>JAPMOQ010004434.1:1403831-1517138 GCA_026543055.1 Argiope trifasciata | reverse complement strand
ACTACTTAAAACAATATTGTAACCAACAACTCATTTAATACCGTTATTAAAGTATTCCCCCGCATATACTATTAAGCATGAAATAGTGCACTTTGATTATAAAAATCTTTTATATAATGTAAGTAATGCTTCTTTAGTTTGAGGAAAATGATGTGAAACCGGAAAGATAATGAAATGGAAAAGAGATGCCAATGGTGTAGTGAGTTGCAATTGCAACAGCTGAAGAAACTGCAAGTTTTCCAAATCCCACTATAAATGACCTTTTAATAGCATAAGTACTAGGCATTCTATGGGTAACCAAGCTCTTGTTTTTAAGCAAAATTCTCTAGTTGTACTCGTGCAAAATATAACTCGTGCTCAATTTGAAACTGCAAACTTAGTCTTCAGTCTGATTTTCTTTGTGATTTCTGGCGGGGATGAAAGTAAATGAGTACTAGGCAATCTCATATTTTAATCGACAGCCGACGCTTATTTTCCAAAAAATTGCGTAGTAAACACACAGTAGAGACAGATATGGGGCTCCACCAATCTTCAATCTGCACAACTACTACTACTACATTCACCTGCGTTAGGGTGAGTCGTAGGCTCACAACGAATAGAATAACTAATTGTTCAACTTTAAGAAAATTTATACTGCTAATGCATTCACCAATGATTGATGCAGCAGAATAAAGGAGGACCATGCTACCATCACGTGGTTTCTGCAAGAAAAAAACGTGACCAATTTCTTGTATGGTAACTGGAGTAAAGAAGATGATTCAAAAGCACGCGTCATCTTGCGTAGTTTTTTCTTTGCCTGGCCAAGACAATCTTTATCATTTGAACCATTGCAACTTCAAGTTGTAGAGGTTTTTTTTCTATGATCTCATTTATCATAGACATGTAATTAAGGAAGCAGACTTGAAAAGGCTGCATTATTCGAAATGTCTCTTTCATTTCTACTTCATTCATAGGAAGAGCAGTTAATACTGTTCGAACCTGTAATTCTTCCCCGATTCAATAATGTCATCGTGGGAAAGACTAATGAACATACATCTGTATTGAATGGTGCTCGGGTGTCACATCAAAGATCCCAGGGCTTGCCGACCAATTGATGATTTGGCGACGAATTTGCCGACTTAAGAGGCCAAATAGATAAAACACAACACTTCGCGAATTTTCCCGGTCAGTCCATTAGGAGGTGAAATTCATCCATATTGCTCCTGATTTTTCCAGAAGGCTTTAACCCACCTTCTGCTGCTATATAAGGCAGGTAGTAGCCTAAGTAGCCTGATGTGGTGATCGATCGGTATACCTGAACTGAGAGGTCTTGAAGAGGAGTCTCCCGGAGAATTCCGAAGCAACGAAGGAGTATTGAATTGCTGTATAGCATATTATGGCGAAGCCTGTGTAGTGTGGTGTAGCCAGAGGTGTCGTCGTCGGGAACGTACAGTCCTGAACTGAGAAGTAGTCCCGTTTTGTGTAGTAGTGAGTCAGCAGTGATAACAAGAAGATACAGAGAAGTAGTTTCAGCCTTTGGAGAGACCTAGTGAGATTAGACAGAATCCCAGAAACCCTCTCCTGCTGTATCCTATGTGGTAGCTTTGTTTGCTGTGGACGTTGTCACTACTGAATTTCTGCCTGAGGACTACTGTTGCTATTGCGGGTTACTGTCTGCCGTAGAGTGCTACTGTGTGCTGCCCTGCGTGTTCGTCATGGCTGTATATAGTTGTCTTCTGTACATAGTTGGGTTGTAAATATTTGTCGTCTTCGTGCTGTCTTGTCTTTTACCTGTAAATAAACGTCGTCTGTGAAGTGACGTCTACTAAAGAACTGATCATTTTTATGCTTATCTTCTCACACCATACACACCCACTATACAAGTAAACGAACTCGAAGGATTAGGATAGTAATAACGATAGAAAATCTGTAACAATATCTTTATAAAGGACTAAGTTTAGTGAAGACCACTCCCGCTAAGTCGAAATCAACGTTTTAGCTCAACAGCATGCAAAAAAGATAAATCAGATTTTCTAAAATACTTGAATGGAAAAAAAAATTATAATTTAGTTTACAATTTTACATCACTTTCCATTCTTTTCATTCAACTCGAAGCTTCTGCTCTTTGCTTTTATAGCCGAATTACTTTGTTGGCCAGCACATCTGTAAAGAAATCACATTGAACCTCTTAGCTGGGATTACAATCACTAATGACTGATGCAGCATAATCTTGAAGCATTATTTTGTCCATGTTTCAAAGCGAATAAGAGCTCTGGTTATTGAAAAAAGGCATATATGCAATTTCTCATATGGTAGAAGTGTAAAAAAGGAGATTCAAACTTACTTTTTCTATTAGCGTGTCATATCGTGTTATTTTTCACTTATCTGGTCAATACGGCACCTAATCTTAGACATTGTGTTTTTTTGGCTATTGTGTTTTCTCAATGATCCTATTTACCTTGGATGTGAAACTTATGAAACGTCTATTGCATTTTAAGAAAAATGATATAATAACTTTAGAAAACAGTATGCCAAAAGTTTCTGGAAGACCACTCTAGCTGAGCAAAAATCAATGATTTAATTCAACAATCTATAAAAAGAGGATAAATCCTATGATTCTGAAAAATAATTAAATGGAAAAAATAAAGTAGTAGTTGTGTTTACGATTTTGTCAATTTTTTCTTTGAACACACAGCTACTACTCCATGCTTTTATTGCAAATGAAATAAATTTGCTAAAGAATAATTCCGTTGTATTTATGGAATAGTATACATAGTTCCAAATAATATGGTAATCCTTTCTCAATCAAGGATTCCGTTTTTTCTAAACTTTATTTTTGGCATTTCACATTTTTAAAATTTTCAATTCCAAATAATTTTGTAGTACTTTTAAATGAGAAAACAAGAATGTATTTAAATCAAAATCGATTCCTCAAGTTGTATCTTCTAGTGAGAATGTAAAAACAATATCTGAACAATAATCAAAATGATTTATGCCTTCCTTCATGAAAAGCAAATAATATTTCGAGCTTCCATGGAAAATGAGTTTTCTTTGGAAGAACGATTTTATTTGCATTGCTAATAATATGGAATATGCTTTGTGATACTTTAAAAAAATGCTAAAGTACCTTGATGATATCATTTTTGAGCTGTGTTCACAGAGACGCAGGAATGAAAGATTATAGGATGCGATTTCATTCATTTGTACAAAAAAATGGGAGAGTTGCGTATGATATTAAGTGTATTCTTTGAGTTCTTACAATTTTTTGTAAAATGAAATGGGATTTTTGAGAAATAATAAATTTTACAAAGAGAATACCAATGAAAATGAAATTTTTGATTAAAATAAATTTTGAGAAAAAAATTTTCTAAAAAAATAATTCAATAATAAATTTTAGAAAATTTTCCGTCTTAAAAGGAGATAACTAACATTTTCGTCATCTTTATATGAACTATAAAAAACATAAAATACAATTATTTATACTGGAATCGATAAAATATTAAAGTTTTACTTTTTGTCATCATAAAAGGAATTTCCATTTTGGGACTTTTATACTTTATATTTTAACTGGCGTTCATTGCATAAACAAGAATTGTAATTTATATTATAATTCATGTTTATATAAGATATTCCTGCAATTCCCTTTCTAGAGTAGAAAGGTTTTCAGTATATTCGAATAGTCAAAAATAAACAGATGTTTTTTCTAATTAATACTGCTTTTTACAAGGGCTACTTTTTCACGAAAACATCACATTTCGATAACATTAGAAAACATTATTTTTGTCTCCATCCGTTTGTTGGTGTGTGCAGAAACGAAATATTGTCAGGTTCAAGATTTCATATTTCCTGCAATATTTGCTTAATAATAATTTCTCGTAAACAAAACAATTTCAGAATAATAAATAAATATTTGATGAAAAAATTGTCGTTATTTCATTTTTCTCGAAATTTTGTTGTTTATTCCAAATTATTTAAGGCCAAAAATTTCTTTTTTTAATTAAAAGGATTTTTTGCTTTGAAATGTTGTTAAATTAACTGCCATCTGTATGACATATTCGCTGTATAACTCTCACAAAGACAAGAAAAAATGCTAATTCCTAATATTGTTTCTTCATAAATATTGCTCATAAGCAGCTCTTTAACCAGTTCAATGGAATATCATCAATCTAATTAATTTTTATTCCAGTCATATTTCTTAATTTAACATTTTATTATAGTATTAACATAAATTTTTAAGTGTTTAAAATTCGCATAGAGTATTGAAATAATTAAAATGTTACTGAAATGCATATAAAAACCAAAAGTATGATATTTTTATTGTTGTAAAATATCCTTATGAAGCCATATAAATTTTCGATGTGATTATCAGTCATTTTAACTTAAAAATATGATATTCTTCTTTTAATAATCGTTGAAGATTTCATTTCTATAAAATGGGTAAATAACACATTTTATGCACCGTAATATTAAAATGTCTGCTAATTTCTTAAGACGATATCAACTATAAAGGATGAATGGTTTGGTTTAAAAATCTATGAAAATACTTCGATAAAAAATCATAACTAAAAAACTTTACTCATATTTCAGGTAAATCTGAAAAATGTACATTCCCCCGAAATCTCTGAACAAAAAGGAGAAAAATCTTTTATGCTATTAACAAAACATTGATATTTATTATAACCTCTTGCCTGATTAGCCCGAGTTACCGCAGGTCTGTAAATATTTCAGTCAATTATTATCTTAAGAAAACTCTGGCGGAGTAGAATTTGACAAGTTTGTTTTATCGTGGCTGCACATGACCTAGAGGAAATGAAAGGAAATGTTCAACTTTGGTTGGTAGTTTGAAAAGTTTTATTGGTTTCGAGGTTATTTAAGCGGAACTGATCTTTTTTCCCCCTATTGTACACTTTACGTCTACTTGTGAATTAGTAATGTATAACGAAGGAGAGTTGCTGTGAAAAAAAGTAAAATAATTGCGATGACACAAGATAGCGAAAGCGGTGATTTTTCAGATAGTGATTATGAAGATGGTGACTGAAAAAGAATCAAATCCATAGAGAAAGCATACACTATCCTTCCGTAAAAGAGATTCCAGAAGTAAAACATTAAGAAAAGAGACCAAATACAAGTGTACAGAATATCAAGTATCATTTTGTGTTGTCACTTGTTTCAAAGACTATTATTTAACTTTTTTTCATTTCCCCGAAATAAGTTAGGATAGTAAATTAATATTAAAAGGAAATTACTTTTACACCCATAAAAAATTAAAAATTTCAACTTAAAGCTATATATTTTGGTTTGTTTCGTTTCCTTGTGTTTATCAATAAAATTAAAAAATGTGACGATTTTTTGTATTTTTTTTAAAATTGTGTAACGAAATCTGTTAACATACAGTACATAGTGAGTTACCTTTTGTGGTTAAGTTTTCATCACACAAAATTAAGTACATCTCGAGAATTAACTAGATTTTCGGAATGAAATGCATATGCAAGGAAAGATAACCATCTTGGATACAATTTTTAGAAAATATCCTTTTTCATAATAGAAAAGTTCGAGATATTAGTTACCTATATTAATTGACACGGTTAAACAATTTGACAATTTCCATGGATGCCAATTCTGTGAAGACAGACTAATAAATGTCATGTGAAAAATTTCACAAATTATAAAAGAAATTTCTATTATAATTAACTCATACAAAATGAAATCAATGTGATCAACTCTAATTCAAATCAGGAATTTGCGGTACATTGTGAACGATAAAAATAATTCATTCGAAAATTAAATTTGTTTATTTTTAAGTAATTAATTTTTATTGATGTAATTTCAGCTCGAGTATTGTAATTTCAATCAATGTTTTTTTTAGTTTGTTTATTATCAAAGTTCAAACGATTTAAATAATAAGATTTTCTTTTCTATTATAATCTTTTGCGTTTTTTGAAGCTATCACATTGAATTTAGTTTAAATTAAATGACATGTTTAAGATTAATCATGCATTTATGTAATTTGATTTAAATTATTTATTAGCTAGTATTTTATTTTTTGCAGTTGAGTTAATAAATATGCATTCAGATATGCATTGTTTTAAATTATTAGAAGTAGAACAATAAGCCCCGCAGACCAATATAATCTAACTTTAAGATTATAATTATAAAATTGTTTTTAATCTTTTTCGTAAAATATGATTTTTTAAATTTACTTTTTTGACATGCTAAGCCATTTAATCAAAAAGAAATCCTTTCTCAAATCAATTATTTTACTTAAATCAGACAAATATATTTTTAGATTTTAAAATCAAAAACGTATATTTTTGAAAACGAAGGGCAGAATATTAATGAAAACAGTATCTTGGAATTAATAAAACGATAAATAAATTTATATTTTATTCATAAAGCATATTAATTGAAATGCATGATTGAATTCTTATCCAGAACTCATTTCCTTTCAAACATCATCAGAAACTGCATTTTTTTACTCCAATTTTAAATTTACAATTAACTTCTTCTTTTGATTTTCGCGAACAATTATTGAATATATATTTCAAAATAATTAATTACTAATTTCCGCATCACTGGTTACAATATCACGTGATCGATTAGAAGTGAAACTAAATAAGAATAATATCTAAAAGAGTTGAGCATTTAGATACAACTTTTCTTCTGCCTTACTATAAACTGTAAAAAAATATTGGCTTAGTTACAGAATAAGAATTATTGTATTAAATGACAATTATGAAGTTATTCAAGAACATCTAAGAAACAATATATTTTAATGCATTGTCACTAAAACTGTCATTAAAAATATGTATTCTTAATGCGAAAACGGAAAACTAATTCTTGCACTGTAATTTCATACTATATTTATGTAAAGTAACAGATTATTAAATTATTTAATCTTGCCTGCATTCATAGCAAAATAATCTTCTTACTTTAAATTTTAAATTCTTAACTCAAATTTATTTTATAAGGGTATGAAATTATTTTTTCAAGGATGTGGTATTCTTTCTTGCTGCGATATAAGAAATATTAAGAAGTTTCCAAAAAATTACAAAACCACCCTATTGTTTTATTTTGTTTCCATATGATTCATATGGTTAGATGAAGTTATTAAATCATTAATGTGCTATTTTAGAAATCATTTGTATATAAACAGATTGAATAGATGCTTCAAAATTAATTAGTGATGGATTTTAATGTCATTTAAAGTATTAATAATTATCTGCTATTACTTAATTATTTTAAGAAAAATATTACAATTGCTTCATAAAAACTTTATATTAATGAAATGAATTAAAGTTATGGTCAGCTCAAGAAAAGAAATTATTTATTATTATTGAAAACAACTCTTATATCTAACATAAAATTTATTAGTGTTTAAAAATAATCATAAATTGAAGAGAATATTTTTATTAGAAGGGTCAAAAAATAAATATTATTATTTAAATTTATAAGCAAGGATAAAATACGAGAAAATGCTAAGATTCCATAAATAAAATGAGTTGTAGATTTATTATTATTCTAATTTAAATTATTATCTATTCCTACTTCTCAATGTTGATATATCAAGATGCTTATTTCGGTTTAATAGTTAACTTCACAATGAATCTGTTTGTACACATACGTCTGTAGCAATATATCATTTCCTCTTTACGATTGAATAAAATTTTCATTTGGAGGAAAAATATATATATATACATTTTATCATATTTACATTACTATATTTTGTAACTGAATTTGTTTCTGAACTGATTGACTGACTTTTCTGACTTTGAAAATTTTTATCTTTCTTGTTCTTTTCATCATTTTTGAAACTTCTTGACTGCTTTTTCCTACTTACTTGGAAAGTTATATCCTATTTTATCTTATTATTTTGGCTTGGTCCTCCAAAACTTACTATGTTTGATTGATTTTCTTATCTAAAAGCTTTTAACTTTTACATAAACATCCATTTTATCTATGATATGAAGAAAATATCACTTTCTTGAAGCTCCATTAAATATAAAGTGACTGAGTTTATTCACTTTTCCAGACAGCATCCTTATCACTGAATTCAAGACTAACAGAAATATTTTCAATTTTTCAAACAACAACAAGATATGCCGAGAACGGGAAAAATAAAAATAAAAATATTAATTCTCTAAGAATTTAATGGAGCCGTGGTGGCCTAGTGATAAGGTCTAGGCTTCGAAATTGGAGAGTTTCAGGTTCGTGACTTGATTCCACTAGAAAGTAGTTGTGTAAACGGCTCTGGTACCCGCTAAAACCTTTCGGGTCAAACGTTCTTTTGCTGGTGTGGCGCTGTGTGGAAAAGTAGGTTGAGTAGGGGAGTCGTCCTCGTCATCTGGTCATGTTTCAAAGTTATGAGAACCGTCCCCAAATATCTCTAGTATTGCTTTAAAACAGTACTTTAGTATGCCTAATCTAATTTCTAAGAATTTAAAATATAATAAACTTATTCGTTGTGTTATTTCATTTCCATTAAATGTATTTAAAGATGTGACCAACTACGTTCAACTCAAAAATGAAAAATGGCTAATGCTGTGCAGAACATATTAAACTTTGTGAAGTCATCTTGTTATTTCTGTCAGTTGTTGCGCTTGTTTCTTCAATGAATCACAAAATAGCAAAAACAACTTTCTTGGTATGTAAGCTAATGAAGTATTGTTAGTTTCACAAGAAGTTTCAAAGCTAGTGTGCTTCATAAATAGGAGTAAGTGCACCAGACAGTCAATGCCACCATCAGTAGTCTATCAGTCACCAAGGCTACTAAATATAATATACTATGTTATATTAAATATTATGCCTTGTTAACTTTTAGAACGATTGAAAGTCACTTGTGAAATTACATGTTTAGATTAAACGAGCAGCATTTGCTCAATTGCTTCACTGAATGTATTCTGTTAACCCTCATTAAATCCAATGCCCCGTGACTCCTCAATTATACAACTATTTGCGATGTCAGTCTTGGTCTAATAAAAATTTGACTTCAGAATGATATGAAGTACCTAGACAGGAGTTTTCACAAAAGATTAAAACTAATACTACAATAGATGAATTGTAATTTCGTCACAAAAGAAATAAAAAAAGACTGTTTAGAATCTTTAAAAAAATTGATATCATTATTTTGATGAATCTGGTAATTTGAAGAAAAGAAAGTTTCATAATCTTATCTAATTTAATGAAACAAAAAAAAATTGGAATTCGATCTTTTTGTCTGTGAGAATAAGAATTCAAAAATGCAAACAACTAGTCGAATTAAACCTAACTTGAAATGTTGACATCAAACTTCTTAAAAAGTGCCAAATAATGCCTTAATTCCATTTACAGAAAATCTACTTTTCTTCTATTGTTCATTTATGTTGCTTTGCTGTGACTTATGGCACTTTATAAAGCAGCTAATAGTTATCTATCAGCGATTTAAGCCGAGTCAGCATATCTTGCTTTTTTCAGTAACGTCAGCTAGGACCAAGAGTATGTATCACATCTGGCTGCACAACCCCTAAACCACTGTAAAAACAAGGGGAACGTATTTTTCATTACTAATACCAAAATCTGAATCTGATTTCCTTACTTGTAAAGAAAATTTTTTGGATTTTATTACTAGTAAAGATCATATCAAAACTTCCCAAATGATCGTTTGCTTGTGTTTATTTCTCAAATATGTAAAAATAATAATTCAAAACGTAATAGCTCAGTTAACTTGAATAATATAATGGGTTTTTTGCCAGTAAAATTACGGAACTGTGGGGAATTTCAATTCGAAAAAAGAAGTTGGTTTTCATAGCTACACTATGAATAGTAAATCGCTTCATATTTTGTTAGCATATAATAAAATTCAAAGAGGGCTTTCAACAATAATTTACATTAATCGAAAATTTTGTAGCAAAACATCAAATTATTTACATTTTCTAGTTTCGTCCAAAACTGTAGAATGAATTCACTTAAAAATATTCATCAAATTATTTTAGTTGTTATTTATTTGCTTCAATGAAAAACGTTTACTTAAAAAACAAAAAACAAATATTGTGTAATATGAGAGATATTCAAAATAATTAGATTATTCCAATTTGAATGATTGCGTTTTTAATCAACGGAATTTACTTTTATATCATCTGGGGAGATGAATTTTATATTTTCCTGTAGTATCTTCCAAATTTACGAAACTTAGTTAAGCATTTACAGGCTCTTCTTTCTTGATATAGATCCATACTATCATGATTACTTGAAAAAATCCTCAGACAAAAAATAAAATATAAAGCAATAAATGAAAAATATTTTTAATGGACATACAAATGTCGCAGGCATTAGGAAAATATAAATAAAATAAATATCCAACAAAATGAAGGAAGATAAATCTATCATTATCGATGTATTGAAATAAAATAAGAGTTATCACTATAATATAAGTGTTCATTGCATAAATATCAATAAATATTGGAAATTTTGGCATTCGAAACCTAATCTTGTGGTAAAACATTAATACAAGTTGAAATCCACTATCCGATTTCGATAATAATTAAATTGGAAGCAAAGTTAAATAATATTTATATCGATAAACGCTTGTATAGAAATTGTTGATTTTGAACAAAAATTCTTTGCAACAGCATTTGAATTCATGCTATAGGATTACTTATTTTAACAAACCGAACTTTTAATGATGTTTGATCTCAGAAAATCAATTCGGGAAAAGTAAGGCTCAAATTCGTCTTCTCAGAATCTTTACAAATTAATGCAGATTTTGTCAGTCTTCAAAATTTTCACTAAGTTTACAAATACTGCATTCAATCCTTAAGCGGTTGAATAATTTTATTTGTCGATCTTAAAATAGTTAGCGAACGTTTGTATTGAAATAAGTCATTTCTTTCAAAAACTTTATCATCGAAACGTTTGAAATGAAATTAGCATTTGTAAATCTGTCTTCATTCATTAGATTATTTGCTCATATTTCTGTATTTCAACTCTTCCATTTTAATAATTAAATGAAAATTTATATAGATTTATGTATTAACTTCAATCAATTGAAATATTATATCTGAATTACGAAGCCAGTAATATTGAATGTAAAGGGACTCTAATCGTGGAAAATGTTACAATTCTCAATGAAACCGCAAGCTGATTTAATGCAAAATATTAATCGAAATTCGATAACAGTAAGTTTTTACTCCTTCTACATAAGATAAAATTTTATATTAAAAGCCTATTTATAAAATATTTATGTCCGAAATAAAAACTAATGTGTAAATAACAATGAAAAATCTTAACTCAGAAAATAAAAAATAATTCATATTAAAGTAGTTTACTTGCGAAGCTGAGTTAGAATAACAACATAATAATTCAGTTTATCAATTTTTAATGAAAACATATGCAAAAATTGTTTTCAAAAACATATGTAGTCTTTTCTCTCTTATTTAAAGAAAAACTAAATATTTTTTTAAAAAACAAAAAAATAGCCTTATGTGCAAACGCTAATTTTAAAATTTTGGAACCAGTCATTAAATTTCAAAATATAAGAAAATGAAGAAAAAACTATATAAATTGAATTGTTAATATTAGGATAAATTGGTAATATAACTGACAAATATTTCAAAATAATCATATTACCATTAAAAAAGTAAAGAAGTAATTTTGAAAAATATTTGTTCTCAATCCAATTTAGATTTAAGATCTAGATATCTTATAACAATTTCTTGGATTGAGCTTCCGTCACTAAGGAAAGAAGCAAAATTAAAAGGATATATCAATTTAGTTTCGAATTCCCTTCTTCAGTATATTGAAAAAATTTGTTTCAACCATTGTATAAAGTTTTATTTCTTTTACTGAAAGTAAGAGAAAAATGTCACTTACTCAAACAAGGAACCATCTTCGATTACTTTATTCTCAAATGCAATCTAGAATTTTGAAAGGCATTGAAGAAATAAGACTCACAATTTCTCTTTTATGAAATTAATGGAAAAGGAAAATCAAACATAAAATGTTTAAGAAAAATAAAAGAAAATTTACATTTGTTTTGAATTTATCAGGATTCTAAAATGTATGAAATCTTATTCTATATGACAATACTGGATCTTAATCTAATTGCTGAATATAACGTCCTAAACTATTAGAAAATATTTCCCCAAAGGAAATAATAATTCAATTATTGGTATAATAAGTATTATATAACTTTATAAAATGAAATTTTGAGAAAAGTATTTTTGAAATCGCTTAGAATCTGCAATGGTTGTTGGAGGAATCTGCAATGACTGGTGGAGAATTCATGAACATGAGGTTTCTATTCCTAGAATTATTCTACCAGATTTGCTGTCTCATATCATGCATCATGTATTTCTCATATATCTCATTAAATCTAATGTACAAAACTATTATAATAGATTTTCAAAACTGAGTTATTAATAATCCCCTTATTATCAGATTAAGCTTTGTATGGCCTTATATCACGAAATTAAAAGAAGAGTATTTGAAGCCATTTAAAATCTGCAATGGTTGTTGGTAGTATAGAGAATGCGTCAACATCAAGTTTCGAATTCCGCACATTTTCTTCCCAAATAATTTTTGTGTCATGCCTAACACATCTGTTGACAAATTGACATGAATAATTATACTCAGCTTCTTGATAATGGACAGAAATGTAGGAAATGTGCAGTCTATTAACTCTAGTATAATTTCAAAAAAATCATTTTCTCCTATTTCAAATACTTCAAACAACCAAGCATTTCACCAAAACTCCATTGCCAGTGAGGAGCTATTGAATGTAAAATCCGTTTATTGAAATTAGAGAAAAAAGTTTGAGGATCCATAGATAACCTCCTCGCCATCTGAATCTAGAACAAAACGTAAGACATACACACCTTAATTTCAAAATAAAGAGTAACTTATCAGTCTACTTGATTTAAAGAGTTTTAATTGCAACATTTTTTTCTAAATAATTTTATTTATAAAGAGTTAAAATGTGGAATTTTCAAATTTAATTAGTTTTATTTTGAAACAATTTACAAAAAAATAAAATAGTTGAAACTGACAGAAATTTGGCTTAGTTATTCAGTTTCATATAAAACAAAGGTCATACCCTCTCTTCTAAATGTTCACAGTATTTTATTACACTAGTTTTAATCAACGCGTTTTTTCTAATTTTTCAAAATATTTGTCTTCTTTATTTGCCTTGACGTCGGAAATATTCAAATATATTTTCAAGAAAAAATTAACCTATTTGGATTAATTTTCAGAATACTTATAGTCATCGATGAAAAGGTTGAACTTAACATAACTTGACATGGCGTTACTGCTTTTGAAGATGAAATTTCTAACAGCAGAGTGAGAGTCGCATTCTTTGTAGATAAATGTATACTCATTTTCTCGAGGAGATGTTAATATTTACAGCTACCAGATATTCTGCTTTATTTTCAGGGACACTCTTACATATATTCAGAAGTGTGTTTCAGATTTATTAGAATAAACGAACTTAAAAAAAGAAGCAATAATGTGTCATCATTACCAGAGTTACGTATTTCTAAATATTTATTTCTCATCTGCACTACTCCTGGCAATTCTCCCTTGTTAGATTAATAGTAAAGCAGAGTATGATAAATATTTAAATGACACTATTTATAAATTTAAAATCATGAAATATCATTATTGTACTTCATCATGAAGAAAAAAAGTGTTAAAACTATACCTGCTAGGGAAAAACTAAATTGTTAGGGAAAGAAACTGAAATGATTTAAATATTTTTAATGAAACGTTAAAGGATATAACACACGAAAAGCAATAATAGGAGAAACACTGAAATAAAAATACAATTCTCGGGAGTAAGCATCATGCTTAGTCTATGACTCTAGAGCACAAACTGAAGTTTTATAGAGCAACCGCTAGGTGGCATGCTGGAAATGTCATCCGATTACAGAGTTAAAATAATAAAAATATTACATATCAAGAATAAAAACTATCGGTTTTAACATATTTTTTCTATTATTAATGTATTTCAAAAGAATTTAAAATATATAATGAGCCTTAGAAACACATTTGAATATTGTTTATTCAGAATTCATTCATCAGAAATCACTTCATTATAAGCTTTATTTTTTCCTTTTAATATAGAAGTGCATTGCTTTAAAAATAAAGTTGGGAGGCTCAAAAAATCATGAATACTATTTACTGAAGATTAAAAATATTTTTTTAAAAATCTTGTTTCGATGCTTTGTTCGAAGAAATTCTTTTGTAATAAACCTAAAAAAACAGTATTTATGTTTTAAAGTTAAACAATTTATAAAGTAAAAAAAATTCAAAATAAACGAGAATCATTCAATAAAATATTTAGTCTTCTTTTATATACAATGTGCGCTAATCTATACTTATAATAAAGCTCAATGTGTGTGTGTGTGTTTGCGTGTGTGTGTGTGTTGGCGCTCTACAGGCCAGACCGTTGGACCTACAGCTACCAAATTTGGTACATGTATACCTTGGATGTCGGGAATGTGCACCTCGGAGCCCTTTTTTTGAATTTTTAATTAGAATTTGAATTAATTAAAATTTAAGCGAAATTTCGACGTTTTTCCACCATAACTTCCGAAATTATTATCGGACAAACATGATTTTAACATCAATTTAAAGATAAAAAAAATTAGCTTTCTAATGGTATCAATGTTTTAATGTATAACTCAAGCTTCTATTTTTAACGAATTTTTAAGGAAATATTTTAACCATGTTTTTTTTTAGCACGTGACTGGATAAAATAAAATAAAACAATGCCGGAAGTTCAAATGAAAAAACAACAATTATTATCGTAAATCAAATCTAAAGAAATACAACTTTCAGCACGTGACTGGATAAAATAACATAAATATAAAATGTGATATCTTCTATAAAAATAAATGCAAGGCAAAGGATTCTAAGAAATCGTTAATTCCATAAATTATCTTTATTTACAGTAAACCTGATTGAATTTAGACAGGATATGCATTGAAATTCCGACTTAATGGCATATTTCTATAATCGTTTGCAATATCTGTATCATTAATTCAATAATTTTTTCCCTATTTCGCTTTCTTAAAAAAACACATTTAACATTTTGGTAATATCACCGAAAAAAACATTTTTAATATTTTGGAAGCATAATTGATAAATTATTAGAGCATTAAACACAAAAAGTTTTTCCGAATAAAGTTGCCGACTCTTTAACTACTAATAACTGAATCTTTTAACTTAAACTATTTCTTAAATTTTGGCTAAAAATATATGATTTAATTGGAAATTTTAGAACGCATTACTCATGGCGAACCTGCTGGTCGCCAAAGGCGGCTAGTAAGATATAAGTAAAACTGATATTGTTTAAAAACGTTGTAGGAGAAACATTTTCAAAAGAAATTGAAACTGTAGCCTAGGTATGAAAAAAAAAACCACATTGAATTTTATATAATTATTTTGTTGCATTGTATTTAAAAATAACTAATCCAGACTTATTTTTGTCTGAATTGTTTTAAGAAAGTATTGCCATAGATTTTAAAATAAAAGCTAAACTATGGTATATATATTTTGCATCAAATAAGTAAGAATTTTATTCAGAAGAAAAATTAGAACAAGAATTTCGAAATGTGAGTTTCGAATGTTTATACAAAGTATTTGAGGAAAAATCTGAAATTACTTTTCCAATAAAATAACGTACTATACAGAAGAAATTTCAATTAACCTAATGGAAATATTTGTGTTATATTATTATGTAAGTGCTTCAAATCTGTCTTGAAAGTATAAATCAATATTTTCAATGAAATCATCTAATAAAATGAACATTTCATTTTTAAAGATAGAAATGAATATTTTATGCTTATGATTTATAAATAAATGCCTATTTTAATTGCTGAACTGAACTTCTGTGAAGTTTCTGAATTAGCTAAAAAGTTCAGAAATTTATGAAGCATTAACTCAGTAAAAATAGTGTTTTTCTGAATTAGAAATGTACAAACAAATTCATCAGAAATTTAAAACTTTCTTTTGCTAATTTGTCTCCATAGTTTTTAATTATGTTCATCTTTTAACTAGATATCAGTCAATCGAAAAATAATAGTAAAAAATATTTATTTTAAAAAATTAAACTGTTTTTAATTTTATGAACTTATAAATATCACCAAAATATAGTATGAAAGAAAGCAGACATTAGCATAACAATTAATTTTCAATGCGAAAGTATTTAGCAATTGGTTAAATTAAGAATTAATTAAAGCCGAGCTCTCAGGAATCGATTTCGAATCAAACGCCTGTCAACAAATAAAAATCCTCTAATATCTTACTTCTGTTTTATCTTTTAAAATCCTCGTCTTATCCTCATAATTTTAATCTTATTTATCCTCCTTTACAAGGTAATTATTAAAACTGGGAAAGCTCACATATGATTATCAAGTGCAAACTAATCATATGAAATTCTCTTCTTACATACAATGCTTAATAGAACATGAAATATAGGTTGGTTTTAAATATTTTCCAAAAGTTGTAAGTAATTACATTCTCAAGACATGTTACTGATTTAACATTGTCTATGTTTGCCATGTTTATAATAATTAAATTAAAACTTTACATCCTAATTTAATTTTAAAAAACAATCTTCTTTTATTCTGCAACTGCTATGCATTTTTTAAATAATTTATCTACACCCTAAGTTAATATCTGTTAATATTGTGTTTTAATGTTTTCATTTCTGCATTATGAAAAATTTTGCGTTTGTTTATATTTTTCCTTTTTCTTATTTTTCTTTTCTTTTGTTTAGAGAGGTTCTAATTTTGAATTTTTATTAAAATTTGCTTTGTTTCCTTTTATAGAGAAAAAATATTTAAAAAATGTCTAATTTTATATTTGTTCTTGAAATTTTTTTACTTTACTTTGTGTGTTTCCACCTATTTAAAATACCGCTCATAACATTGTATGATTTCAATGCAAGTAAATCTATACGCTACTGCTCTTAAGGTCTGTAATCTAGAATTGCTTCTATTACTCATTCTGAATCCTTTTATTATATCACAGAAACGATATTTCTTGTGCACTTATAATCTGTAAATTAATTCTGTGTCCTATTGTGGCATGAAGCTTGAACTGTCTCAACCTACGGCCAAGTTATTATTCGAAGTCAAATAGTCAGGTATTTTAGTCCCCGGTATGTACTCATATCCACTAATTAAATGTGGATATCTTCTTTTCTCCATATATCCACAAACTAACAAGTTTTTGAATTCAGTGGTACTTTGCGGTATATATGTCTATATCTCTGATTTTAATACTGATTTTATTAGCATGAAAATAAAAAAAATAATCTGAATATCAGATAGTAGGTTTTTTTCAAAAATAGTTTCAATCATTTATTCATTATTTTAATATTTATCGAAAATAATTTTGATAAGCATTACTTTTTTTGTCAAAGAAGAAACTTCATACTTTTTAAGTTAATTTAACATTTAAGAGTTTGAATTAATATAATTAAATTTAAATGATTGATTAAGTAAATTGATAAAAATTGTGGAATTTTATCTTATAAATTACTAATGGTTATATTCGTGAACTTTTTCATTTTATATATATTATTTCTTGTTGTGATAACCCTCATAAACATTGGCTCGTATCCTCAAGTTTTATTTTTATTGAAATAAAGCTGTATCAAATTCGTAACAGAACGATACATTTCGATTAAGATTACATTCGATAAGAATGAGAATATCATGTCCGCTTTACCACTGAAAGGGGGGGGGGATGCAGACGTCTCTGAGGGTAAAATCCTCTAAGCACCCGAGGAAACAAGTGTGACGTCCAGCTTATATGAGGATGATACTCACACACTTATTTGCCCGCCCCTTTTTAACAAGAGGGGGACACTTTCACTCCCCTCAGAGATAGAACATGGGTTTATTTAATTAACACGAATAAAAAAAATAGAGTGAAGAACAACCATACTCGAACTACAACTAGAACCCGGGACCACCCAGATCAATAGAAAAATGATCAGGACAACGGGATATCTTTCACGAAAAAATTCTGATGCCGATACATTTTCCACAATTTAGAATGATTGTATTTATAAAAGCTTTCATGGACGGCTTTCATTGTGCAAGTTTTATTCAGAGCTATTTACAGCTTCTTATAATAATTTAAAATTTATTTTATAGCAAGATAAACAAATACACATTATATATTTTGTGTATACCTAACAATTGTTTTTGTTGAAATTTGATGGTCTTCGTGATTTGATTGATTTTCAGAATTATAAGATTTATTATAAATGAATATCACTCAAATTGAAATCAAGGCAGAAAATAAGAGTAAAAAAATATCTTTTATAATATAATGTATTACTGTGTGAACATTATTAGTAATAATTATCTAATAATTAGTATTAATTAATAATTGTTATATAAATATAATTGATTATTATTATTAGGCGTTATTTAATATTAAATATAATTAAAAATATTAAATATTGTTGTATTTTAATATTTTATTTTATTGTATTTAATTATTATTTAATAATATTTATTATTATTATTATTATTTTAACTAATGAACAGTAAATGTACGAAGAAATTTTCTTTTATGAAATTTTGCATTCTAATTTTGCTTAGTATTTTACAATCCAAAAAAAGTTTGTTTAAATTGCTTTCATTCGAGTGGTAACTCTTAAATTCCACGTATTCTATCTGTGCTAATTTTATTATTATTATTATTTCTTTTTATTAATTTAGCAAATTCTCTTAACACGAAAATTGAAACATATATTTCATCCTTCGATTGAAGTTTGCCGTAGATATGTACCAACCAATAGTGTGTACCATCATAATTTAAATTTAAAAATCCATTAATGTATTTATTAAGATACTTCTAAAGAATTATAAGTTCCAAAAATTATATCACTTAAACTTTTCAATAATTAAAAAAAAAGGTGTCAATATTCTTGTCATTAAATTAAAAACCAGAAATATTTTAAACACTGTTTACAAATGCTCGAGTCTTGAGTCAGTATCATCGAATATCACAAAGAATGTATTTTACGTTGAAGTTACACTGAAAATCTTAAATAAGCTAATATTTGTTTTAGGACATAAATATATCCTAATTAAGAAAGATAACCAATGAATAATCTATGTAATAAATGTTGTTTCTAACCTAATAACTTATGAAAACAAAAATACGGGTTTAAGTTTATAAATATCAGAAATATTTATTTTGAAAACCATTTCCAAGCTGATAACTGTCGATTGCGATTTATCGGTCATCTCGGCGTAATCAGAAAATCCCCAGATGTATCTGGGAATACAATCAACTAGGTACCTTTGACATCTATTGTACAATGGAACTTGCGATCGTGGCGTAATCCAATAATCGCCAAATGTACCTAATGTATTAGCATTCTTGGCGTAATCGAAAAATCGCCGTGTTGATCTGCGGTCATGAAAATAAACAAATACTCTAATATTGTAAGAATAAATTTGGAATGTGTTCTATTCTGGTCACTTATAATAAAAGGAAACTGAAATAAAATTTTATAGAGTTGAAATATTTGCCAATGTATTTAATGTTATATTACAATATATGATCGTAAATTTTGGAGAAAATGGGCTGGAAAAGTCGCATTTAAATGAATATCAGATAATAAACCACTCCATTAAACATAAATAAAATTGAATTTCTGAGAATTGTAAATATCCATTAAAATGATATTTCATTTTCGTTTCATTTCAGTTAAAACTGAATAAACATTTAATACAAATATACAGTTTGTTCTGAACGTTTCTTCCAATAATAAAATAACAGCAATTCAACTTGTGGAATATGCTAGAAAATCTATGTCCAGTATTTTTTTATTTTTAAAAGTTATTTTTTTAAATATCTGATCAAAAATTATTGAATAATTAAATATGTGAATTATAAAAATGTTCGAAAAAATATGGTATTGGGTTTTGAATACATATTGTGGGAACTTTATAATTATTTCAGTAAGAGGGCATATAAATCACATTAATTTAGCTTTTGACTAATAATTGAAGTATCCAATTGAAATTGCAATTTTTGAAATCAATCAATTTTAGTTATTGAATACATGGTTTTTCTTGATTCCAAACAAAAGATCAAGAAGGTGGGACAAAAAGTGATATCAATTTTATTTCTGTTCATTTTAAATAAATTTTAATAAATTATTTTTTTAAATAATAAATTTTTCCACGCAAATTTCAAAACAAATAGCATTATTGCATATTTGAATTTGATATTCGTTATTTTGAATACTTAATGTCGCAAAGCAAGTTTATTAATTGTTAAAATCATAGTTTACTCACTTTTAATAAAATATTTCTATGCATTCAGAAATTTTAAAATGATTTATTGAAATCTAAAAGGATTTTTTTGCATTCCATTATTATTGCCTTATGAAAAATCACAAGTACAGAACATTTAAACTCTATTTAAATGATGTATTCCTTTCTCCAGACAGAAGCAAAGAATCCTTTCAGTTCCGATAGCAGATGGGTTTTCTTTTGGTAAATGATTTTATTTGCATTCCTAATGGAATGGAATAGAGTTTCGGACACTTAAAAAAAATTTCGAATTTTGTGATGAAACTTTTTACATGTAATGAAAACATTTTAATGGAAATATAAATTATTTGATTCATTACAATATATTATTACACATTAATATAGATATATTATTTGAATTAAACACTGTATGAAGAGTGTGGCTTAAAAGAATTTTGTATAAATGTCTACAAAATTTTATATAAAGCCATTTTAATAATCTTTGCAATGCGAACTACAATAAAAGACTACTTAAAACATCAGATTAAGATGCGGAAAATATTCTAAATCAATAAATTTGATTTTTAATGTTTAGTATAATTTTATAAAGTATGAAACTTCTGTCCTTACAAGTAAATGTAAGAAACCTATATCACTATTTGTCATATTTTCTTTCAGGGGCTGTATAATAATTTTTTCGACTTTTTATTTTTACCCTTTATAGAACCCAAAGTTAGTCCATGCGTTTAGGCATATTATTTGTTAAAACTTTGCAAATAGAAGTATGCGTATAATTTCAATAAATAAGGAAATAAACATTTAACCCAACTTTTTAGGACATAGTGTATATATAACTGCACAATTTTAGATTTCTTTTTCAGCTTCTTCAGGCATCCATGACAGTTAATCACATACAATTAGCATCAACATTGATAAATAACAATATATAAATTTTTCTTTTCTCTTCAGACATAACATACTTGCTTTTAGTAATTGCTTAGCAATCAAGCACTTAAGTTAATTTTATAAAGATTTATTTTGTTAGGAATAAATTGTCTATAGATTTTTATATAATTGGTTTTATCTTCAAACAATAAAGTGTTTTTAGTTTTACTTGAATTGAAAGATTGCTGTCTAACCTTCTGCTTAATACCCAAGGAATTATAAACATTCAATTAAAGATTTAATACTATTATATCTTTTTATTTAAAAGTGAAGTAACAAAGAGTAAAACTATTTTATTTTGTTTTTAAATGAAATACAGAAGTTGCGAAATGACTTCTAAATTAATTTATTAGAGTTGTTGTTTTAGAAATCAATTAAAGTGAACACAATACTTTATCTCCATCACAATGAAATAAAACACGGGGAAAATTCTACAATCCTCTAATGTATATTCTTGATTAAAAAACATCATTTTTTTCTTTAATTACAAAGTGTAGTTTCCTTCAAATAAATTCATTAATATAAATGAATGAGCAAATATATAGATAGAAGTGAAATCCAAAACTCTTTTCATTAATACAATGGTTTTAGTGTAGGTTGAACAGAAATTAATGTATAAAATCTGATAAACCAGCAAAGGAAATTGAGTATTAACCAATGAGATAGATATATTGAAGAATCTTTAAATTAATAAATTATTAAATAATAATGCTATTCGAGCCTAAACAAACAAATTATTTTTTACTGAAAGGCAATGTATATGCGATATATTTTTTTTAATTCCTCATGTAATTCAAAGTATGTTTATGATCTGATTTAAAACTTTTCATTACTATATTTATTAACATTTAACTTTTAGATGACAGATAATATTACATCATTTTTAAAATCATATTTTTACTTTCTAATTTATGAAATAAACAAGTACGAAGTATAGTAAACATAAAAAAATTCGAGCTCCATGCTTTGAAGAATAAAAAAAAATGAGATTATGTATGGCTATATCATAATATTGACTATATCATAGTAGACAATTGAAATTACGTATAGTGTTACGTATAGTTATATTTATCTGTGAACATAGAGCTACAGAAATACTTTGAATTAGGTAAATAAGATTTGATATGGAAGTTTTATATTAACCCAATAGATTTTTATTATATTTAAACGAAATCCATTCAGTGGTTAAACTTCATTTCCAAACACGGAACTTCCATTAGAATTGTTGACCTTATTGAAAAACCAGAATGACTATTAGTACACTTAGATATTTATTTCAGTGTGCTATACTTGAGGGTCTTGTTATTATTGTATAAAAAAGAAAGTGGTATGTATTTCAGTCCCTCTCTTTTTGACCGATTGAAACCAGCACCTAACATAGTGTATCTTACTTCAACAATGCCAGTTTTTACCAGAGTAGCAATAAGATCTGCGTTTTCAGATTTCATAATTTCTGCTGCGTTTTTGGATTTCATCTGCTGTATTTGAACAGCTGAGTTTTGAGTTATCTTATCTCAACAGCTCAAGATCTTAAATAGGAGGATGAGAAGCTTCCGGTATATTGGTTTATTCTTACCACCTGGGTGTGTAAAGAAATGGTGTTGATTCGACTATCCACTACTGATAACGGGACGTGCTTCCTACAGAAATGTTGCACCGGTGATGGCCCTTTGGACTCAATGTAAGTTCCTCCCAATGCTGATCTTATTAATTAGAACTTACTAAAACCTAGCAAACCTAGCTTAATTCAGATTACTAGGTTAAATATATGAGAAGATAATTAATTTTGAAAGTTGAAAATCACGCAAAGGAATTAGACCTTTAGCAAGACGCAGACGTTTTATACCACTAATGTCCTTTATTTCAGAGTTCAAACACCAAATAAACTAAGACCTACATTTATTGCTTTGTATTAAAAAAATTTTAAATGTTGGCGTAATCAAACAAATAATAAGTTGAAAATTACAAGTAATTTGATCATAATGCCTTATTTACGTCTCTTGTATTTTAGACAGATTTTCAATTCTGTTAATTTCTTGAGTTAAATAGAAAACATTTTTTACATACTTGTTTATTTGACATTCAGCAAATGTATTTGAAAGTCTTCAACTACAACTCAAAATTGGTGGTAGATGAAAACATTCTATAAAAATTTATATTCAGTTGCAAATTGATAATTTCGATTAATACTAAATGACAAAACTCTAGACAGTACAAGCCTTTATCTAGATTTCTTAGAGTTTTGTTTTTTACCTTCAGGGTTGCCTTAATTTTATTATTTATTATTTTTTTTTATTTTTCGGGCTTTTTAAAAAAAAATCAGAAATCCATCTTTCTTCATGATTGAACGATTTAGTAATTTCTTTCGAATTCCTATTATAAAAATAAAAATATTTTAACAAAAACAAATAAAATTCAAAGATTTCTGAAAACTTTTAACTGATTCTTTACTTTTCTGAACTTTAAAAGATTCCAAATAAATACAATACTCGTAAATTCCGAAAGTTGTTAATAAATGTATAGTCTCATAAAATGATTAGTTTTAAAAATCAGTTTCACTAAATTCCCATCAAGAATTAATTCATTATTCAATATCATTTAACTTTTTATTACCATACTATTTTCTTATATAATCTTTAAATATAACTTTATTTCCTCTTTAAATTGAATGGTTAGAATTAGTCACTATCTTTTTTGTAGAAACACATAAAATAGCAAGAATTAGTAATTCATTGCATAATTTTTATCTGTGATGTATTTTGAAATAGCTAATTAATAATTTCTGCTCCACTTATTACGATGCCACTTGATAGGCGGGATGTAAGAGGATAAAAGTGATAGCGGGAGTATTCGGGGATTTGTTCTGTGCTCTTCTGAGGCTTGAAATATTACTGAGTTAATACTAATTTAGACATACTGTAATTGAGTTATAATAAAATATGGAGGGCGTTAGGCATGTCACTGGAGATCATTAAACAGTTACATGTAGCAGAGTAAAATAATTTTACAACATGCAATGCATTGATACTCTTTATTTAATCAAATAAAATAATATATTGTTTGATAAATATTTAAAACTTTAGTTTATAGCAGCTATTATGCTATTTATTATATCGAATCACACCTTTCTTTCTCATCTTATGCAATTCATAAATATTTATGTGAGTACATTTATCCAGAATTTTAATGCAGGCAAGAAGGATTTAATTGTACAAGAGATACTTTTTGTGATAATGTTTATTTTTCTTGCATTAATTCACCTTGTAATGTTAGACAGTGCTTCATGCATTTGGATAATCTTTTTTGAATAAATTATGCCGAAACATCTAGTCTTCATCAGTCCTCAAATTTAATTTTATTAATTTTTTGGTAACACATTATTATTGTTAAATATTTAGAAATTATGGTTATTGATTTAATAGAGATGGATATTATTTACCATAAGTTGTGAAGATCATTTATGTAAATATTAGGTATTTCATTAATAAAAATTCATTTATTTTTTCTCTCTAACTATTTGGATACCCAATATTTCTATAGATATTATATCCAACATTTGAGAATGAGAATAGTTTACGTTTTCATGAATGTAAAAGCCATATACGACAACCAAGTTTGAATAAAGTTTTAACCAACTTATAACACCTATAAAGAAGTGGCTATTTTACATACACAGACAAAATATGTACATAGAAATATAAATAGATTTACGAATTGTTACAGGATTGCTGTAATAAAATGCTTTTTGATTAGCATCATAACGTATTAACAGAAATTGTGTGCATATTTAAGAGAATGGTTACCTTCATTTCACAGTTATACACTAAAATTTGATATATCAGTTTTGTTGTCAGGACTGGTGCCAAATTATAGATTTCCTAGGTATTATATATAAAGAGATATGCGCTAAGACATTGAAATATATATTTCTTCAAATATATATTTTCTTTTTCAGAATCTAAATAATCAAAACACATAAAAATCATGTAGTCACATTCTGATTATTTGTTGAAATGATAATTTTGTGTATTTTCATATATTTTATGTCATACGATTGCAAACTTTGCTACAATATTTACATACTTTATTACTTATGCTTTTATTATTTCGTATTTATTGTTTATGCCTTAAATATTTACTTATATACGTTCATCTGCTTATGTATTTTAATACAACGTTTTTGAAAATTGTTTCAATCTCATTTATTAAATTTATTTTCATTTAATCGAATTTATAGTTTGGGACGCAAAATATTGTGTACATAAATCGAAAATTTTATCAAATTGAGAAGACTCATTTGGTTTTTGAAACAATTAATATCATGTGATCAAAAAGCGTAAATTATTACCAATACAAATCCTATGTCTATCATATGCATATTTTAGAAAAAGCTTAGTAAAATAATAAATGCTTCCCGAACATAAATAAGAGGAGCAAAGTGAAAATAGATATTTGTGATATATATATCAGGATAATATTACCTAGCCATTACTCAGTTTTATAAAAAAAATATCGATAAATGTGAGAAATTCTGGATTTGAATTGTAATCGCTATCTGACGAAAATATTAGAGTAAGCTGAAATCTATTACATAATTCCAATAATCACTAGTAGAAAAATTAAGCAAAGTAATATATATATTTAAACAATCGTATAGAAAATGATGCTATTTTTCTTCCTCAAACTCTTTTCAACAACTTTAAGTGCTCTATACAATAACTTTATTAAATAAATTCAGATCTTTTATAATAATTTGGGTAATGCACGAATGTAAAGGCACCTTTAGAATATCCGTCCAATTCTTAAGTAAATACATGATTTCGAGGCCCCTTTAAATACTCATTGAGCATTCTATATGCTTTATTCAACCATTTAAATTAAGATAATCTAGTTTATAAAATTATGAATTATTTGGTTCTTGTTTGAGCAAGAAATTTTATTTCCTTCAAAAACTTTTGCAATTAAAATTGTTTTGACATAAAATCAATATTTAAATTAAATCCTACACACATTGTACTATTTGCTCATTTTTGAATTTGTCAGTCAATTATAAGTCTGTCATAGTGGAATGATTACTCCTGACTCTTTGGAAACTTATTTATTACTGTTAATAAATGTAATTCAAAAGTAAATTTAAATTTAATAAATGTAAAGGAAATAAGCATAATTAATAAATATATAATTTTAAAAAAAGAATTTCTAGATATTATCTGAAATTTTTTGAAGAGTCTAATGAGTAAATGAGACTATTTACTTTCTGAACAAAAATAAATAAATAAATTATTACATGCATATAATTAATATTTATAGAAATATTTAGTTTTTTTTAATATTTGTTTTTATTTATTTATTTTTGGAAATCATAGAAAAAACACATGTACAAAAATTGTCCAATGTTTAATTTTATTTCTCTCAAATAAAATAAAAATACATTTTTGATTGATTATTGTAAACAATATGAACAATGATTTTCTAAGAAATTCACATACTTTTAACAATAAGAAGAATCCCAATTCAATGAATATTTTAAATTTATAATAATATTATATAATTATATTTCATTTGTTAATATAATTTTGTGCATCTCGAATCATTTTTTTGTCTTTTATCGTAAGTAACATAATCTTTTCAGATCGATCGGAAAAAAAAATCATTGAAATAAATTGCTTAAATTAGTGACTTTTGCTTATGCTTTGATTTACAGTTGGAAACCTTCTAATTCCAGTTCTATTGAATTAAAGTTTGTTTTGTAACTTCATTCCGCATAAATATTTTGATGGATAAGGGATTACATATGACTTGCTAAAATATTAGAGTATGTCGTATGATATTTTGGTCTCATTATGTAGCATAAATCTACTGATGTGAAAGAAAATAATTCATTTACATATTATTTAAAATTTACCAGTGTTGGAAAAGATGGAAATTATTTTTTTCTCCTATGTAGAAAAATGCCAACTTATTCGATATGAGATATTAATGATTCACTCCGAATTAAAAATTTCATTTCAAAAAATATTTTTTCAATGAAATTTCCAAAAATCGTTTGCTGAAAATATACCTGCTTGTATACATGAACGGTTAACTCTTTAAACAAAAAGCTAGATGGACGAAATTCGGCTTATGCATTTTTTCCTCATTTATTTCTATCAAAATTTTGATCGACTACAATGAAGCTGAAAGACTACCTCTCTGTTTTTCTATTTAATAAATTTATAATTTGTCATTTGTTAAAATACGTGATTCAAAATGTATTGTAACACTGCAGCACTTAAATTGAAAGCACATAATCTTCATCAAAACTGCACGGTTTCAAGCTGAAAAATATAAAAGAAATAATTGTTAGATATTAATATTTTTTCTTCAAGGAAATTAAATCAATTATTATTATTACTATTATCATTTTTCATGAGGCGAACCCGAAGGATAGCGAACTTTATTAAAAGATGAAGAGAAACATAAATTAATTTTGATTGTAATAAAACATATAAATCTAAATAAAATATAATTAGTTTTCAAGGTAAAAACCATGCTTATAATTTTTTATAATTTTCGTTTCCCTGTTTGTTTGTTTTTTAATATTAGAGTCTATTTATATCATAGGGATATTTTTTGAATTATTTGAGTAAATTTATAATTCTCAAGAATTTTCAGAATTTTTTTTATATACGCTGCTAATTTCTGTGATTGATATTAATTTCCTTAATGAGACAATCTAAGCTTCAATAATTACAACTTCATCAATTCAATAAACAAAAAAAAAAAAACTGAAAGCTCGGCTTAAAGGTAGCGATTCTTCCCTGTGATCTAGGAGTCCCGGGTTCGATCTTTGGCTCAGTACGGGTGGTCTTATACTATGTTTTGTCTCCCAGGTTTATGAAAAAGACCCCCTCACTCCCTATGCAAAAAGAGATCGTGCAAGACAATGTGTATATGTCATACTCTTGTGGATGAGTCAATGAAATACATGAATGGAGTTTGGTCCATAAAAAAAGGGTTTTGGCTGATGAGAAGCTAAGATGTACCCTTGGCCCTAGATGGCGCTATAAATGAGATTAAGGATTTTATTTTGTATTTAAGACAACTATGTTGTCATTATAAGGAGAATTTCTCGAAGAAGGAAATAAATCATTTTTATTACTGTTCAAATGTTCTTTCATATGGTTTTTTGGAGTTCAATACAAAATTTTTAGTAGTTCTAGATTTTTTATCATTTAAACGAAATTTCTGATGAAGACGAAATACTTTGTTATTTTTACCTAAATTAAAGCATATATAGTTCAATATGGATAGCAATTTTGTTTTATAAAGTTAAACTAGATCAAAAATGCATAATGAATGGTATTAAAGAATTTAATTTATACTTTACACTCACAAGTCTAATGCCATATTAAGAGATGAATAGACAGGAACTTACACACACACACACACACACACACACACACACACACACACACACATATATATATATATAATTGTAAACATTTATGTATATTAATATGAAATTACATGTATATGAAAAAATGTATATATGAATATATACGTTCCAAATACCCGTATTAAATTATATGAATACATGCATTCAAAATTTACATACTAAACTATATGAATATGCATGTAAAAAAACAGGACCGACGTCCTGGCATAGGAATAGTTCGTTCTCCCGTGATCTGGGCGTTCTGAGCAGCCCCAGTTCGGATAGGTTTTCTTCATCTGTGTTCTTAAGGTAAGGTTTGCTAATGTGCCCCCACCTTGTAAAAAGCAGCTGTGCAAACGAATGTGATACATGAGTAGCTAAGACATACTTCTGGCTCTAGATGGCCCTATTGAAAAACAAGAGACGTTTTCTCGGCTTAAAATCATTGGCATCGTTAGGGTGCTTGTCTATGGCAAATACAATAAGAAACAACAATAATACAATTTAAGAATATGGATGGAATGTTCCTGAACATTTTAACTTAATTACAATGAAGCTATCCACTTGGTTTTTTTTGTAATAGTCATTATGTTCTAAAAATGCGGAAAACTGATTAAGAGATTTTGCAGCGATAGGAAAAAATGAGGGACAATAGTGATAGGAAAATATGAAGAATTAAATTACGTAGACATTCATATATTTGAAGTAAATATAACTTCAGTTTATCAAGATCTTGAATGCTGAGGAAATCTATTTACTGAAATTTGAGAAGAAAGTTCGGAAACTTGCTTTTTTTTTTCTTTAGTAAATATATCTACTGTCCAGACATTTAAACTAACCTTCTTCTGTAAATTATACTCTCAAATTAAGCGAGAGCAATTCCAGTTTTCTTTAAGCACTCCCATGTGGAAATCCATGCAGACTTTTTTATAGAGCATGGCTGTCTTTATGGCCTCATTTTAGAACCAAGAACAGTTTTATGAGGCAATTTATTTTTGAGGATTCGGAATTCTCAAAAGATTCTAAATTCAATTCTTCAGATAGATATAAGTTTAGAAAAAAATTTAATGTTCTAAAATATCAGTACCCTGGACAATAAATGAAAGAAACCATGCTGAAATAATGTTGGGAATAATTTTTCGTTGTTCTTACAGTTAAAACGCACAACGATTTCTTATAAATATGATTTCAATTTTTTTAATAATTTTGAATATCTAAAATAAATTGAAATACTTAAACAAATAAAAACAATTCCCGTGCATTGTTCCTTTCAGAAAATTCTGTTATGTTTCACTTCACATGATGAGTTGTCAAGTCTGAACATATATCAGTACCTCAATGCGGAAAAAAGATTTTTATGCTTTTAAAAATAATTAAAATTGTACATAAAATTGATTTCCAAACTCAAATCACGCATGTATGAGTGCAATAACAGTTTGGGGAAGATTTATTGACTTTGTAATGCTCATGGAAGTTAATTGTGGAATTTCTTAACAATTAAATGCCTTATATTCAACATACTATGTACACTGTATAAAATTACACTCAACATTTAAAAAAATAAATACTTTGTATACATTATTTAATGAATATAAATAAATAATGCATACAAAATCTCTTCTTAAGTAAAATATCGATAACACAATATTCACATTTTTTTTCTTTGAGTAATTTTTAAACAATTGTATAACTAATTGTTCCCACATATTCATATCAAAATTGAGGTTAAACTCTGCACAGTTATGATTTATTTTAAATTAAGGATTTCTCATTTTTTTGTTCGTCAATTAATCGTAATTATTTTTTAAAAAAGTATTTTTAAAATTCACTTTTACTTTTAAATTATTTTATTTAAAACTCCTTGAAACGAATAATGTATTTTACATAAATATACATTTTTGAAGCATGATTATTTTTCGTGTATTTTCAAAGAAATGTAAACATACATAATCTAAACACGGCTATTTTTCATAAATTTTGAATATATTTCATATATTTTGTAAATTTACAATTATTATATAAAAAGTGCATTCTAAAGCAAGAAAAAGAACTTCAATTTTGATTAAAAATTCCTTCGCTTTCAAACTTTAGAACTGAAAGGTTTAAATCCTTATTTTATTTGAATATTTCGTGCTGAAAATATTTTTCATAATCTTCGTAGAGAAAACAATTTATGTTTTGAAATTAAATTCTAAATAGATATATCAAAGAAGAAAACAAAATTAAAAAACTAAAGAAAATATACTTTTTCTTAAATTATTCATAATATTATTTATATGTAACAGGGAATGATGTAAAACATTTGAAACTTGTTCGAAATTTGATGATTAAAAATTGATTTTTGAAAGAAAATAACGTCACTAAAAATTATCTATAAACCATTTTGAATTTCTTCTTTGGTGTGAAATTAAGAAGTGCAAGTAGATTTTGTTTCCTAGATTTTTGAAAATAAAGATTGGTAATTTTTTCGTATGATTTTTGTAAAATAATATGGCGTTGATGAAAAAATGATTGTCTATAAACTGCTCCTCATTTCTTCTTTAACTAATATTTGCTTTGTATCATAAACAGCTCTATTCAGTGGTACAGCAAATACAAAATTCATATAGAGAGGTGGTTATGAACTAAATTAACCTCGCAGTTTGGAGGCATCAGTTTTTAAAACTAATAAATAAATAAGAAATAGAATTTTCGATACACATTGGGAAAATCGTTAAACAATGAATTCTACAGAAATATTTAGAAACAAAGGTCATTGATAGAAGATATTTTATTAATGGAACCGAAAAATGGAGTGATACCCTGAGTACACTTCAAATAGGTTGCACAAAATTTAAAAAGCATTCAAAAGATTCATAAAAAATGAATGAGGCGCAGTATATATTTCCCACAGTAACCCTCACTTATTAATCAATACTAAGGAATTCATGTCCATTTGCAATATTTTCAATGCTCTGATCTTCTATAAATACAAAGTATAGAATTGGCAGATTGTAACAATGTTGAGGCAAAAATCGAACTCAGAATGCTTTCCACAGTTTATATGTTAAATTTATTTTCTATTCGGTCTTCAGTGTTAACTACATATGTCTTCAAGCACAGTAAATTATATAATAATGTCCATGATAACTGCAAATATGACATTATAAAAATATCTATTTAATAAAAAGATTTTGTTTGAAAAATGTGTATATAAAAGAAGGGAAATGCAATTTCAAATATAAGAAATTTCTGTAAATGGTTCAAAATATTACACAAAACAAAAGTCTTTAAAAAATTTATTTATCTTTTTGCGTTTATTCAGAATGTTTATAAATTTTTATTTTAATTATTCTTTTTAGAATAATTTTCACATTATTTTTATGAAAGCATAAAATTTAAATAACATTCCAAAATTATAATGCATTCATTATTTTCTAACTTTTCCTAATACAAGAAGAAGAAGTGTGTCCCGTTTCTTTTGCACAGAATTTTATCTAAATATTTTCAAACCATTTGTTTCTTAATGATTTTAATAGCACATTTTATTTATATTTGCACTTTTTCACATACGAAGTATATGTATTATAATGTAAAAATCAAAAATTTCGAAATGTGGCAGACGAATATCCATGTTTTTGACATCCATGATACCTGAAAATACCATTTTTTAAAAAATTATGTCTGTTTATGAATGCAATTATTTAAAAACATTTTTAAATCGATAGATGAAAGTGATTATATTAACCTTACATCATATTTATGTAATTATTTGAACACATTTTAAACGAAATCCTTCAAAGAAACGAAAAGTTGTTCGAATGATAGTGAATAAAACAACTTCAAGCCCTCAACTAAATTTGGTACACACGTTTATTGAACACACGAACTTGAAATCTTTAGTATTATCAAATTTTGAACCCCATTTTTCAGTTAATATTTTTCATTCAAGAAGACACTAAAATTTATAAATGCATTGATAAATAAATGAAATTTGATATTATCTTTTGGCTATATATATTGTTCTATATGAAATCTGTATCTAAATATTCTCAAAACAACTTGTCTAAAATACATATTCTATTTTCTGATGTGTACGTCTGTAATTAATCTCCAATGTTTGCAAATAGTTTCAAAATAAAGATCGTTCTTTAGTATCTTTTTTCTCCTATACCATGCAATCAGAAATATAGATTTTCTATTATTATATTGAGATTCATTTATCTTCATGTGTGAAAATAAAAATTAGAGCTTACCTGGAGTTCTTGTCACGTCAAAGACCATAATTTTATGTGCTAAGTAAAATGGCTAAAACTTATATTTGAGACTATGCGACAAAATTTCGAGAAGACCTTCTATCTGGTTCCTGTGAAATATGAATAACACATTTTGTACAAATTTACCTAAATAATTAATGTATAGATAAATAGGCATTTTATATACTCTCTTATCTTTAAAACAATAACTGTCATCTTACGTTAAAAAAATCGTACATATACAGTGTTTTGTACAGTTAAAAACTAAACTTAAACAATTTCAAATACATAGGCATGAAATTGAAAAACTATCTAAAACCATACTTTATTTAATTATTACTCTTACGATTCTTTGTTTATTCATTTCAAAAAATTATCATCGTTTTAGAGTAAAGTGCTTAATAGAAATATTGGCAATTGGAACAAAGAAAATTCCCTTACATACAAATCGAAGAATAGTTTTCACAAACACTGGATTCTTAGAAAATTCTGAGACTTCTGAGAGAAAAAATAAGACAATCCAGAACCAATTACTGCAGCAGAATTGTAAAATGGTTTTCTTCTAGAATTCTCAAAACATTCTGTTTTCTTTCCGCATCTCAAAAAAATTATTTTTAATTCTTTAAAAGCTTTTTTCCCTATCATTTTTCTAGAAATTTGGTGAATGAATGATTATAAACTGAACCTAACGGAAGATAATTTATAGTTATCCATAAAATAGAATACAGGAAAGAAGCATAATTTTTGACTGTAAAATCGATGTAAACAGAATAGCTATTAAATTTTTATCCTTTATAACATATATCCTTCAAATAATTTTACTTATTTCAACTATCCCCTAGTCTCCAAAACAATTGGAACAAATTCGAGAATTTATAATTGCCGCTATAACTGAGATAACTCCATTAATGAATTAATTTAGAAAAAAGAACTATGGATCTTCCAGAAAGTAATTCTATATTAATTTAAATCTCTTTTTTTATCTCATTAAATCCTTTCAAATTGAAGAAAATGGTAAAATTTGTAAAAATATTTCATAATTTTCTAATTGAGGCTGAGTTTTAATTATTTGCTCTTTTGAATTAAAAAAAAACCGATGTTGAAAATAACGATTAAGAAAAAAATTGACAGTGTTTACATTCTATATTTCAAATTCTATTTTTTGTTTTATTTTTAAAATTTGGAAATTCACTATAGAGCAATAACAATGTGTAAACAAATAATTTATTATCGACGAAATGCTGGTGAATATAAATGCAGTAACTAAACAGACTATTGCAAACTATATTTAATTTATTTTAAGTTTATGATAATTAGAAGGAAAAAATTCCAAGGAAATAAAACTAATATTGTTAAACAATTTAATCTTGCAATTTTAAACTGGAATAAAATAGATTTTTGTGCAATAATAAGCTATGCACTTTAAGAGGCAAACGTTAATATTTTGATTTTTTTAATAAAATATAACTCAAATTTTGAAAAATCTCTTCTAAATGAGGCATGAAAATATTTTGTCGATGGAATCACAAACATCCAGTGACTCATAATGGATTTAATTGAAATCGAACACCAGAAACAATCACAACAAACCGTCCAATAGTTTAAAAATGGGCTTTTATTTATATAATACATAAAATTATCGGATTATAAAAATAGAATCTGGCAAACGGCAACATCGAGTTAAAATGGAAGGCTGTTGTTTGAGCTTCCTTTGGGTGAACAATTATAATGTTGCAGCTAATAAATAACCTTTAAGTAGTTGAATCCTTGTAGTCGTAATCTCCTTCCCAAAACTTCATGATTGGTGTTTTATTTTGCAAATTTTTTTTATTTCTTGGGATCATGTATCAACATCTGTTGCCCTCTCAGAAAAGAAGAAAAGCATGTCCAATATTTTCGAGTGCTATTACACTGGGTAAGATTACAGCTGTCCTTAAGATTACTAATGGAAAAAATACAAGAATTTGTCAAATTTTTGAAATGTGTTGAAAAATACATCAAATTTGTTATTCTTGTTAAATTCCATATAATTCAATTTCCGAAAAAATATTTCGGTTTCATCAAAAATATTGTTTGAATCTTATATTCAAATCTAGAATAATACTTCACACACAAATTTTGAATTAAAAAAAAACCATATAGGGAGAACGTTTGAACAGTAATCAAAATGATTTATTTCCTTCTTTGAGAAAAGCAAAGAATCATTTCAACCAGTTGAAAATGGGTTTTCTTTGGAAAAGTGGTATTATTTGCATTGCTAATGGTATGGAATAGGGTTTGTGATACTTTAAAAAATATATCGGATTTTCGTGATGATACTAGATTTAAGCAGTGATCCGTGATGCAATAAATTGGAGAGACGAAGGATGTGGTTTGTTTTACACATGAAACCGCATTTTAGATTTTTTATGTATTCCTCATACATAATATTTACACCATTTTATAAATCCGTCATACAAATATTATGTTCATATTTCACCCTTATTTTATTTTTTTAAAGCATCCGTTTAGAATTAGAGGTCTTTTTTCAAATGAAGTAAGGATATTTTTTAATTTTTTTAAATTTTTGGACAAACATTTAATATATGGTACATTAGTAAATTATAATATTTTTTAATATTTTAATTTAGATTTTTTTGGCCACAAATTTGACTTTTAGTAAGATATATTTTTCTGAATACATTATTGCTGATATTTAGTGAGAGATTAATTCAAAAATTTAGGAAAAAATCTTCTTGCAAAGAAAAAAAAATTAAAAGATTTTTGATGTAAAATAACACACACATTCACTTGCACAAACCATTTTAACAGGGAGAGGGGGGGGGGAGTTCACGCACCACACAGGTAGAACAAAGGGGAGGGAGCAAACCAGGACTCGAACCCGAGGGTCTCATATCATGGAAAGATGCCCGTAAGCCAGAATGACTGCTTCAAAAGGAGTAAGCATATAATATACAGTATGGATTTCAAATATATTAAATAATTGTACAAAACAATAACAAAATAATTAAACAGGTTGGAAAATTTTTTTTTTGGAAACTCATTATAAATTATCATTATTTTTTTCATGTTACTCAACAATTAAAGGCCGTTTTTTTATAAGTCTGATAAACTTATAAAAGTTAGGGAGCAATATTTAATACATGAAATATGCTTTTTTATAATTTGTATCAGGTTTTCTTCTGCTTGAATGCTCAAAATTTTATTCAACTTTTTTCCTTTTTTATTTTTCATCAATATAAATTCCGCATTATTTTTATGCTGTTTACATTTAATTAGGAATTTATAATACATCACATACCTTAGAAACAAACTTAACTAACATTTATTTATAACTAAAAATATGATTGTTTGCAAAAATTTTATTTAGTTAATATTAATCACTGAAATATATTATTAAAAATCATGGTTATATAATAAGACATTTCATAATATTTATTTTCTTCAAATAATTGCTGCGTCTTAGTAAGAAATAAAAACTATTTTCTTGTGGAAACAATATTTTGTGTTTTTCAAAATAAAAGTTTGATGTTTTCCATCCAATTTGAATGATATCGACAAAATATAAAGAAAAAAAAAGCTTTTGAATATTTTGAAATAAGAAACTTTAGTGTATTGTCTCTAAACGTAAATATTAGTTTTGTTTTAAAGTTAAGTATTTAGTACAAATAACAACGTTGGGTTAGCATAAAAGTCTTCCCTCCTTGCATAAGTTATAACCGTCTTCATATATAATGCAAAGAAATAAAGTAAACTTAAAATTCATGAAAAAACTGATGATAAACAATACTTTCTCAGAAAATATTGAGACTTTTAAGTAAGAAAAAATATATATAACAACATTGCTACGAACTTAGAGAAAAGTTTACCTCTGGATATTGAAGTTATTTACCGAATTCCTTACAGAAATATGCATGTTTTTAAAATAAAATTTCAAACAAATATTTGATTCGCATTGGAGATAATTCCAGGATTCAGTAAAGAACACATAGAAAGTCAAAATAGTTATTTTTACAACAATTTTTTTAAAAAATAATTTAATGGTAATATTTCTTCGCATTACAAATTATTTTTCAAGGAAATTTCTTTTATGTGCAGTATAGTCATTATTTGATTCATCGAAAACTTCCTCATAAGTTGCTAAATCCATACAGTTTTGTAAATAATTTAACGGTGTATGTTTTAGGTGAAAATACAAATGTAAAAAGCAGAAAGACTGTTAATTGCTTAATATTTGAATTTTCAGCATTTTATGTTGCTTCGAAAAATTTTAATTTTTACACTTTATGCATCGAACGATTTGAATTTATTATATTTTGGAGCAAATTAAAATACATTAAAAAATTAAAAACAAATCATAAATAATTGAATATTTTAAAAATATATATACAGGCTGATCAAGAAATAACAGGTATTCAGAGCCCTGTAGCGTGTTATGTACTACACGAAATATAATAAAATTTGATCTCCATACACATTAAATTATGCGATTTTGATTTATCAAGAAAAAATATAGTACCCAAAAACGCAGATAGGGGAAATCCTGGCTTTGAAACAGTAAATAGCCACACACCAAACACCAATGAAAAGCGTTTATTATAGCTACTTACAAAGCTAAAGGTGACCTCCAACTTGATACTCTAATCATTGTATGCGGTCCGCCAGATTTTAGACAACGACTCACAGTATATCTGCATTTATCCGTTTGACATGTAATTTATTAGGTATTTTAAAGTAGGAATGTCAGGAATATGTTCTTGATACACAACGAAACCGCTTCACAGCCAGAAATTGTCAAGATTCAGAAAAGTGTCGTCAGTTAATGGGTGTTATCTTATACGGATAAAACTTCGCGACCTTATGCATTATCTTCAGCAGCATCGAGAATGGGGTATCTATTTGTAGTGATATTGAACGTGCACTGCTGGTAACCAGCTAATTAGTATCACCTGATACATAACGGCATTTATAACTTAATTAAATTGTTCCTCAGCCTAGTTGCTCACCAGAATTCCTGTTGTTTTAAATCTTTCAACCGTTCTTCGTAAGTTAGTTATGATCATCATCCTCGACGTGACTGTTTTAACCTCTGGTATTCACGAAGAGCAGCACTGGTGCTTTCATCTCGGTGATAAAACAGCTATTAAAGGAATCAGAACGCCTCATCTCCCTAAATGATTTTATTTTAATGTTTTGAAATGATAGTTAATTTCTATATTTAGCTAGGGTTTTCCTGTTAACTCTAACTCGATACCATCTGTTGAGAATGGCTTTTTATTCGTGGGGAAGGACAGCTCAAATTATTCACCAAAGAACACTTGCGTCATAACCCGGCAAGCGAAAAACAGCTAAGTCGTTAATATGGACAAACAGATACGGTCCATTTTTTAAACAACAGTTTTCTCTTATTGAAATTTATTTTTATCTATTTACGGGAAGATATGAAAATGTTTAATATCTCCAAGGTTTCGAAAAAAAAAACCTTTTTGGCCTTCTGTCTGTCTATCTTTGAACAGGATAAATAAAAAAATGCTTTAAGTTAGAATCTTGGCTAGAGATTTAACACATAGATTTAAACCAAATTTGTAAATTTCAGGAGAAATCATAGGAGGTCTATCTGCTTGGCATTTTGAATACAATTGAAACCAATAGCTACAAAACATAAAAAGGTTAAAGCAATAAAACTTGGTACAAGATGAATATTTAAAATACTGTTTTTTTATTAAATATTGAATCAAATCTAAGGATTAACAATCTGTCATTCTGTTCTTTAGCAAGAAATTGACGGAAATAACTCATAAATAAAAAAATTAAATTGACTTGAATCAACTTAAAATTATATATTGATTTATTGTGATTGCGATTATAGCACTGCGTTAGAGTTTGGCTTTTTAATCGACTTGCATGTGACTTCACTTGATAAAGTGAAATTGTCCCAATTCGATTGTTTGGAAATTTAAGAATTTAAAATGTAACTGTTTGATTTCCATTCTAATTCCTTGTGGACTTAAAACTTGATTTAAAAAGTAAAAAGTTGGAATTGATTGAAACAGAACGATTAAAAAGCAATATAAGTAAAAATATCAGTAATGAAATTTTAAAAACATGTAATTTGATTCAAACATTGAATAGTTTGAAGAAGTTGACATGCTATTTTAATCATATTTTCATCTATTTCTGCTAGTCATTATTTTGAGAGATGAATAACTTCGGAGATTCACTTAGAAACCGTTTGGCAGAGGACACAAATTTAGCATGCATTCTGCTAAAAGTAACATCTTACAATACTAATATAAGTTACTTGTCCCATCTTCAACAACAGATGTCACTGTAATGTGATTTTAATTTGATTTACACATATAATTAAAGCATTTACTACTATAGAGTTCAAAATGTAATTTTTTGAATTGTTAGTAATTAGTTTTATTATCCTCCCAATAATCACAGGCCAAAATTGTTTTAACGGCACGTCTATACCTCAGTAGACATTTCTTTAGGGAAAAATGGCACATTGATCAATAAAGGTTCGTCATCCCCGACCTTAAGCACGTAATTAATAATGCGGAAATACATTTTTATGGATAATTTCTAAGAGAATTTTGAAGAGACTACTATATCTGGTTATTTTAAAATTGTTCTAATCAAACGAATTCTTCACCTTTGGAAAATTTAAAATTCAAAGAAAATAATTATATATTCTTCTAAAGAAAAAAAAGCCGTTCCAAAACTAAATGCATCGCCCATATTTTATAAAATGTATATGATGCAAATGATTTATGATTATGCATATGATGATTTATAAAATGCAAATTCAAAAACATAATGTCCAGATACCCTTTTAGCGTTATACGTATTTGGCTCTAATTAATGAAGAAAATACTTTTTTTTTAAATACATATATGTATGTTAAAACAATTTCAATTCAGTAAATAAATTTACGAATTTTATCAAAATCTGAAAAACTAGTATTTAAAGCTGTAAAATAAAATTAAAACATATCTTGTGCATTTATAGAAAGGGATATCTTGGAAATCAAACTGAAAAACTTCATAAATTAATCAGGCTTAAATAAATTAAAAACAAACAAAAATATTTAATTTAATTTAATTTCCTCCAAAATCGATTTTTCAATGCAATCAATGCCTTCGGTGACTTATCCCACGATTTCCGATGGTTGGCAATCGTGGGTTCGATTGTATCTCAGGTTTTTCGTGTTTATTTTTACAATTACCGACTTTTATAAAATTATATTATTATCATGCAACATACAGTATCAGTTCATTTTCTTTGAAAAATATTTGAGCTTATTTGCAAACATCGCATTTGAATAGTGATTTTTAAAAATTACACTCTTTTTTTCATAGTTGAACCTGTTTTTTAATTGTGATTTCATTGCAATCGTTTGTAATTATAAGCGAATACTTTAATTTGTTTATCATTTATATTGTAGACAAAACCCCTTTCTCCTCTTAGATCGACTTTACAGCCGGCGCCGACTTTCATGAAATTCTTAAGAATTAAAGAAAAAGTTTGAGTAGCATCAATGAAATATATTTTTAATATTGCAATTTAAATTTAAAGCAATTCTTCACTCTCATTTTTTATTGAATTCACACAAACCATATGGAAAGAACATCTGAACAGTAATCAAAATGATTTATTCACTTTCTTTGAAAAAGGCAAAGAATCATTTGAGCATCAGTCGGAAATGAGTTTTCTTTCGAAAGATGATTTTATTTGCATTGCTAATGGAATGGCACAAGACTTAGACATAGGCTTCTAAAAAATATCGGAGTTTCGTCATGACTAGATGTGACCAATGAACTGAAAGTCATAAATTTGACTCTAGGGGGGGGGAAAAGATGCGATATCATTTACAGATAAAGATTTATAGGGATGTCGCTTAATACTTTTAATGCTTTTTTCTTGTGTTTTTTAATGTATTTACCTGCTATTTCACAAAATTAAAATTTTATCAGCATGTTCTTACTAAAACATATTATTTATTCCATTGTATATTTACATTGTTGTATTTACAAAACAATTAAGAATGTATAAATTAACTATTTTCCTAAATAGCGCATGAATTCGATAATAATTTTTAAAGGATAATTTACTTAAAGGATTTTGCTCCGTAGCTTTTAAAGTGTATTAAGAATAAGTTGGACATATTTGGTTCTAATTTTTATATTGAGCTCAAATACAAATGAAAAGTACGAAATAACTTTAATTATAATACGTACTTTAATTATAATACGAAACGTACTTATAATTAAAGATTTTATTTAAAGTATACACCATAGGCTTGAGTACAGCGATTCCATTAATTAACGAGCCGAAGGTCTCCTTGTTCCTGTGCCCGTGAATAGACCCAGTCCTTCATACCGTCCTTGAATTCACCGTCAGAGTTGAAGCGCTTCCCTTTGAGATGTTTTTCAGAGGATCAAACACATGAAAATCGCAGGGCGACACGTAAGGTCGTAGGGTGCATTGTCGAGCTGCTAGTACTTGAACTTGGCCAATTCCGAGTATGTGACCGTGGAGACGGGTCTACTCCCGTTATCATGGAGCAGAACCACGCCATCTATGAGTAGTCCTGGTCGTTTGTTCTTGGTGGACTGCGTAGTCTTCGGAGTGTCTCTCAGTACACATCGGAGTTAATGGTTCTTCTGTGCTTGAGGAATTCAACAAGTAGTGGATTGTGGAAGTGTGAACTCAAAGACTCTGTGAAGAACTGGTTTCCTCACGACCACTGGAATTATAACGACTAGGAATTCTTCAACTCGTTAATCCATGGGATCGCTGTTCTCAGGCCTATGGTGTATATTTTAAATGAAGTCTTCATTTTTAAACTCAGTGTCGTTTCTTATCTTTTGATTTTAACAACGCTTGTACTTTGCATTAAATTCAATTAATAAAATCGATCATTTATCCGTTTTTTTCCATATTAATTCACCAGATACTACGTTTATGAATATTAAATTCTTTTAAAAAATTGTGCTTTATAAAAAAAGTAAATAATGTTTCGCTAATATAGACATATCTAGATGCAAATGCATTGGATATTTGCATTTAGATATATCGATATTATATTCTTAGATATGTTTGAATATTGTTAAATGCAATCTTTACTGAATCCTAAACGATTTCATTTTAATTTCCTTATTTCTATACTGCAGTTTACTGATGTTTAACAGTATATATATACATAAATTAAAATGAATGTTTGTCTAAATTGTTCAACCGATTGCTTGGAAACTTGGTCCGCTTATTGTTTACACCTATGGGATGGTTATAGGTATAGTTCAATCATCTAATTTTTTTTGAAAAAATCGAATCTTAACCTCATTTATTTATCAATGATTAATCTCTAAATAACTCGCCTAGGTGACAATAGATTCAGTATAAATGCTAATGCGTTAAAGTTTAATATTCGTAGCTATAGTGCGAAAAAGTCATGCAAGACATTCTCAGAGGTAACAACTTTATTAGAGATTATACTAGGGCAGACCAACCCTAAGGTTTTAAATTTTTAAATAAATTTTGGCATTTTTTGAAATAACTTCCAAAAATATTGCAGTACAGATAATTTTGCACCATCTTAATTTTCAAAAATCGTCTTCTCAACAGTATTAACGATTTTGTGGTATAAATATATTTTCTTTGTTTAATTAATTTTAAAAGAAAATCTTTTAATCACATTTTCTAAAATTAAATTTGAGAATTCTGAAAGAATATTGAACGAATCACGAGAAACAATAATTCCATTCCATTCTGAAAGTACAACAAGTTTTACAATTCTAAAACAATTCGCAAATCTATTACATAAAAATAAATGTTTGTACGTATTTTATATTATTTCTATAAAATACAGCCCAAATTATTGATTGATAGCACTTAATGTTTTTTTCGGCGGCAGTAACGCGCAGGGTACTAGAGTATATTATAAATGCAATAATGCAATTAAAAAAGACTTTATGATAAACTTATTTTCTTCTCTTTTTTTGTCTAAATTCGACTCCATTTATAAAATATATGGATATTAAATAAAGAAAATACATACAATTAAAATGATAAAAAAAACTGAATACCGTATTCTAATAATTTTCATACTCCAAAGTTTGTCCAAACTGCACAAGTATTCTATAGAATGCTCTTATTTTACGCATTAATGAGTATTTCTATATATTTCAAATCAACAATTTTCATTACAATTTATGGTAGGAGCACACATAAAATAAGTATTATATAATTTTGTATTTCAAACAACATTAGTTTTTTTTATATTTTAATATTTTTTAGTTTTTAAAACATTATGTCCCTTTGATTTGTTAAAAAAAACTGTAAAATATGTATATTTTTGCATCTACATTCATATTTTTAACATTTTAAAAAGGAACGGTTTATGTTTGTTTAGTTCTAAAAAGATAATTATACATAACTCATAAAATCATATAACTCTCCATATTCACAAAATATAAAAGTTTTTTCGATATTATCTTCTTCACCTTTTATTGACCATTAAAGAATGATATCCAGAATTAAATATATTTAATGCTGATCATTTCTGCTGGATTTCTCATTTTTTATCAATTATTTCCAAGCTTATAACAGTACAAAAACAATTGTGTTCCATATTATTGTCTATAGAAACAATGATTTGATCGGAATTTAATTAATGGCCTAATAACATTATTATCTACTATCATTCCCCAATCGAATACTTGTCAGAAAATTTCTCCAAACTATCTGATATAGCTTCAAAGATTAATTGCGGTAGTTCATTCTCTCAACATTGTTGACTAACCGTCAATTTGATAGCATTGTTTTGTAGCATTTCTAAATAAGGTAAGATATCTGTAAATGCATTACATTATTATGCTAATCTGACGAAAAAGAAATTGTACTATGTTCTACTCACGATATTCACTTAATTAAAATGCATCTTTTATACTTAATTATGGAAGATATAATTAAATTATTCGATGCAATAGAATAAATACACAGAAGCATTGGTGTTACATTAAGTATAATGTTTTCACCATGAAAATTAATTTCATACCCACATTGTGCAAAACAACGGAACCAGAAACTAAACAGAAAATAATTTCACAACACGAATTCATTGACGCCAAGATAAATTAGCATACCTCCTATTGTTACAAAAAAAATCCCTAATTTAAAAGCACATCTATCCATGTAATAATTTTTTTTTATTAAGAAGTGTTTTTAAGGCTTTCATTTTAATCCAGCTTATATTCGTTTTGAATAGTTTCTTGTAAAAGATTTATTATCTAAATCAGTTTAATTTCTTCCGAAAACATTGATTGATAGCCTGCCTTATCATCGTAAGGACTATATTGCATCTGGAAATACTATGGACAGGGAGAAATACTATGTTATTAACCATCATACCAACCATGTAATATCTGTTTTTGTAAAAAGGTTATTTTTTATAATTTGCTCCAGGGAGCAAAAAATCGCAGTTTTTATTAATGATATCAAAATACATAATCTTTTATTGCTCTTTACCTTCTGTTTAATAAATATGTTTTACAATACATCCCCTTTGTTTTGTTTTTTTCAACTCTTTCTTTTCTTGAACTTGCATTGTCTTTAATTTATGGACATGAGTGCATTTCCAATTATTCTAATTATTAATCTAAAATTCTATAAATGGAATATGAATAAAAAAATTTTAATTTTAATCATCCAATCTTTATTTTAAAAATGTATCATTATAAAAATGTATTATTAATGTATATAAAATGTATTTTAAAAAATGTATACTATTTTCTCTGAAGATGTTATGGTTCCAGTTCTAATGTAAAAATATCCAAAATATTATATTATTTTACATTATTATTGTTTTATATTTTTCAGGTTATTATAATTATTTATCTAAAAATAAGTAAATTATATATAAATAGGAAAAATTAAACAAATGAGATTATTCAATAATTTCTTTTAAAAATGTATTACCTAAATCAGTTTCCTCAAATACGTAGAAACCGAAATTACTGTAAAAGTATGAATGAAATATTACTTTACAATAATATCACTGAATATAATTTCCCTTCATTCTATTTATTTATCTAAAAAAATTGATAAATCAAATGTTAATAGGAAAAATTGAAGAAATTTGATCAATCAAATTTTATTAACATAAACATGCAACTTTTATATTATTTTACTATAATTTCCTTTTCTCATCTATAATTAATTTAAACAAATAATCGCTTTCACCATAAATCTAGAAACCTTATTTCCTGACTTTTAATTAGCTGCAAGAAACCTTGAAATACAATTAGTATTAAAAAAATGAAAACTACACGTTTTTCTAAGATACAGCAAGATTGAGAAATCTAAGCTCTTCTAATATCTTCGAAAGTGCCAAAAGATTAATCCATTTATGCTTTATTCATGTTGCCTATTGAATTGAATTTAAGAATTATTTTATTGATATAAATACATGAAATTGTAGCTGGTTTTGTAATCTAACAACAATGTTTCATTTAATTTTATACAAACAAATTCAAATTATATTGTCTAACAAATGCGGCTCAAAAATAATTATGTCTCTTACACAACCACGAATTCATTAGCGAAAATTATTTGTCCTGAACAATTTTTATCAGGTATGTATTTCAAAATAGATAATTAATAATTCCTGTCACTCGTACTGCTCTCTATTCCCCGCTTGATCAATGCTCATGGGAGGGTAAAACGACGTCTGATAGAGTTTTGGGACTTTCGGTTGTTCCCTAGTTTACCATGATATTAATTGTTAACGTGGGGAACTGGTTTAAATGGAATGAAACTGAAATTGGTTAGAATATGTAATAAATAATCAAATATTAAAAGAGGCATATGGTGGGATTTGAGTGTGAACAATAAATTCCTGTTAAAATTGTATATTTCATAGTCGCATACCTTTAAACTATAAAAGTAAGCTATTATGCTTGGGAAATCACTATTTAAAAATTTTAAAAGTAGTGTTTGAAATATTTTTTGGAAAATAATTTGAAATATATATATTATACAAAAATAAATTATAGCATCTCAAAAATACATTTTTAAAAATTATAAAAATAATTTAAAAAAAATTTGGAAAATATATAGTATGCAAAAATAAATCAAATAAAAGCCAAAGGTGTTTTAAAAATTGGAAGAATTATAGCTTAATTTGTGGGATAAAGAACAAAGTTCTAAGCAAATATATAATTCAAACGGATTTCAAACAATATACTTCATATTTTGAGACATATTTTACCTTTCTTTTGGGGTAAGAAATATATATAGCCGCATACTTGTAAACTATAGAAGTATGTTACTATGCTTGGGAAATAGCTATATGAAAATCTTAAAAATACTTTTTGATTTTTTGTTTTTGAAAATTATTTTAAAAACATATATATTTATATATTATACATAACTATTATATATTATATTATTATATATTATATTATTTATATATTATAAATAACTTTTGTATATATTTATATATTATACAAAAATAAATAAACTGAAAGCTAAAAGTATTTTTAAAATTGGAAAATATGTAGCTAAACTTTTGGGGTATAAAAAAAAAGGTGTAAGCATCTAATTTAAATGATTGTGAACCAATATGTTTCAAATTTACCATTTAACCTTAAATCAACATTTTACCTTCTTTCTGAGGTAAGAAATTCGCTGTAAATGCTGATATTCTATTTTAAATATTCAGCTTTACTGACAAATAATATAAATTTTTAGCAATTTTTTTATTATCAAACAATGAAATAAATTTGCAAAATGTAAATGCGAATAAAATTTTATGTAAAAAAGTTACAATGAACAGTTTCTGTAATATAAAACCTAAAGAATTAATTGTGACATTATTCCACAAAATCTGAACAAAGTTTATGCATTTATTTTAATTTATACAGTTTTCCGTAAGAAATTTTACAAAATATGGAAAGAAAGGAAATAGTATCTGAAAATGTAGATTTACGCTTACTAATATATGTAAGTAAATGTAAGTAAAAATATAAGTAAAGTAAAAGTATAAAAAATTTAGATGACTTACCAAAAAGTATCTGAACATCTAAATCTACACATACTAATATATATAAGTAAATGTAAGTAAAAATATAAGTAAGGGTAAAAAGTTAAGGTAACTTACCAAAGAATGATAGCAAAAATAAAAAAAAACTTATGATGAATCAATCAATTTAGAGAATAGAAATTTTTAATATAATCATATTTGATATTTTCTAGAAAAATCGAATTTTAAATGCTATCATCTATTTTAAGGCATTGGATTTTAATGTTTACTTTTACTATATAGAAACAGAAACGCCATTAGCTATTGTTTAAAAAGAGGGAAATTCATGTCCAAAAATACTTTACCGATATTGGTGAATTTTCTGATTAGCTTTGCAGTAAAACAAGATCACGTCTGTAGTTTTGTATTTCCTTTCATTGACAGATTATGTTTAAAATTCAAAAGACAATTACAATTTTAGTTCTTAAACCACCAACAAAATACATAATGTACTGCAATTTTATAATTTTTTATTGTATTCATTAGTGCATGGAAGGACAGACTGACACAAACATGCAAGGAATGTTCAAACGAAAATGTACGAAACGAAACTGCGGGTATAAATGAAGACTTTATTGAAAGCATATTCACTATAGGCTTGAGCATTACGACCCCATTGTTCCCAGCATTCCTATAGCCGTTACGAGACCCAGTCCTTCACAGCAAAAGGTTTTAGCAAGAAATTCAACCAATTCTTGCATTTTAAAAAAAAATATTTCTTATTATGTTAAATTGAGCATTCTAAAAGTGATAAAGGTTTTGATTTTCAGCTCTTCTCATTCGGAGACAAAACGACTGAAAACAATCATAGGTTTCAAGTCACGAATTGATTTCTCTGACCGACCCGAAGGCATACAAATAAAATGTAAATGACCAGACAGTGGCAACTAAGAACAGAACAACGAATCCTAAGGGCAATCATCGGCCACTGTACGATTCTTCCCGTGCGAATCGCATTCCAATACGGATAGGAAGACAGACGATTCCACACTTCTTCTATGTGTTATAACTCCAGGCGAAAAAAAAACATAGAAATACTAAAAAAGCAATTACTATGCTATGACGTCGAGATTCTAAGTTTCGTTGAGTCGTCTAAGATTTTGAAAAGGGCGAAATTTAAACAAATGATTATATATCTAATTTTTCGTGATTCTCATCCTTACTGCTTAAACACCAAATTTTGATAATTTCTTAAAACACAAAAAATAGTTTCATCTATACATAAAAAAATAATCCTACTGCTTGCTGGCGTACATTGAGATGTATTATACCTAAATTCTTTAAACAAAGAAAAATTGGGAATATGTTACAATTTTTGAGTTTTTTTTTCTCTTGTCCATACTACTCGCTACGAATGTTTTTGTTTGCATATTCTGCAAATTCTTGCTCAATACCAGCATTCCTTTTAACTCGTGTCGTGAATTTCTTATCAAACTTTAAAGTGAAAAATGCAAATCTCAATTTCCTTAGCAAAGCATTTTGTTAATGTATTCAATGCTCAGGCTGTCTCCAATGATATCCGGAGGAATAAATTCATTAATAAGTCAAATTCAGGGATTAGTCGTAGTTTAATGCCACTTATAAATAACATTTCAACATTATAGATGATATTTGTAGATAATATTTCGCCATTATAGATAATATTTTTAGATAGTATTTAGACATTATAAATAATATTTGGAGATAATATTCCAACATTTTAGATACTATTTGGAGAGAATATTTCAAAATTATAGATAATTAGCAGTACCTGCGAAACGTCGTCCATGGCATAGTATCCAAGAAAAAAAAATTAGCTTTAAACTTAAGTCTAGTCTTCACTCGATGCGACAAGGGCATGTTACGCAACATCAAATATAAAAACTTATTTAGAAATTACCAAAAATTGCTACAAAACGATTTTTTACAGTACAAATTCAGAAAAATTAAGACTGGTAATATGATATATCCGTATACAAAACAAACCACAAAAAATATACAATACAACGGCTATTTTAAAATTTAAAAACATGTAAATAAATTATTGTATCCACTTCTATACTGTTTTTTTATCAAATTTGTATTAATTGATATAATGATAAAATTGACTCCTCATGACATTATAAAGAGGGAAGGCTACTTCGCTAAACAGAAGTTATCCTTTTTATGTTCATTATTTCCCTGATATTCTGTAACCGATCTTTTCTTCCATCTTCATTTTCTTATCGCGCAACAACAACGATTTTCGGCATTTAATATTTTCTGGTCAAGATGGGATATCCATTTGTTCATAAGGAAATATGAATTGTTGGGTGAAGTCAGATGCAAACAGGAGAAATGTATCGCATATGTATACCATAACGCTTGCTATTTGCACATCAGCAGTTTTTGCGCATTCACGAAATAATTAAAATTACTGTTATAAAACTTCCTTAATTATTTTGAATTGATTTTAATGTACTAAAACCTGTCCAAGTAAATATTCCACAAAATGGTATAAATATCTCCAATATCCGTTAACTATTTTTTGAGTTTCTGTGGTTCAAATAAACATACAATTTCAGGAGACTTTATTTTATACTATGTATAGATTTTTATATTTAATATTACAACTTCATAGATAATATTTTCCCATTGTGCATAGTATTTCAGTATTACTTTTCACACAATAAAAATCACTTCATTACATCGCATTAAAATTAGTGACTGGCGAAACATACAATATATGTGTTAAATATTATTTTTTGCTTAGGCAGTTGTATCTGCAACGCTTTTGTTATTTTCAAGCAAAGAAAATATTTTTTATTTCTTTTTTCATATAAAAGCAATAACTACAAGAAACACGGAAGTGTCATTGGCTTTTACGAATGCACGACAATACTTATCTCCCTATATGTTTTAAAAAAATTATTAATCACTTAATGCCCCATTCACAACAACTAGATTAAAAGATACGCTTGATTGAATTCAAATCATTGATTGATTTTCTTTACATTATCGCGACCAATAATCCTACTTTTTTTAACTCCAACTCGACTTTCTCAAGTAATCTTTACATTTAATTTCCCGTACATCCCCCAGCGAGCAAAACTCAAAAATTATTATACCAGTGCTCCCATCCGCAAATTCAATAACGAGAATTAGTGTATCCTCAACAATTTTTATCGGGGGATGTATTTCAAAATAGCTAATTAATAATTTCCGCTCCACTTGTTATGATACCACTTGATCGATGGGGAGTGAGAGGATAAGAGCGACATCTGGGGGAATGCGGAAAATGTCGGTTGCGCTTCCCTTTCTGGTATGAAACGTTGCGAGGAAGACTGGTTTAAAAGTGAAATAATTGGGTTGTAGTAAGATATTGAAGAAATTAAGCGGGTCATTAGTTACCGTTAATTACATGTAATGTAACAGAAGAAATGCAAATAGAAACTAATGGCATTCAATCACGTAGGATAAATTATTGTATCCTTTACATATTTTGTAAGTTCCCTTTCTTGTATTAAAAAGAAATATATTAGAGAATAGAATTTCATTTATTTCTATAAAAAATCATATTATATTGCAAATTAAAATCGAGTTACAAATATAAAAATAAATGGGCATGAAATTTTAGTTTGAAATGTTAATTAATTTTGATATAGAAGCATTAAGTAATTTTAATATTTAGTGTTATAACGGTTACAAATATAGGAGTTTAATAATTTTAAAATATACACTTTAAAAAACATATGGGAATTCAACTAAATAAATTCGAATAGAATAAATCTGCAAAAAGAATTTAAATGAATACGAGTTTTCATAGATTCTTCTTAATTTCATACATTATTCTTGTGAATAAAATGTCTTAAATATATATTCTTATGTCCAATAAAGAGAAATAGTAAGGAAGTAATAATGTAGAAAAATAAACAATTGAAATTTTTAGTTATGGTTTTGACATAACCAGAATATATTCGAATAATAAATAATATTTCATTTGAATATCTACAAGAAATTTTAATGACCAGAAAAATTAAATGTTTAAATTATTCCATTTTGATTGTTTACTAGCCACATTAGGTAACTATTCTGTTTAAAGGCGTTAATGATAATTAAAATCTGCAATTAAATAATTTATATGTCTTTATGACCTTTATCATCAAATATTTTTAAACACCAAATTTTGATAATCTTATTACCCAAACTCTGTTAGAAGCCTTACACTTGTCTGTACATTCTACTATGATTTTCCCCTTTTTTTCTTCAATTCCCGGTCCTAAAGCGTGAACTTAATAAGAAATCTTCATAGCCAAACTTAAATTAATACTTTTTTTCTGAAAGAAAATAAATATATTTTTTTAATTATGATTGCTAAAAAAATCTTTTAGCACTGAAATATAATGGATACAGCAGTAAATTTTAAAATTTATGCAGTTTTTCAAAGGTATGCGATTTCTGCTTGAAGAGTCCTAAATTTATCTGAACCATCAAACAATTCAATTTTCAATTTTATATTCAAAGGGATTTAAATAAAAGTAAATTATAATAATTTATCTTATTTCAGTCAATGAAGATATTTTGGAAAAAATAATCATAGAAGATAAATTTCATACAATTCACTAAGCCTAGGAGCCATATTCAGAGGTACATAGGGCCGATCGGCCGTATTCTGTTGTATTCATTAGGCATATACACTTGACCCTTTAATAAATATTTCCTTAAATACATACTTCAATCTTCTGCGACCAAATTTGATCGAATTATATATATATAATGGTGTTTTAAAAAAGAAAAATAATCTAAATGAAGAAAATTATTATATTTTATATAGGTTTAGTGAGTAAATGATTTTAATGAAATACAATATTTAAATATTTTATAGAGATTCTTCGTTCGATGAATTAAAATTAATAAAATTGTTCTTGAGAGTCTAATAAAAAGAAGATTTTGGGGGGGAGGAGGGACACAGATTTTGAGTTATGAAAATCTGAATATTTTTATTTTATAAAAATAAAATATGTCCTTTTAGATTATTCCAATTATACTCTTGATACACATACATGAATCATTTCCAGTTTCTAAAATTTTGATTGCCCTAAAACTATTTAATTATTGATCATCCTAATGTAATGATATTCCTCACAATTCGATCAAATTTGGTGGATGAAGGTTGAAGGTCGCAGAAGATTGAAGCATTTATTTAATGAAATTTTTATTAAAGGATCAAGTGTATATGCTTGATGAATACAACTGAATACGGCAGATCGATCCTGTGAACCTCTGAATATGCCTCTTAGGATCGATCGGAATATATTAAGGTTATGTAAACATCACTACATTATAAATTTTTGAACGTTATTGTGTTGTGTGAAAGTTGTTAACACCAAGCTTTTATTAGTTAAAAGTCTTACTAAATTTTTTTAAATAAATTGCTTCAAACAGCATATCACTTTTAAAAGTATATATGAATCGAATTCGGTATCTCTGAAGCAATAATGTAATTCATGGAGCACCACACCCACACATGGAACCATTCATCTTTATTATAGATAGGGATATAAATAAAACGTATAAAAACTGTATTGCAATGTATCTGTTCAAACATGAGTAATATTTAACAGTTTGGATCTGAATTACAAAGAACATCCTGGGTAAGTATTTAATATTTTGATTAAAATTATTTAAATTGTTGGAAAAATTATTTTGTGCAATACATTTATTTGTTTGGACAGCAAATTTAATACATTTTATAAAAGGGAACATTTTGTGAGAAAGACCAACATTTAACGATTCACATTCGTTTTATTTTTAATATTTGTCTGAAATTTTACACTTTTGTGATACATTATCTTGACAATTCAGAAATTATTTTTTTACCATTTGTCTTCTTCCTTTTTTAAAAATTTAATTTACAAAATGTGTTGAAATGCTTTGTCATGTATATGCTGTACCATGTTCTTAAAAAATGAGAAACCTACCGACTGTTTTTATTTATCTGAAGTTAGGAGCTACGCTACATTATTTACCACTTCAAAATTCAGAAATTGGGTGAAATGATTCACAATTCACAAGAAATTTCGAGGAATAAAATCTGGTTAAAAGAATGCATAATTCACATTTGCTCTTTTCCTTATATAAAAAACAATTTTTATGTATAAAAAATTATTTTTTTTTCCTTTAAAATTACTATTAAACCCTACTCAATCACTTAAAGGATGACTTATTAGTTTCTATGCATGATTTGCTTTTCAAAATTTTCCTATATTGCCAATTTTTCTCTTGTGGCAAAAGTGTGGGCAATATATTCCACGTTAAATTGATTTCCAATTACTTAAAAGTATGAATACGAAATCTTATTATACTGGCCCAGATGTATGCTGTATAATAGAATATCCTGGATACATCTTTTAAAATTAAGTCTAGGTATACGTTAAATACGTCCTGTATATATCGTATAAAGGAATATTTATATACTGTGGAACTTCGGTAATTCATCGTTTTGTAATTGGATTTTTTTAATCTGTTACTTTTAGTATATCATTTTTTATATATCGAGATTGAAACTAAAAAACTAAGAAAAAATACTAATTTATTACTTATGCACTTTGTATCCTTATTGACCTTAAAGTGGAATTTTAAACTCTTTCATTCACTTGTGGAATTTACCACCATATAGTGTATCCAATTAAAAAATTACGAAAAGCATATCCTTTTTTGAATTTTTATATTGTAAATTTATTATATCCAAAAGGGTTCTCTATTTGTTACAAAAAATTACTTGATTTTTACAACTTAGTTTTTAAAATTATTAAGACAATATACTTAGCATTATTATGTCTTTATTAGTTGGATATTCTGTATTGTATTTTTATCATTTATATTGTATTTATAGCAATTCCTTCATATTTCATGTCAATCTTTAGTGCCTTTCACAATTTTAAAACTATCAACTCCTCATAATATGTGAGGATATAGAAGGTTTTAATAGCTCAAATAAATTTTGAAAGTTGATCAAATGCGACTCTCTTTAATATTAAATAAATCTTAAACTTAATAGATTTTTATTACAGTTTTATAACATTTAACTCTTTATCATAAATTTTTAATCAATGAAATACTTTTGAAAAATTATATATGAATAAAAAACATATTCAGAATAAATCGTCTAAGACAGAATTGCTTGGGCGCAAAGTTTTTCAGAAAATAAGTAACTTATATTTGTTACAGCTCTCCCTGGAGAAGGGGCATCGAAATGAGAATATAATATTTAATTTTCCGGCATATATGATTGGTTCTCCCCACCCTGGAAGGGGCGCAAAAAACGTGGGGGAACTATCTTCTCCCATCGATGACAGGAGGGACATCCTTAAGGAAGGATTGCACCGTGACTGGTGAGGAAACTACAGCTCCCTCCAATGTGACTGTGGATGCAGTGCGGTCATACATTAATTTTAACCCGATTGACTTCGGGCGTGTCAGAGAGTGAGTGATATGACTTACATACTTACCTCCAAGGAATGTGGATCAAAGTAAATCAGTTATAATCATGCAAATTTATAATATTTAATTAGATTTACTGGGATTATATTTTATCTCTTATCTTAGATAATACTTTAAAAACACTTTTAGCATATTACCAGGCTTTACAGAAAAAGTGTGCATACTAATGCTTTGGTTTCGCTCTGTTTTCTTTATTACGTGTTTATAAACATACCAGGAAAATTTCATATTGATACGACAAACCATATTTCTTTAATCTTGCATCTAGTATTGAGAGAAATTATTTCAAAATAAACCTTTATGAGGAAAAAGTCAAACGTGTCGGCCAACAGTTCAAATTTTTCACTATACCTTTTAACTTAATTAACATACACAAGTGCAATGGCAAAAAAAAGGCTCAAAACGGTTTCAAATATCAAAAGAAATAATTAAAAAAATTGAAAAATTATAGATTTAAAGTTTTTAGAGTATTTTAAAGATTTGTTTCTCATAATTACATTTTTTTGATGAATAGAATTTTTCTTCTAGTTTTATCAGCCCTGTAAAGTTCCTCTAAAAGAATAGTATATTTTGTCCAATTTCCTTCTTAATCTTTTGGCGCTTAATCTTTTCTTTTTAAAACTTTTTCGCACATTTTATAACAATTATATCATATTTAATTGCAGAATTACAAGATTAAATAACTTTAATTGTAAATATATATGTTATGGGAAATAATTTTCAAATATATCTTTTCTGATGAAAATAAATATTCTATTAATTAAGTACACCTACTCCATATTACGTTAGCTACATCCCTCATGGATTTTTAATTATTGAGCATCCATTGATATAAATTATGTATTTTTATATCCACGGAGTCTCAGAATACTTGCAGTCAGTTTAATCAACATTTATAAATTATGTATACTTAATTAGTTTTAACAATGATAAATTTGCTTATTTGCTTCCTTGAGAAGCAGTCAGGAAATGGGGCGTTTGTTTTAGATCTTGATGCATGCAAATTAGTATTTCTGATTGCAATTTGGAGATGTGTTTCACACAATAACAAGCTTAAATTGATGAGTGAATTTGTAATGATGTGTTTTATCCTGATTAATAATATTATAGTATTTTACGGATATAAATTATTTAATATAATTGATTCTAAAAATGAAGGCGAGTTTACAGAGTGCTAAAAAATAAATAATAATAATAATCAACAATTAATATGAATTCAAAACACATCAGCAACCAATATATAAAATTCAAAGACTTATTTATGGAATATGCATGATAATAAACAATATGGTTTAATGAAACAAGGTATTGTTTTGTGTATTTGTTCGAAATGTCAAACATTATTTTGGTTTGCCTTTTAAATCACATTTAAAAGACAGCTCAAAAGTTTGCCTTTTTAATCACATTTCGTCAGTTTAATCATAAACATTAAGAAATTCATAAAGTACCTATATAAACATTGATAGTAAAGTGATAATATTTTACATTTTTATTGAATTTTTTTTACGCCAGTTGTCAATTCTAATGTAATAATAATTATAAAATACTGCAATTCATTTTGTTTTAAATGCTGTAAATCAATTAATCAATTTTCAGCATTAGCTACACCTAGAAAAAGTATTTAAATTCTGTGTAAAATAAATCAATTTCGAATTAATTGCAAGATATACCTTAAATATTATTAACTTGATTTAAAGAATGATTTTATGAATTTAATAGTTATTTGTCTGTAACAACATAAGTTATAAAAATATTTCCTTAACATATTTCACCAATTTGCAAACTGTTCTGTATAGATTGTATTAAAATAAAATAAAAGGTTCGATGCATGTTCTCCGTAATTTTATTTATAGGGGTATAAACTTTGCTTCTTTTACATCAATTCAAAAAAGTGAAAAACTAAAATTTTTGCCAGTTATTATTTTATTAATTACTACAGGTTATTTTTTCTCTTATTATAAGATGTTATAAATCGTAAAATTATTATTACCTTATTAAGGCAAAAGGCTCTTAAAAATGGTTTGAAAAAAAGGCACCATTGTTAAAACAATTAATTTTCAGGATCATTCAAAACTTTTAAACTCATATTATTAATGTGATTAAAATGCATCATTTTAAAACAATAATTTGTTTTCTTCCTTCTGAATATAAATAGTCAGTATCTGATTTGCAGAACGGCTATAATATAACTCTAATTACCTCTTTCCTCAGCAATATATTCCTCATCTTGATACATAAAAACGGTATAAAATTTTTGTTCATGGTATTTTAAGGAATGCGCTCAAGAATTATGTGAAAAGAAATAGTTTAGCTCTAACAGTAACAAAATTACAGTTACAATAACAAAAAAAACCTTTTTTTTATTGGTTTGCGTTCTCCCTACCAAAAAACAATAAAGTACATTCGAACGCTATTTGTGGATCAAAAATCATCATCTCTAAAGAGTTTCTTTAAAAAAGGGAGAGTAACTGCGGCGTCAAACTAAGATGTGAAATTCAACAGATTGTTTTTAGCATGGCACGTGCTTTAATTATAGGCCTCATCTGTAGGATGTAGTTCAAGTAGATCTACCGCAGAAGTAGATCAAGTAGAAAATTTTTGAAGCATAATAAAATATTTTTTGTTGTTTCGCTGCTATTATTGACTATTGTCTCTTTTCTTTTCAGTCAGTCTACCACCGGTGGTTTTCGTGTTATAAAGATCGTTCAGTGCTATCTTTATTTTGCCGTATAGATAACGCATAACAAAAAGGTTGGCATTTTTTTATATAATTCTTGAATCAAAATTTTATTCCTGCGTTCCTGCCATGATAGTTATTGTCGCAACGTCTGGTATGTATGAGATAATTTATTGATTCTGCTTTATACCGGAAAGTGGGTGAAGTAGATTCTGAAAGTAAAGACCGAGGGCACCCGAAGGCAGAAGTCTGACTTCTAGCTCACATGAAGAATCAATCATACACTCACTTGCAGAATTCCCTTTCACAGTGGTCTCTTTCACACACATCACAGATAGAAGACAAAGTAAAGTACAACCAATCCGAACCTGGGGCTCTCTGATCATGGGAAATTCGCGTTACTCCGAAACCAGCATTCCAGCAGATAATTTATAAATCATTCTTTTATATTTATCTTAAATCGAAAAATTTGTTTTGGAACTAACTATGCATTCTTCTTAAATTTAAAAAGGTGTCTTTGGATTCACATACCTAACAACTGATTATTTTTTAAACTAAAAATAATTTCAGTATTTTTAATCTTGACCTTACTGATGTATTTAATCTTGCTCTTATTCTTTATCTCCTTCATAAATCTCCCTGTTGAAAATAATTGCAAATTACCACCCCGATTCTATTTAGAGATCAATCAGATAATTACTTAATCGATAAAATTTCATTATAGAAAAGCAATATGCATAATCAGTATGAGAACATCTTCCGTCTTATAATGCTCTAGAAATTAGTCCAGGTCCTTTTTAATTAACAAGTTAACCATCAGCCTATCGATTAAGTGCGGAAGATAATTCTCGGTAAACATGATTTATTGCAATTTAGTTTAAGAGGAATTACTTTTATCATGCATAAAAATGGAGAAACCATTAAGGTTTTAATCTCGATTCACTTTATCACTTGGTTGGAGATATAGCTAAATCAGACAACCAGTTTTGATGTAGTCCAAATAACAGGAATTCTAAAATTATTAGATTATTGTTAATAATTATAAATACGATAGGATTATAATTCGAATTTATTGAAATATAATAAATCTGATATATAAGGAAATATTTGTGATATCACTTATAGTTGAATGTCATCTGCATACTGCATTATTTTATGAAAGACTTACCATTCAATAATTGTTCATGAGAGAGCAGACCGTTGTATCTACAGATACCCAAATTTCGTCGTAAGAAGATATTCTTTGGTAACAAATTGTTACTAACAAGGGGAGGTTATGGAATTGGTTCTGAGTTTGAAATTATATTTAGTATAATGATAGTACACATTTAGAATGTTAATTCCTGAAAATATTAAAACGCAATGGCCAGTCAATTTTGAGAAAATGATCCTCAAACTTTTGGTAATGCTTATATGTTGATCACCTGACTTCCCTCTAGGTGACCCCAATTGCATTTTTGTCTAGGTAACCGTTACGTAACCGGAAAGCCAAGGTTCGAACACGGATGGTTTTTTCTTTTCCTTTTTGAATAATTCTTATTCAATTATAATTTACAAATACTTTTAATCATTAGGTTTTTAATTTGTTTCCTTCAAAAATAAATCTTGATTATCTAAAAACATATTAATAAAATTAAAATTTTAAAAGGAGAAATTATAAATAGATGAATATTTAAAAGAAAATTATTTAAATTTAATTAGCGATTTACTGCAAGCTTTAATCAATACTTATTTTTATGCAAGGATAAATGTTTATCATTCTAATAATTAAATTGTAATTTAATATTTAAAATAAGTAATAAACTTAATTTGAATTGTAATAATAATTATTAATTATAATTATATATTTTAATAATTATTCATTATAAATACTCACATCGTAAAAAAATTGTTCAATATTTCTAAAAAATCCTCCTATTATACATTAATTTTCGATTATATACAAGAACCAGAATGATAACTATAGTAAAAAAATTGGAAACAAAATGTATTTCGACATCTTGCAAAATTATCAAATGATAATTGCCTACAAGAAAAAAGATTCTTTAAAATATCTATTAAAAAATGAACTTCATTTATATTTAAAAATACTCTCTTTCATCAGAAAGTTGGACAGTGTACCATGCATACCTAATCATCTAATAAAAAATTGGTGATGACAATTGATGGTGTGCAATTGTTTGAGTTTTTATACTATCTTCACGTGAATTTATTTCTTGATCACGTCCGTGTAAATAAAAATAATTGTGTGTTCTCTTTTAACCATCTTCCTACGCATTTAATAAATTAATACCTGCTCTCTACTATTTCTTTTGATTACTGCAGTTGGTGAAGTTTGCTTTTATAATCTACGAGTATCAGCCACTCCTTTCAATTTTTGATATAAATACAGCTTCGTTGATTCAGAATTAATAATTTAATTTTATTACTATGCATTTTGATAATAAATATTTAACTTTGGACAATAAATTAGAAACGCATTAATTAAAAGTATTTGTAATTTCTTAATTGAATAAAAGTTATTAAAATTGAAAAAAAAAATCCATCCAGGTTCAAACTATAACTATTTGCCTACGAGATGATTACCTAAATAAGAAGGTCATTAGGATCATCTAGGGGGTGTCAAGTAATCCGTATATAAGCTTTACTAAAAGTTTGAGGATTAACCATTGCGTTTTAATACTTACATGAATGAACATTCTAAAGCATACTATTATTATAATAAATCTCATCTTGATCTCTGATTTCAACCACGTACCCTCCCCTTGTAAGAAAACGATATTCAAAAAATTGTATTAGATTTAATAAAAATTTTGAAAAAAGAACTATTTTTCCGTAAAAACTTGGAAATGTGTAACTGTATAAAAATTGCATTCGAACATTAGTATTTCAGTTATCTCAATTTTATTTCTACATATATCTCACTTTAGATCTGATAAATATTTAAAATAATGAATTTAAAAAATACTTTAATTGTTTTTATAATCATCTTTATATGGATGTTGCTGTGAACATATTACAAATCTAAACTTTTCGTGTGTATCTAAAATTTGAAATCATACTGGTAAAAGAAATATTGTAATGCATGTACAAAATATAGATCTGTGTTATATTTGTACATGTATACAGGTCATGTTTGAAAGCAAACTTCCCCAACTGTTATAAAACGAAATAGTAGAAGGCAGGTGTTAAGTTATTAAATGCGTAGGCAGATGGTTAAAAGTGTATACAAAATCATTTTTATTTACTCGGACATGATCAAAAAATAAATTCTCGTGAAGATAGTATAAAAATTCAACCAAATGCACACCATCAACTGCCATAATACAGGTCTATAATTTATACATGTATAGATTATATACATAATATAACAGTAAATGTATGAAGTTAGACAAATTATACCCAATGTGCTGCGATGTTCAGGATTAGAATTTTCAACTTTTTAATATCGATTTAACATCTTAAAGTGCTAACGACCTCAAAATTTTGACGATTTGACGAGATTTGCTAGGGGTCACTAGGAAGGTTGAGCACTCAGAAATGTGGGGAAAGACAGCGACCAACATTATTATGTAAAATATATTTACTAAGATTAGGGGTACAAAGCATTACAAAACTAACATAGAATACATAAAAATATACATGAGTGTGAGCGGCACGTCTTACCATCTCATCGCCAAGCTCTCATCTACCTTTTATGGCTGGAAAACATCATATGATCAATGACGCAACATGATACCGTACAGGATATGTGTGTGAGCGTGAGTAAAAAGTTTAAATTTTAGTTGGTTGTTCGGTTGTTTTTTTTTTTTTTGCATTATAGTCATATTTGGCTATTCTGCGCCAAGCAGATGTTAAAAAACATAAAACAATCTATAAAAGCATACATTTTAAGAAATAAAAGCAAAAGGTATAAAAAATGTAATAAATAAAAATGCGCGAATGTATAATGTTAATGAATTTACAAATGAAATAATGAGTCGAAAAACAATATGAATCGATATAAAATGTCAGGGATGAACAGAAGGTAAAAAATGCTTGATGCAATTATAAAAACCAATGATTATTAAAAATGTAAAAATGTTTGGGTGGGATTTCTCACGCACCAGGTCTTATAAATGTAATGATGATGATTTGAAAAAGTGCAATCAAAAGGAATTAAAAGTTGGGTACTCGATTAAAATATGTTTAATTCTAAAATCTATACGTCATGTGGAGAACGTTTGGTATTGCCTTTCCAAAAAGGAGATGTTTGTGTGTAAAACGAGTATGTCCTATACGGAGACGAATGAATTCGACATCAACCTCTCGTATAGGGTGGAAAGGCCACAACTGCCGGTTTAATTGAATGTAATTTACTGTTTAACTTTAGAACCAATTATTGCTGCCAGTTAGTAAAGAGCGAACAAGTGAACGATCTTTTAGCATCAGAAAAGGCAAGTGAATGTGTTAGAAAAGTTGATTCAGATTTAGCAGCAAAATCAGCTCTTTCATTTTCTAAAATACCTTCATGCCCAGGGACCCAGCAAAAAATAATTTTAAAACATCTATTTTGTAGGATTTTCAATGTGAATAAAATCTGGATAGGAACTGGATGCATAAAAGAAAAAGTTTTTAAAACATAATTAAAAATGATACAACTGCGAAATAAAATAAATGAAATATCAGGAAATAATTATCAATATTGAACAATCAATTTATATTGATCAATTATTATTGAAAAAAGTATAATTGATTTTATCCAAATTAGTTAGTATTATCAATCGGTGAATGTTATCAAATTCACCGATGATGAATTCCCGAAATGATCACAGTAAGAGGCAACTACTCTAATTATTGCATTTCTGTTATGAAATCCTTATCTGTCATTTTTAAAACCATCATGAAAATAACGATGCTCTAAAATTTAAACAGCAATCCATGAAACAATTACAGTTGATTCTCCCTACCCTCGACTTGAGGCACTTTACCTCTTCCAAATAAATTAATTTCCTCCCACCGCTCAGAAACCATACAGGAATCATGAAATTTTTAGTTCCACTTCACTATACCAATTCACCGTGGACACAGGTACCAGTTTCAGATACTTCTCGTGGATACCTTCAAAGTTACAGTTCCACAATGTTCATTGTTGTAATTAGCTATATGTGATACCCTATCCATTGTTTTGATAGGCGGAAACTACTCTGTATTTCAATTAGAATTCGGTTTCGTCGTCGCAGGTGATGGTAACTGGCTTATTTGTACGTAGGCACTTGAATGTTTACTTTAACGAACGTTGTTGAGATTATGGATGTTGTTATGGCATGGGAAGATATGTTTATGGAAGCGGTAATCGAAACGCGATCATTTGTTTGATGTTAAACATAGGAAGTCGAGGGTGAACCTGCAGCTAATGATTATATAAGAAATCATTGGACAGAAAGGTCAGTATTTAGTACGATGGGAATTTGTAATTGTTAACGTAATAAAAGAGCATGTTTGCGTTAATTATCGTGTGTGATGGCAAATGTAATGGAAATTGGAATAAAATTTGAGGAGGGTAAAAAATATTTTGTAGTTCGTTTGGGGAGGCAGGCATTCTGAGGTATCTTCTTAAAATTAACGGGTTTCAATTGGATATGAAATGAAACTAAATTTTTAAGAAAATGTTTAAATTACTTTTGATAAACTTATAACACTGATTTTTCATTATTTTAATTGTTAATGAGTATTGAACCAATTACATCTGCATTTTCACTGTAAACAATAACTACTTTAAGTAGATTATAATCGCAGTATTAAATTTTCCATTTGGGAAAAATATTATTTGGTGGGATTTTTTTTTCAATTTTAGGACTTTTTATTTAATTCGTATACTAATTTCAGTACAAATAGATAAACGAAATAGCAATAAAATCCAAATGTATCCTAGCTACTTATTGTAGTTTTGAAGTTTAAAATTATCAGGAAGAAAATTTCACTCTTTGAATCTATTATTTTTTCCTACAGACCGATTGTAGATATTCATGGAGTTAATATAAATTATGATTGACATTGTCTTTTGAGGTTTATTGATTTACTTAAAATATTTTTAAAAAATTAGCGGGCTTTACAACAAACATTTTGTATGCATTTATGAAATTAAGATAGAATTCTTAAGGTTTTTGAAGAAAATAACGATTTATTGGTGTAATAAATTCAATTAACAATTTTTTTTATATAAAAAATAAGTATTATCACTTAGAATATTAATCATTTCAAGTTTTTTGCAAAGATTTTATTTCACCAACGTAAGCTTAGATGTCACTCAATTTTAGGGGGCGATTACTATTTCAGGAAACATGGAAATTATTTTGTCTAGATTTAAACTATGACAGCATTATGAACAACTCATTTTTAAATTTTATTCTTTCTTTTTTTTTTTTAATTTCATTTCACTTTCACCCATTTTCACTTATTTGTTTTGACTTTTATCCTCATGATGTATCATTATTATCAAGAAAAATAAACATTCCGAATAGCTACTGATTTTTTTATTTGATTTCAGTTTCTATAAATTTATATTATGTTAGTACTGTTTTAATTATTATCCTATTCCTCATGGAATGAACAAGACCCAGAGAATTCAACTGGAAGACAGAGAGTTCAACAGAGAATTCAATTCATTAATTAAAGTCTCAACTTTGCAAAGCTTTTAAAGGAAATGGAATAGAACCTTGTTGGACATCAGAAAAAGGAACACTATAGACGCGATATGACAGCTCATGAAACACTTTCTTTTCCAATTTGATGGGACAATTTGAAAAGTTGCCAATAGACAAGCTTTAAGTTCCACAACTTCAATTATATTGGTGCAACATCTACTTCTATTGTCTTATAAAAAATACTCAACTATTAATATAAACTACATCCATGCAACATTTCAAAATTCACACTAGATATGCAGAAAAAATTGTGGTATGAGTTATTGAATCCCCTTGATATCTTACTTGAGTAATCCTACTCACATTGAACCCGTTGTTGAATAAAAAATACGTTGCTATTTTTAATATTTGATGAATAACACTTTTTTTCTCTTCAATAGCTCGGTAAAGTTGGGGTATTCCTTTATGAGCAAACTGCATTTTTTCAAGTGATTAAATTCAAGGTTTACTTCTTTTACATTCAAGATATGAACTAAAAGTAGAAGCATCATATTGGAACACATAATTTTATTTAAACAGCTTTTTTTATTCTATAATAGCATTTTTAAATAAGTTTCGCAGTATTTATATATTTTTTGACCACTCTACTTAATATTTTAAGTTTTCGAAAAAGAACAATTGTTTTATGAACACGTCTATGAATGATAATGAAATGCACATTAATCCTATTTTCACTATATTTTGAGTAATTTTAATTTGTAATAAGTAAATCGGTCTTAAATTTCCATTTACCTCTAAATTAGAAGCATATTATTTAAATTGTAAATGAACAAAACCTTTATAATTGTCATATATAGAAATTCATTATAAAAAAGACCATCAAGAACTAGAGACAATCAATTTCTTTATTTTTTTTACATTTTCAAGAGCATTATATAATAATAAATTTTTCTATTATATATAAAAAAAATTATAAAATTCAAAAAAATTTTTAAAAAATTCATACCCCATATGTTTTCATAATGCTTTTTTCCCCTTTCTTTATGTCTATAATGAATTTACTCATTAGAATTGTCCTATTAGTTAATCAAAAAGATTAAGCAAATTTAAATTCTTGTTTGTATTCATAATGGTCTGAAGATAAGCTGACTGAAAACGAAATTTTTCCATTGGATAAAGTGAATTTTATGTATCCGTTATAAGAAAAGGTTGATTATTAAAAAAAATTTCATTCATAAAACTAAATTATACGTCATTACAGTAATGCATCATTTTATTTCTTTAATAATTATAATGAACATGTATATAACCCTCAGTATGTGTTTGAGCAAAAAATTTGAACTAAGGATATTAAATAACAGACAAAATATATCATTATGAAAATTTAATTTCACTCAGCTTTCACCTTTAAGAAATATATACTATATCAAAGACCTATTATATGTCGTATGGATATTAAGATTAATATTTGAAGTTAATTATTCAGTAAGCATTCAAAACTTATATTCAAAAAAAAATATTACGTTGTGAAAAATCCTTTTAAATGAAAAGTCATGTTAATATATAATAAATATTTCGTTCATTAATTTTTTTTACTTGCAATAGGAGGGTTTAAAAGAATGTTTTTAGAAATTCACTCTGCTGTATTCATACCATTTATTCTTCTGCTACTGGAAAAATTTTCCTAGATATTTCAATTTTCTAAGAATCTTTAATTTTCGGTTTCCATTACCTGTTTGGCAAATACGGTTAAATTAAAATGTAGTTCTTCTGATATCGTGATTAAAAAAAAAACTTACGATATTTCCAAATCATTTTTGGTAAAAAAATTATTTTACATATTAAACTTATTTTGTATTTAAATATTTATTTGCCAAATGAGTATAAAATGTATTTATAGTGTCATAATATTTCAATTAAAATCATATTTCTCCTTCATTAATTTCAGAACACTTATAGTTATATTCATAAAAGAAATGACTTAGCTAAGAAAGGGGATCCGTACGGAACAATTTATCCCTTCAAAGCCTCACCTTCTGTAAAATATTGAAATTAGTTCTTTTGTCTCATGGAGTGCTCGACATATGAAGAAAATATCAATTCCGAAATTGTAAAACATTTACAATTGTAATTCCACATTTTCATTTGTAAAACAATTATGTATTTTGAATGGAAAGTCACAGTATATTCACATTACATAAATGTTTATTTGAAAGCGATTTTCAAAATTATGACCTTTAATATTTAACCGTAAATGGTCTCACAAGAGGCATCAGTTTAAACCTCGTATATACATATCACATTTAATTTCGTTAAATATATAAATTTTTTTGGTTAATGTGTTCCTGTTCACATGAGACAAATAATAATTTTACTTTAAAATTAATGGTCATGCTAAAACTTCCTAAAATTGATAACTCAGCTGAAAATATATGGTTCTTGAAATCTTTGTAATTATTATATTATCTCTCTTTATTGCATTTGAAAAAAAAATACTTATTTTTAAACTATCAGTAGGAGTAATGGAAGAATTGTAAATGTCTCACACATTGCTTACTAAAATTGGATTTCCTTTTTAATACGATACATGTAGTGGAAACTTTAAAAGTTAGATAATATCCTCAAGATGGTGCGACCGCTTTCGTCTAGTGTTTATGTTATCTGGCTACGACCTCAAAAGTTTGGTGACACAGGCAATAACGAAATACGACCTTCGTGCAGTTGTGGCTCTCTCTACTTGAATAAAAAAATAAATAAAGACTGATAAATAATCAGCCAATAAAAATAAATAAATGAAAAGGAGATAAATAATCACCCAGTAAGTAAATTTAAGAAAAACTGATAAATAATCAACCAATAAAAATGGGTAAGGCTCCACAGCCACAATAGACTTCAACAGCCAATATATCGAACTAACAATGATAAACATCATTCGTCTCATCTCAAACTCACTGGAACGGGAGTATTGTAGAGGAAGCTTTACAAACCAAATAATATCCTCAAGATGGAGTGATCATTTTTGTTTTGAGGTCATGTTATCTGGTTACTAACCCTAATATCACGAGTTCTATCTTTGCTATTAGCAACACATCTGCCATTATTTTTGATGTTAATGCGCAGCAACTAGAATTAAGCGCTTACATAGATTCGGCAGTAGTCAATGAATAACTATCAACAGTTAAGGCCTTATCACACGGCAAAATATCTTCGGCAATTTCAGTCAGCAAATGACAAGGAAAGTGACGTCACTTCAAACTTTCACATAATTGGTTAAATTTCGTTTGCGGACAATATTTCGACAACATTTTCGAACTGGTTCGAAAAAGTTGTCGATTATGAAACTTGCATGACCGGTTTTTGAGGGTAGAAACGGAAAAATGCTGCCGAAATTTCACCGTGTGATAAGGCCTTTAGATGACTTAAATTTTTTATGAGGACCACATATTTTTAAACAAATTATATATGCAATTCTATTATTATTTTCTTAGTTAGGGTAGTTTTATGTTGTATTTTGCTAAAAATGTCCTTGATTTGATCTGAGACTTGCCAACCCCGATTAGTTAATTCTTCCATCTACTGTTCTAGATAAATAAACAATTTATTATTTGTATTTAAAATCGATGATTATATCTAATACCATCGATATAAATTATGAAAACAAGGATAAATTAAAACAAATAAAGTAAAATGTATTTTAGTGTAAACATTCAACTTCTTGTTCCTGCCTTTAATATCCCAAAAACATTTAAAATTTATAGAATGATGCTAAAATTTTATGATAGAAAGACACCTTTCTTATATAATTATTTTTAAAAAAGAAAGAAAGATTCATGCTAAATCTCACAAAATACATTTTTATAAAAAACTAATTAATCTACAAGCTCCAACTCAATTTGAAAATAAAAATAATATTGCATAACATTTTTTTTTTCAAAATCATTCCAAATTCCTTCTTTAATGCTACCTCCCCTTATTTATTGCTACTATAAATACATATCTTTTATTAGTATCGAATAAAAACTGATTTTGAACTGAGTACCAAAATATTCAAAGGTTCTTCAAACGTGAACTCAAACTAATGCATTTGGAAATATTACAGACTTTTTTTTGCTTGTTTGAATAAGGAGAATCTTCACGAATTTTTCTCGAGAGAGAGAGATACTGCCATACTCGTCGTGCGAAAAACAATCGCCTTTGGCATTTTCCCTTTATTTAAAAAAAATTTCCGTTCTGCAAATCCTTTTGCTCTCTTGACTGTAACTGTATCCATGACAACAAGTTGTAACGAACCCGGAAAAAGCTAAACCCCATAGAAATAGGAAGAAGAAAAAACAGCTGAAGAAGAAGAAGCAAAGATTTTTTTAGATGGAAGTAGAATCAAAGATGTATAAAGGAAGATATCATTTCTAATTTATTCTGGTTTTGAGAGCACAAGAGAGGTAAAAGCAGATATCGCATTCTTTCGGGTTATTTTCCGGCTGTAACAACAAAGATGCGTAAGTACTATTAAAATGTTTTTGTCAAATGATAGATTTGTTGTAGTAAATAATTTTCAGTCCGTTTCAAAGAATTTTCGCTAAACAAAAAAAAATCTAGTGTCATAAGGCTTATATTTGTTTCTAGATGATAAACTCGTCATTATCGGGTGAAAAATATTTTGCCATAGATTTTAACTGAAAAATATGTTTCATGGATTCTACCAAAGTAGGATATATATTAACCTTTTGAGCATTTGCATCATTTCCACTATTTGTACGTATTGGAGGGCCTTATCTAAGATCTAAGAGTGATGTAATTCACAATGTTGCCATGCCCAATTAATTCTTAACAAATATTCAGCCGAATTCAGTGTTCATTTCATACACCATATTTAACTTGTTGCAAGTAATCATACATTCGATTTTTTACAAAATAATTTAAAAAATAATGCTTAACTCACCTAGTAATCACTCAAAGTCAGTAATGTAATTGTGTTTGCTAAAAATTCAAGGGTATCTATGTATTAAAAATCTCATTCTCCAAGTTGAAATGCGATGATGGAGTTCATCATTCTCAATCACATTTTCTATTTCTCCCATTTATATTTTATACAAAAGCTTAGGAATCTTAGGTGTAAGTCAGTTCCACACTACGTAATATTTTAAAAAATATCTTGAAACAGACAACCATTTTAATAATTTAACCGTTTCAGCAACTTAATTGTAAAGTTGACCATGGCCTTCTTCATACCTATCTAGACAATCCGAACGCTCCACATTTATTGATTATGCAAATATAACTTAATAGAGTTCCTCCTTTTGATGGTATAATACGTAACTTATGCAGATGTAGCATTAATTTGTAATCTAATTTCATTGACTTTATAAATTAATACCATCAATATGATATGCATTCATCTATATAGTTTTTCCAGAATTCTTCAAGAAATCTGGCGAGAAGTATATATTTTTATGTACTTTCAGAAATTTGAAAATCTCCAGCTAATATCTCTTAAACTACGGAAGCATATGGCTATTATTATTTTTTATCCAAATATAAATGTATAATTTTATTATAATTGATATTATTCTTCTAACCAAATACCAGTTGGTTGAAAAACAGATTTATTTTTATTGCATTTTGAATGGGAAATGTTGCGCTATAAGAGATTTCTACAAAAATTATGATCTGAAGAAAACATCTGTTTCAAAAGATCAGTTTCAAGCAATAACACATTAACAAATTACAGATAATACGCACATTAAAAATATAAAATATGCAAGATGGCGATTCTAATTTCCGGAAATTATCAAATACTCAGTCAAGCTTCAGAAAGTGTGAACTTTTCTGAAGATCAGTTTCCTAGAGTATTTTGGGAAACCCGAATTCTCACTTTGTTTCAATATATGAGTGAAAGTTGATTTCCTTAATATATTCAGTGGAAATTATCCTATATTTTTGCTTCGTTTGAAAGAAATGTCAATTGATCCTCCAGCAGTTTTCTCTAACCACAATAAAAAATGAATTTACTAAAATGAGCAAAATACTCTTAGTTTTTTTGATAAAGGTCAAACGTTTAGCGAGGTATTTGAACCAAAAGACTTTTTTCCATAAAGGTTGCTAAGGCATATTAAGTCTTAAGATAATCATTTGCAACATCGAAATTAATAAAAAAATCGATTCGGATAATTCAAAGTTTTTTTTTATTTACAAATTATATTGATAATTGTTCCAGTTTTTTAAAAGAAGAATAGTGCAATTACGGCAGAACACTACAGTTATAATAATTGGTATAAAAAATTCATATTAACGTGTTGCTTGCAATATATGTGGCAAACAACATGATTCAACACATGCAATCTTTATTAATGAATGTTTAGTAAAAGCATAAGTACCACACAGGCACTTCATAATATTTCATTTTCCACTCAAATATTGTTCTGCATATATAATGACAGTATAAATTCTCAGGAAGCTTTTTCCAGTTTCAATTCTGAAATGCACCCGGTTGCTAATAAAATCTTATAAGTTTTACAAACTTTTCAATGTAGGGGCTACTATACTTTATTTTGATGGCTTTCCAGTCATGTGTGAATTAATGGCAACGAATAGGCAAACCAAACTGCAGATCAACTTCCCCTTCTTTCTAAAATCACAGAATACAATATTGTTTGCAAAGAAATCAGTTGAGTATCAAGTACTTTCTCTATAGTAAGAAACATGGTATTTAAGTAGGAACAATAAATTATATTCAGTTAACACTCTTTATAAGTTTGTGGCCAGACTTACCTCTACGTAGGAATGATGGTATATCAGCTCATAGTTTAGTATAAGTCATCGGTTTTTCATTAACTCTCACTGATTTATTAAAAGAGAACCACCATCCAAATATTTTAAAATTTTTATGTGGTATTAAATATTCACCACGAATTTAAATTCTTCATTTAAACCTTTTAATTTTTTTTTCGTTTTAAAAACACAATCATTTGCTACTTCTTCTAGTGTATTGTTTTATTTTGTTTAGATCCATTCATTCATTCATTTAATTTCTTTTTAAAAATTTAACCTCTTTTTTATCACAAGGATGGCACAGTTTTGCCAAAGATAGCTTCTATGTTCATAACCATATGTGCCAGAAAAATACAAACCAACCAACAGCAAAAGTATTGGAAATTCTATTAAAGGGTATGCTGATGTCGTTAACTAATTTCATCTTTAATATTCCAATACTGGGAAAAAGTAATATGTAAATAAATCATTCTTTTAAAAACAATCAGCGACATCTGGTGGTGGAGACCAAGTAAAAACAATGCTTTGGTGTGTGCATTAAGCTCTGCAGATCTATAGCGCTACACCAGTCTGAGGTAAACTAAAAAATGGTCACACCTTATATTTGTCATCAGCAATAAAATATATGCATGCTTAGTAATTAGATGTTCAATTATTGCACCTGGATTAAAATAATAACAACCATATTCATTTTGATTTAGATAGCAAGTAATATTCACTGGCAAGGCCTTTTATTAAAGTAGTTTAAGTTAAACAAATTCTCACACACAAAAAAAAAACAATTGATTTACTACAATTTTCTAAAGAATCGGAATTTATTTTCATCAGAAACAAACAGCAGTGGACCATTCAATTCGGATTATTGTTTTCAAACTTTTGGGACGGCCCGCCAAACATAGCATTTATTTATTCATATTTTATCTCCCCTGACTTCAGCTGAGTGACATTGAATTTCGCACTTTTCTTTATTCCACGTAACTGCATTACAGTTTCGCGCCATTGCATTTCATCCCTTTCGTTTTTCTCCTCACGAATTGTCCAATGGCAGGCCTCTCTCTCTTCACTCCAGTTCCCAAAGGCGCGTCATTCCAATAAGTTATAGTTCCTTTCTTATTCATTTGCTTATTTCGCTCAGTTTGAACTTAAATACGAGTTCAAAGTTCCGGGCAACTCTAGCAGTTAATGTAATTTTGCTACGACGGCACTTCACGACTCAGGTCCCCCTAAATCGATAAGACATTTCATTAGGTATGGGGGTGTTCCACAAACTGAACCTGAGATGGCGAGAACTATTGACATTTGTGGAAAAAATTGCTTCTAATATATATATATATATATATATTAAAATTTCGTTTTTTTCATAAAATATCTTTTTAGCTTTCACAACTGTAATTGTGATATTTGATGCTAGAAATTAAACATACGCATTAGAAAAATTATCCTCTCAAATTCGATGTTTTAGTCCAGTTGTAGGCCACTTACTGATGTAAAGATACGTAGACAAAGTGAATTTTAAAAGAATAGTCACTAAAACCGAAATGTGATACTAATTTTTTTATTGCCTAAATAATTTATCCTTATGTAATTAAATATTTAAAGAGCTCTTTTTTTATGAGACTTACAGTCAGCTTTTTTTACGTCTGATAAATAAGACTAAATTTGATCAATATAATTTTATTTATCAAAATTCTGTTTCCAAGGCAACAAAATTTTTAACAAATTAAGAGGTTACGGCCACAAATATATATGTGGATCCCGGGAATTTGATGGGATTTGCAACAATCCGAAGCTATAAAGAAAAAGACCAAGATATTTTTTAAGCTAAACATTCGATCTAAAATTAAAATATTTTAACTTTTAATAGTAAAATTTCAAAAATTATTTAAAATTCTCGAAGAAATTTATTTAGAAAAAGATTTACCAAAGAATTAATTTTAACTTTTGATAATTACGCATTTTCATTTAAATAAAATTCTATGGTTAACTTGTAGCGCATCAATATAGAAGTAAATTTTTGAAATAAATTCACATGTTGTCAACTTATTTTGAAAGCATTAAATATTTAAAAATTAGCTTTCTACTTCCAACAAGTTTTTTTCATTGTCATAAATTGTATTTTCCTTTTTCTTCTTTTTTCATTTCTATATAACATATTTTCGATAGCATTTAAGGATAATTTAATTAATTGTTCATTTTTATCGTTACATGAGTAGTATCAATTATTTTAAAATACAATATATCTTACAATATTTAATGTTAACTAAAAAAGTATTCACTTAAATTAAAGATTTAAAATATTTTAAGCATTTAATAGTTAAAATAAATAATATAAATTTTATGATTAGTGAATTTTAACTGCCATTTGAATTGAAAATATCAAGACGAATTTAAATATAAGCCATTGGTATGTTCTACAGAAATTATTTGAGCCTCGAACAAGTGTGACAAAGGAACAAAATCGAATTCACTAGAAATTAGTTATTTTTCTATTGTCTTCAATCTTATATAATGACTTCAATAAAATATTATGTTGTATTTACTGAATCGTTTGATTCTTTGAACAAATAATTTGTGGTGGCAACATCCCTTTGCCCTCAACAATTTATACAGTGCCATCAACAATGTACACAACTGAAACATATTTTCAAGCTGCTGCATTTAGAGTGAGTTTGATCTAAACTACCAAACAAAAGTACGTATCTTAACGCCCTATGGAAACCATGTCATATGTCTTATCGTTTGAAAGTCATGATGGATGGTTACTGTCATATCAATTGAAATAAAGTAATAAAACTATTATAAAATATATATACATAAAATGATTGGAGCTAGCAATAAAACTAATATAAGATGAAAATCATTTTCAGGTAACTAGATTCAAAGCCAAGCTGTGAAGTTCAAGTTGTCAATTTATGTGGTATGTGAATGTTCCTGGCTGTAAAAAGGTGTTGTGCAAGCAAATGTGACACATAAAGCAGCTAAGTAGTACTTTTGCTTCTAGTTGGCACTTCTGAAAAGACAAGAAATGCTCACTAGATTTAAATCCCTGAGAGATAAGTGACCACTGGCTTGTAAAGCTCCATACAAGTCACAACATAATAACAAAGTCAACTTACAAGCACCGAAACCATGGAGAAATGTAAAATCAATTTGTCACCAAACTTTTTAATGATGAATAGCTCAAACACCGTTCTAACCTCAAATGAGTATCTCAAATGGACAAGTATAGATTTACCAAATATTTGTCCATTCCATCAATTTTCGTATGAACCTAAATCAAACTTTATCATTTTCGAGTTCAGAAGAAATTTAATTTTTCATGTACAATGCATCATTGAAATCGGCGACTTTCAAAATAGAAATTGGCAAAAAGCCTTTTTCTCTTCTGATTTCAGTTTAATATGCATTTTAAGTGTGCTGATTTAATTAAGTTAATAAAATATTAAACAGAAATTTAAAAAAAGTTTTTTTTATATAAAATAATTAATGCAAGCTAAACAATGTGGCTATAATCTTCACATACAAAAAGTGAATGATTAATGACGAATTTGTATTCCTTCCATTTGTTCACCAAACTTTCATCTGTGAGCTTTCCGACAAACGTTTGTTTTAAAAAACTGCCAATTTCAGTAATGTACTGCAAGAGAAAAACTAAATTCATCCCAATTTAAATCCCTGATATATTTTATTGTAGTCTCATTCGAAAATTGATGGAATAAACAAGGTTTTAGTAAATTTGCCCATTATAGCTAGAAAGTTATTTGCTTTATTTAGATATTTATTTTTTACAGATTTTAGATTTTGACAACGTTTTCTGCTTATACCTTCACTTTAAATCTAGGTATCGTGAAGAAAATGGTGTCATTTTATACGATTTCTTCAAATGTTTTCTTATATGTTGTTGGAAGAGATATTTTAAATTAGGATTGTTACTATTATTTGCCTATTGTTTCATTCACTATAACCTACAAACGGTTAAATAAGAGAAAAGATTACTGAAGTTTTTACAAAGCACGTGGCTTTTTGTATTTTCTTTCGTTTGGTATATTAGGTTAAATTACCACATCTTATTTTGCATATTGTTTTAAAATTAGTAACACTCGAAAAATACAAAAATGGTTATTTAAAAAAATGTGTTCACGGAACTAAAGTTTTCTGGTCTTAGAATAATATATGAATGATGATTTTTGAAAGAAATTAATTTTTGTTCTATAATAAATGGAAATATGAAATTTAGAAAAAAATAATGAAAAACTTCTTGAAATTAACATTCTTCTAATTACAAAGAAATAAATCATTTATAAGAGCATTATTATGATTGAGGACAGCTCCAAATAACATTCTATTTTTATAAACATTTTGTTAAATTCATAATTTTAAAAGTAAACGAATTATATATTTATATCAGTGTTACAGAAAAAAAAATCGCTTTTAATAACATTATTATGCGTGAATATAATTCCAAATGGCATTTTATTTTTATAAACTTTTTCTTCAACTCATAATTTTTCTAAGGAAACGATTTATATATTTATGTCAGTGTTACAGAAAAAGAAATCTTTTTTAAGAACATTATTCTGAGGGATTAAAATTCCAAGTGATTTTTTTATTTTATAATTTTTTTAAAATTAATAATTATTTAAGGATTATATTATTATATTATGGAATTATTTTTTAAATATTTATGCTATGATGTTACTTATTAACATTTGTAAATAGTGTTCCGTCAGTAATAATTTAGTAAAAATTTGTTTTTAAAATAACTACTCTACTACATCTTTAAATATAGTTACCGCCAAACATTCATCATAAAAATTTCTATTGCTGAAAAACCTCTTCTTTTCACATTAGCCATTCTATGCATTGCTATTTTCAGCTTAATTTGGACGATTTAATGCATATTAATTTACCAGGTTGGAAGAAAAATCTTTTAATAAAATAAACAAGCAATTATTGAAGAATTTTTTTTATATAATTTATTACTTAAATTTATAATATGCATCTGCCAACTTAACGAGATACTGCATTCATAAATTAGCAGCTTGAACTGAAATGCCTAATATCTAAAAGTAAAAAAATAAAGAGATTGCAAAACTTTTCTTTAGTGAATGAATCTACTTAAATTAAGAGAAACTGAATCTTCAGAACTAACCATGACTAAAGTCTTTATAGAAAAATTTGAAAATTCTTAATCATTAGAGAGGAAAACGGAATTGCTGCTCATGAAAAGAGTCGAATGGAAAAATCGCTTATGATTTATTACTAGGCAAATAAACATTTTTTTAAAAAAAATATATCTCTTTGAAAAGGATGATTATAGAAAAAGATGTGAAAGAAATTAATTTCCTAATAAAACGACGAAATACATTAAAGAATTTCAATTTTCATAATTATGTAAGTATAATGAAAAATAAATTATGTAATTTTCATAACTTTACTAATTAGTAAAACAGTTATATATGATTGCTGTTTGCCATGATATAAAATATTTTCCGTAAAACATTTGCTTGATTATTATTATATTTATATGTTTTCATTCAATAAAACTCAGTTTACGAGCATGTATTCTGAGTCATAAATTGCTTTTTAAAATGTAATTTATTCATTTATTGTCAAATTAACACTTAAGGGGACGGAATAAGAATGTTTACTAATAATGATTTCTGAAAGTTTTATCTGTTTAGTAAATCCGTTTCTCATACATAAATTTTCCTATTTTACGAATCCATAGAATTCTTTTTAATTTGATCTAATATTATTTAATTCTTAAATATCAAAGAAATCGATTACCATAGTTAAATTCAATTATGGTACAAATTATGCAGATTACCCACTAACCTTCCTACCCTTTAATTTTTGAACATAATCAATAATACTGAAGCTAAATCTTAGTATCTGCACTATTCAATATGAGATTTTACTACCTGATAAAATTAGCTTATTTCAGAAACAGCAAAATGTTGTTTTTTTTAATTTCAAATGTAGTGCATTTAAATAAATAAAGATTTAAAGATAAATCTCCTATATTCCAATGGAGATTCAAGAGATTTTTTAACTGTGAAACAATTATTGTTGTTTCTTATGGCTCTTGTCATAGACAAGCCCGCTGACGCAGTCGAAGATTTTAAGCTGAGAGAACGTCTCTTATTTCCTCTCGCCTGTATTCAAATTTCTACAGTAGATCGTAGAAAATTTCTACAGCAGCCTACAGATAATAACACATACATTAGCTTGCACAACTTTTATCTACAAGTGGTGGGAGGTCCATTCGCACACATCACAGAAAAACACAGGGGAGAGAGCCATGTCGTCTTCCCCATAAGTTGGGCTTCATGTCCCGAACTCATGATGCCCAACTTATGGGGAAGACGAGCTACCCCTAGGTCTGGTCGTCGGCACTGAAAAAGTTACCTGATTAATTATTTAATATCAAAACTTTTTACAGCAACTAAATGATTATTGGATGTAAAAATTTCTGAAACTGAACCTGTTTGTAAAATGGAAAAAAGGTTAACAAAACAACGCTCCAGGAAAGAATACATTTTCAAAACCCACTCTACTCTTACAGTCCAGAAATTTAAGAAACATTTTAGTTGTTTTGACTTGAATTTGCAATAAATTAAATTCTTTTCAATTCCAAAAAACATTGTAAAGGATAACGAATACAAAAACATTGTATAGAATAACGAATTATTAAGGAAACTATTCACTTAATAATTCGTTGTTCTATGTTGTCACATGTGTTTTTTTATTTGTGTGTATGTTCTTCACTTGACATGTTTTTTAATTAATGAAATTAAGAATAAACAATTTAATTGCATTTATTTAACTAATCAACAATCAGTTAGGTACTTTAAAAATATGAGTACTTTTTGATCATAAATAAGATTATTTGTGAACAAAAATACAACTTTCTATGCTTGTTTATATAAAATTCAATTTTTTTTTTTTTCAAATTCTATTCATAGGATTTATTTATTTTATGGAATTATATTTGCTTTTACTTTTTAATTAGAAAGTATTTTAAACATCTTTGAGAAGTACGTTATGCCAAAAATTATGTATGTAAACGGGATTTCAAGTGAAATTAAATTTAGAAATTAATCTACAAAACTAGCTAATAGAACTATAGAGTTAGCCAGAAATGACTTGCCTAATTCAGAGAGCTCTAAAATGTGTTCCATTGGTCCAAATAAAATGAAATTTGGACTATAGATTATACAGATAACGAGTTTTGTCTTTGGTCTGTATTTTTTTGAAAATATAACTTCAAATTGAATCTGAATCTGTTCCGTCACAGGACAACGATGCCATGAGATTTTATAATCCCAACTCTTTTACAGTGCGAATACCTTCAATACATCCTTTTCAAGCATGATGGTGCCCCACCTCATATTGACCGTCGTGTAATGGGAGTGTTAAAGCAGCGTTTCACAGAAGCAAGAGTTATCAGCCTTCATTTCCCAATAACATGACCTCCTCGCTCGTCGGACTCACGCCATGCAACTTTTGGTAGTGGGGTTATTTCAAGGAAAATATCTACCGTCTACGGCCAACATCTCTACCAGATCTGACAGACAAAATTAGGTGCATTCTTCTCCTTCGCTTGAAAAATACTGAAATCCTTGCATTTTACCAATTGAGCTATTGCCGCTTGATTTTAATTATCATTACAAACTGAACATTCTATTTAAAGTATTTAAATTTTATGACATTTAATTAGCGAATTAATATTTTTAAAAAACTGTTCGAACATCGTCATCTAATTCAAATTTAAAAATATATATTTGAACTTGAATAAAGACATTTGAATGGATGAATAAAAAGCATTTTATTAACGATTGAAAACTTCAACAAGATTTATAAATAAATAAATATAGGGAGAGTGTAAACTAATAGTAGGAATTAAAAAAATGTTTCAATGATATGGAGTTAAACCACGCCCTCCCTTAGACTGAACACCAAATTCAAACCAAGACAAGAGATCGGGGAAATAATGGCGCAATAGCTGCTGAGCCCCCGAGGGCAGAAGTCTGACTTTATCTCATATGAAGATGATACTGAAGATGGTACTCACGAAATTACAACCCCTTTCTGCACATGAGGAGGGACTATTTCACAAACATCACAGGCAGAACACAGGCTAGAGAACAACCATGCCCGAACCAGAACTCGAACCCGGAACGAATGGGGAAACGCTTTACCCCTAGATCAGGACGCCAACACCACACAGTGTTTGAAAGAGCAGAACAGTCTCTAGCGGTCAAAACAGAACTCTACCATATGCCATTAAGAATGACTACTGTAGAGTTATGTTCGGAATAAAACATCCTCCCTCTTCTTCCCACCACTTGGATTCCTTTTAAAACCACAATAATCGTTTCTGAAAAGAGCCATATTTTCCCTATGTACATAATCCCGGTGGGAGCAATTTGCTACAAGGATTAAATATCTGTTCACTGTTGTGTTATTGAGCACTCACTACTTGAGTATATTACTTCAAAAAGGTTCATATTTAAGAACTTCGTCGAAATCAGCATTCACGTAGATTAAAAAAGATATTTACGGAAGGAAAACGAAAATTCATATCTCTACATTAAATCCAGAGGGTAACTACCTAAATTTCATTTTTATACTACCCAAATATATCGAAGCTAACATCAACTACAGATTGTTAGATCGATACAAAAAAAATAATTAATCGTCGTTGCAAGTAACTAATATCTTTCAAAAGATAGAATTTCCAACACTTTATAATAACTATATATATTGTACATTACGCAGTAGTGATCACACAGCAAACCCAACACCAGCTGAGATCCTATTGATAATATATTTATTATCTTTTTAGCCGTTACATAACTCTTATCTTCTCTTTTGGATACTAGATGGCGATTCCTGATAGGCTAACCCATATTCCATTTCACAATGCTTTGCTCATTGTAAGTGTAATTAGAATGAGATGTGATACTGTATTTCTTCTAGCATACAACCGACCACCCCGCCACCACTGAACGTAGTAGTATCGCCAGGATGTGATACTGTACTGTTAAGCTGCGCGTGTGAATGTTTTGTTATGTCTTGTCTTTATGCTTGTTCGAGTGTAAATGTGATAAGTAAAGAAATGTTCATGGAAACATAAGCCATGTCGCTTCCTTGTAGATCATAATAATCTACAATCCACCACAATGGGACCCGAAGTAATTTTTTTTTCTAATGAAACGAAAGTGAAGTCACTTCGACGATCACTATAAAAGTTTTGCGCCACTACAATGACACCCAACAGAAAATAATTTTTTTTTTGGTCGTCCTGTCCGATCCCATACAAGCGCCATAACACTTGCGCATTTTTGTTTTGTTTTGTTCTTCAACAACATCCAGCATTTGATGTGTTGAACTGAAACATATATATACCAAGAAATTTGAATATACCCAGATTCTACATCATTTGTGAAATGTTTTTATACTATTTAATATATAATAATTTCTAAGTTACTTCTCTTTCAATAGAATATTCATCTTTGCTATTTTATATATTGAGATATCTGTGTAGTTTTGATATTTGATGTCAATCATTGAAAGTTCAAAAGAATATATCATTCTTATTAAGGTATTCTAAATAGTAATTTTCAAGTTGCTGTTGTATTTATGTATTTTATTTAAGCACAAATTAATATATCGTATTTCTGATATTTCTTATTCCATAAGTTTATGGACAGAAAACAAAACTTTGTAATCGTTCTGATACCATTTTATGCGACCTTGAGCGCCAAGTCTCATTAAGTATTCGTAATCTCAATCCCTTCCAAAGTGATCAGCCTAAACAAGTATTGAATATGTTTTCTTTTTTTTTTCTTTTTCGTATTACGAAAAACTGATCTGATTTATTTTATTTTCAGAGTAATGATTTAGCATCTACCATCTTTTAATCGTATAAGTGTGCAATTTCATTTTTGATTCCAAGAATATTACTTTTATGGTTAAGAATTTTTAAAGATAATTTTTCTACAGTATTTAACTTAAAATTTAATGACGTATTTAATTTTCTTTTTTGCAAGTGTGTATATATACTTAAAATTAACAAATGAAATATTTAGAACTTAATTTCTGTCTTTAGGCGAAACGTACATCCAAAAAAATAAACACATAAAGTTGTTTTGAACATATATATTTTTCCACTGCTAAAAATATGTATTATTTCCTACATGATTAATATTTTTTGCATTCTTAAAAAAATGGAAAATTTCAATAATTTGTGTTCTGAAGGGTTTTTTTGTATTTTCAAAAGAGAAGGAAGGTATGTAACTGTTCCTTCATAATCAAATTTTCTTGTTTAACTTCGTATTTAATTTTAATAATTTGGTAGGAAAAATTGCTTTTCTATTTAAAGGAAAAAATTGACCTCTATAATTTGGCATTGATATTAGGCATAGATATAACACCCCAAGATAAAATAATTGATCTATTTGATAAAATAACTCAATCTGCATTCTTTATGGATAACTGACAGTTTGTGACTGATACATTCAACAACATTGTTGACGAACGGAAAAAGTTAGAGGAAATTGAAAAACTAATTGAGAAAAGAACATTTGAGCTTACTCCAAAGCAATTTAATTTACAAACAGTCTTATCTACTTTTTATCCTGAAACAGTTGAGATGTTATTATTTTTAACTATGTTTGAAAGACAGATGAAACTTTTAAATGTAACTACTGACTATTGAGTATCCTATTTAATTGGTGTACTTCCAAGTGATGTAAGTAAATTAATAGTCAGGGAATCTGAAGAAATGTTTAAGGACTAAACCCATATCCCTACAATATTGCTACAAAATTTTTCTCACAGCAGACCGATTTCAAATTCTATTTAGTAGACAACAGAAACGTGATCGTTTCACTTGGGAAGATTTCTTTTTCGAGCTTCGAACTTATTTTGAAGGTTTGCTCCATGAACTGGAAATTAATTCATTTGACAAATAAAAAGATTCAATCCTTGCTGATCAAATTAAGAAAAAATGTCCTTTGGGATACAAAAATCATTATTTAGATAGTTGAGAAACACTCAATAAGCCTGACCTGTTGGCTGAAAAATTGGATTTTTATGAAAATATAAAGTCGTTTCATCAAAAATCAGTAAGACCCCCGAAATCGCAAGAATCCTACAATCCAAAAATTTCTAGAAGTACCAGTAGGTCGGACTTTAAGAAACCCAGTTCACTAAATTTCAGAAAGATTCGTCGTGTACTCACAACACTATTATTTCTAATTCAAACAATAGGTCATCACGACATGTGGAAAATTCTGTTTATTGTTATGGTTGTGGCCATCCAGGATTTATAAAATCTAAATGTCCAAATTCTTCTTCAAAGAAAGAAAATGCTCGAGTTAATGCAATATATATGTTTACTTATTTTACCTCTCCAATAGCCTTACTTCCCATTGAAATGTATGAAGCTACAGAAGCAGTTTGTGCTGACACAGGAGCCAGTCAGTCAGTTGGTGGAGAACTGATGTTTATTTTTTTAAAGATGCGTGGACAGCTGTTCACAGAAATTGACCTTGCAATCTTTTTGGCAAATAGCCAACTATCCAACTATCAACATCAGTTGTTTTAAAAACTACAGTGCCGATAAAGGTGCATGGCCGAACTTTTCGCACTGATTTACATTTTCTTATGGTAAAGGCAATCGTATTCTCCTCGGAGCTGTCTTTTTGAGGAAATCAGGAATAGTGATGGACATAAAAAATAATTTCTGCTATTTTGGTGATAAACCGAACAGCAGAATACCTTTTGCTAAAGAATTCACTTACCTAGAAATAATAGTCTTGTCTTAGAAATTGATAGTTCTTCTCCAACGAATTCAATTACAAGTAATAGTTCAGTAGAAAACGTTTTGTCGTCCCTGAGGCTAATAATCCTAGCAAAAACTAAGAAGAAAGACAGAATCTTGTTGCAGAATCTAGAAATCACTTAATTGCGTTGCTTGATGAAAATGAAGATATTTTCCGGCCAGTGGGAGAGCCAACTATTTATGTAAAATTAACAATTATATTAACACAGGTGACCACCCACCAATTGCATCTACGCCTTACAGATTATAGCCAAAACAGAAAGAGCTCTTAAGCAAAGAAAATGACAAACTTTTTAGTCAATAATGTTATAGAAGAATGCTAATGGCCTTATGCAGCACAGGTAATTTTAGTTCCCAAGCCTAATAGAATTATCAGATTGTGCGTAGATTACCGTAAAATAAATATTATAACCAAATCTCACAAGTATCCACTCCCAGGAATTGATACATTGATATGATGCAAGATCCACCGCGTTTATGTTTACCCTTGACTAAAAGACTGGCTATCACCAAATTGAAGTAAATCTTGCTGTCGGGACAAAACTGCATTTGTATGCCCTTTTGGTACGTTTCGATACAAAATAATTCCTTTTAGTCTCAGAAACGTCCCAGCAACTCTTCAACGGCTGATAGACCAATTCCGAAATGGAATCCCTTCAGTGAATAATCTGGTTTATTTAGATGATATATTTGTATTGCTCGAAACTTTTGAACAGCATATTCAAGATTTAAAGTTGGTTATCGAAAGACTCCGAAAATTTAAGGTATGTGTAAATAGAGAAATGCATTTCTTGTGCAAGAAATGTTAAACAATTACAATAATTTTTATAGACTTGTTCATGGTACAGAAAATTCGTGCCGTATTTTTCAGATATTGTTAGACCACTTTGCAATTTGATAAAAAAAATACTGTTTGTAAATGGAGTGATCCTTTCAAACTCTAGAGCGATGTTTGAAAACTCCGCCAGTATTGTGGCAAGTTGATCCTAAGAAGCCTTTTATTATCCGAATGGATGCGAGTGCTTATGCCTTGGGTGCAGTTCTACAGGGAGAAAATCTCGCTGAGGAAATACCAATAGAATATGCCAGTTACAATCACTGAGCTCTGCTGAAAGGAATTACTCAACAACTGAAAGAGAAGCTTTGACTGTTGTCTGCGCCTTGAATAAATTTCGAGGATATATTAAGTATGCAGATATTACAGTGGCCTCTGATCATCAGCCCTTAAAAAGGGTTAATGTCTTTATTGTCACCCACGGGTGATTAGCTAAATGGGTACATCAGATTTCTTATAACTTGAAAATGGATTATTTTCCAGGTAAACGCAACGTCGTCGCTGACATGCTTTCTCGACCTGAATGCAATGATAAAGAAACTTGTGAACTACAAATTATTGTTATTAATGTCCCATCAAGAGCAGCAGCTGAACTTACAAATGAACAGTTGAAGGATCCTGAACTCAAGAAGATCATAGATTGTTTTCAGGATATTGACAAAAGTATTGATTTCGCAAATTGGACAAAAATGATACGTCTTAAATCAAGGAGTACTCTATTATTACTCTCCACACTCTGAAGGAAAAGAAGCTCAGTTAGTAGTCCCATTTCATGAAAGAGAAAAAAATTAAAATCTCCTCCATGATGCTCCAGCAGCTGCTCATTACGGGACTGATGGAACTTTTTTAGAATATCATCCAGATATTATTGGACATGCATGAGAAAATTCCTCATCAATTATATAAAAAATTGTGCCGATTGCATCAGATATAAGGCAACGAACCGAAAACTTGATGGTCTATTACAGATACCTGCTCACGCTCAAAGTTTTGAAAGCCTAGCTATCCATCTTTTTGAACCCATACCAGAAACGAGTGAAGGCATGAACTGGATCTTCATCATTGAAGATTGCACAAAAAAATGTGTAGTTATTCCCATTAAAGCAAGCAACTGCTAAAGAATTACTCAATGAGTTTGTTAGCACCATCAGGCAACAGTTGCGTTACACATTGAATATTGATCAAAGTTTAGTTCCTGTTTACCATCCACAAGCAAATCTTGTTGAACGTAGACACCAAGAATTGAAGCCTTATTTGACAATGATGGTAGGTAACAACCATACCTTATAGACTGAGAAATTAACAGCTATTAGATTTGCATTTAACACTGCAAAATGCGAAAATACTGGTTGTACTGCATCAACCAGAACAACTCAACATTTCCCGAGAATTAAGAACTTTAGATGATGTTACTACTAATCTATGATCTTTCATTCATAACCACAATTTTGTTCCAGAATGAACGCCTTATTTAAAACGTTTTGAAAGGAATATGTTTCATATTAAAAATATCGAGAAAAGTCAAAATAGTTGAAAGGTTTATTATATGCAGATAAATCACGTAAACCTAGCCCTAATTATAAATCCGATTATTTCTTTTGGGTAAAGCTTCACCTATTAAGTAAATCAAACCAAAGCAAAACTGCAAAGTTTATGCCAAGGAAAGATGAGCCTTATATAATTTTGCGCCAGAAATTGCCTTCATCTTTCGTAAGAGCTAGTTGTGACAAACCTGATAAACCTTTAGGTGTATATCATGCATCATCGCTTACACCGTTTCAAAGTGTAACACAGAAACAATCTCCTGAGGTGGCTTTAAGACAAAAGAGATCGACCTCCCAAGCAAACACCATGCCGACCTTCCAAACAAATTCCGACCCGAACTCCCTAACAACTTTCTATTCCTAATGACAATCCAGGAACAAACGCCAAATTATCCAAAATCACATCACCTCGCCAATATGGTCTTAGGCTGTGTAGGTGGAGGATGCAGCAGTTACATAACTCTTATCTTCTTTTTTGGATACTAGATGGTGATGCCTGAAATGCTATCTCACATGCCATCCCATAATGCATTGTGCATAGCGAATGTAATTAGAATTAAATGTGATACTGTATTGCTAAGCTGCGAGTGTGAATGTTTTGGTATGTCTTGTCTTTGAGTTTGTCCATATGTGAATGTAGTAATTAAAGAAATGTTCCTGATAACATAAGTCCTGTTGCTTCCTGCACTGATCATAATAATCTACAGTCTAACACAATCTGAAACATTCTCGTTGTTGCTATTATCAAAATTTGTTGCTATCAAAATGTTGATTTTTGAGGAATAACGGAGAGACGATTCAACGTGATAAAGTTATGAGATACCAAAATAGACCTTATATTGCTTTAACCCTTTCGCTACTTCTCCACCGAAATTGATTGTGAATGATGTTTACTAATGAGTTTTGGGATCAGTTTGAGAGATGCAATAAATAAAGCAAATTACATTAAGGATGAAGAAGAAAAGAAATCGATTCCCAAACGCCCTATTAGTACATAGTTTTCATGGCCGGTTTGGATAGATAGAATAAGAGTTAACAAAGTGTCTTAGTTTAAAGATGACTCTATACCAGAAAATAATTTGATATTCATATATTTAAAACGTTCACTATAAGCTGAATAATCTATCTTTCATGCATCTCTTTTTCATGCAACCCATGATATCATTCAATCCATAAATAAAAATTTCAAACTCTTTATAGTTTATAAACTATCATGGATATGTGCATAACTATTTAAGTGGGCAATTACTAGTAATACTTTAATTTAATCATTTATAAATAATCAGTCATGAATCATAAGTCGAACATAATTATTTTTTCTAAGTACCTATGCATTAAGAATTTCAATGGAAAATTTTTAATCTATGACTCTAAATTATACTGAAGTTCCCATGCTATTTTTCCTCTCTAAATATATTTCAATTTAATGCAGGAGGAGTGAAAAAAAAATAAAAACTAACCACTCATTAGACCAACAATGGCTAAGTAAAATCCCTTGGAAATAATAAATTAACCGATAATTTCTTCTTCGGGCAAAAATAAAGCTCCTTATTCACATTCGTAAAAAATCAAACACCACAGACAAAAGCGAGCATCTTTTGTTCCAACGCCAGAATAAACACTCTCATTATTTTACCTCTATAACCATTAGTTTTTAATCGATTTCTCTTCCACTTTGTTCATTATGATGTATTATGATTAAAGAAAAATGCTTTTATACTAGGCGTGCAAACACATAACATCAATTAATAATTTGGAAGCTTACGAGACATTCATTAAGCGACTTAATGGAAATGATTTATGCCCAATGATATGCAAGTGTCTTTTCTTCTACTTAAACGAGTGATTAAATAAGAAAATGGGATCATTTTTTTACTCCTTCGCTCGGCGTTCTTTCAGAGCAAAAGAAAAATGCCTGGCTCTGAAATTTTCTTCAATTAGATTTTTTTTCCTAATAATGTGATATTAAATTCGTCTTGGGAAAGGAAAAAAAATGATTTTATGAAATTTTGAGAAAAGCATTAGAGGAATTTTCTTTCTATACTAATTGTCTTCTGAAAAAATAAATTAACAAAACAGAATATAAAAAAATTCCACTCTAAAGTACAATATCTGTTTTCTCATTACATTATTTTTTGCCACAAATTTCCACTTTAAAGTGCAATAAATATTTTCTTATTATATGATTTTTTACAAATGGTAGAATATAAGGTAATTGCATATTACAAATTTCTAATTATAACATTACAAATTTATGAAATAAAATGTGTTATTTTTTATATCAGGAACAATGTCATTTTACAGCCATATTTCTTCTTCTTGTAAACAGCCGACCACCCCGCCACCACTAAACGTATCAGTATCGACAGGAGTTTTTCAGTCATACTTATTAAGATGAAGCAGAATAACTTGAAATGTGTAGTTTTTGAATTAGCTGCACTTTTAAGTTGAAAATTTTAGTTTGCATTAAGCATTAATTTGCAGTAACTTTCTTCATTACTTCATTAAAAATAATTTTATAAAATTTTGAGAAAAACATTAGAGGGATTTTTTTATATCAATTGTCTTCAGCAAAAATATTTTAATAAAGCAGTATTACAAAATTTTTACCAAAAATACAATAAACATGTTCTTATTACGTGATATTTTTTCATAAATAACGATAATTAATTTTTTTAAACATTACACATTTCAACATAATAATTTTTTAAAACTAATTATCTTATGCTCTATATGAAATACAGTATCTTTTTAATGTCCGACGCATCGATATGAAATAGAATAACGAGAAATGCGTAGTTTTTGAATTATACTTTTAATTTGGAACTTTAGTTTACACTATACTTTTTATTTGTAGCAACGCTTATATGTAGTATCTAGAATAATTTGTCATTATTTGTTATAAGACTTGTTGGACTCACCATATACCAATTGAATCGGATTTCAATAATAGAATTTTAAATTTTTTGTAATAATATTTCTAGATAAATTTATGTTATGCAAATTGCTGAAAAATCCTGCTTTACTCATATTATTCAAGTTCGAATTAACTTTATTTCATTTGATCCTATTATACAGTTATAAACAAAAATTATAGTGTTTTCAATCTTTTAAGAATATTTTTAATTATTAAGAATAAACTAAAGACCCGCATAGTTTTCAAAAGACAGTTCAATTGGTTTTTTCCAAAGAAAAGGTGTTTTTGAATATAAAATTTCGTTATCAAATAAATTAACTTGTATCTGATAAAACAAACCTTTAAGACTTTATTATCTTTTGATCTTCTTAATGCTTTCATATTGCTCCTTTATTCAATAAGCGCTTATTTTAATGATAAATGTTTAATAAGAAATTTTTAACTCTGTTGTCTGATTGTAAAAGTGGACATCTTTATTTTATCTCAAATGTAATATTTTTAAAAATTGAAATTGATCGCAATAGATTGAATCATATTTTTCCCGGTGTTTAAAATACAATAATATTCAAAGGATTTTACTAAATATTTTTAATACAATAGAAGACTTTAAAAATATAGAATTTTTCAGGTGTACAGTTATTTACTCATACCCATTAAATGTAATTCTATGTTTCATGTATGGCATGTTTCCAGTTGTAACTATATCCCTGTCTCTAATAGTTTAGAAATTAGTAATTGGGCTGATTCTACACCATTAGAATTAGTATAAATAACTCATTAGTACATGATAGTACAATTAACTACTCTATGCTATACATATAAACAGTAAATATCGTTTTTTTCTAATAGCCTTTTCTTAAATGTGAAAAAAAATCGATTTTTGAAATAGATTATCATAGATTTTTTTTTGCATAAAACTAGTCTTGTTATATGTTAGAAGCAATAAAATATCATCATAAATTTAATATTGTTGCAAAATTAGGTTTCCAATTACTAAATTTCAATCCATTTTCTAATAATATTTCGCTTCCTGTAGTAAAACTTCCATTTATAGTTGGATGTAGCAAACAACGTTCATTGATTACGTGCATCGTTCTTAAGTTGTTGAAATTCGAAGTATATAAAAATTCCTGATTAATCAATCAATTGACCAAAAGAGCAATTAATTTATCAACTAATTCTGAAAGCCAAATTGTAACTCATGTCACTAATTCATCGACCCTCCAAAATGCTCACGAATAATTAATAATGAATGGCCGGACCTCCGCAATAGCAACACTGACAGGACTAAAAGTTTGAGTCATAAGGGTCATCACTGACCACGATACAATTCTTCCCGAAAGAGGTACATTCCGTCATCGATGAGAAGATATAGATTTCCACCTTTTCGTGTGCCCTCCTGGGTGGCGAGATCCAACCAAAATTCTGGAAGCATCTCATTATCAATTCGAGGTGCTCCAACGGGGGTGGGGGCAAATTGTATGTCAGCACACTGTTTTTATCAAGTTACATGCAAAGTGAATTTTATTTCATTGCATGAATAAAAGCATCATTATTGTGAAATGTGATTATAAATTTTTAAACTATATAAATAAATTTATTTGAGCAATAACAGTTGTATTGAAATTAATTTCTAAAAATAATCTAAATATGTTTTATTCTTTAAGTTATAATGTTAAGAATGCGAAGAATACTTAAGTAACCTCCTAGGAATACGAAAAATTATATGTATAAAATTTTGATTTTAACAATCTATACTTAAAATTGTATAATGATAAATAGTAGGATTTTCCATTAAATAATGTTTCTTTATTCCCAAACGACTTTTAATTCATTTTCTCTACCGGTATTAAGACTAAAATAGCAATTTCACCTTTTCAGTAATCTGAAATTAAACTGATTAATGGAAGTTGCCGACAAACTTTGCAAACTAAATAAGTGACAACAGGAAAGCTTCTAAGAATAGCATACATTATCTAATTCGTAATTATTTTAATCCAATTGCGACAGCGCATGACTTAATTTGTTTTAAAAGTTAATCAAAGTCGTCTAGAAAACAGACAGCATTTAATCACTGTTGTTTTCTTTTAATTAACAATTCCTCACTAGATTTTCTATTGCCTTTTAACTTAATGTTAAATATGATGAAGCAAAAGGGGCAAATCTCGACATTCATCATGGTTAGACAAATTTGATTAAGAAAAAGGGAACAGATTCATAGAGGATGGCAAATATTCTGTTTAGCAAAAAATAAATTTATTTATTGCTCATTTTTTAGAATGTATTCAAAATTATTTTGTCTTTAACCATATCTTGAATTTCTTTTCCTACGTTCAAGATAATTCATTCTATATTCGTAATACTACGTTCATGAAAATTTTATGAATTTAATTTCTTTTGTATCAATATAGCTGAATTCTTTTTTTTATTGATTACTTGTCTCTGAATAATATAACATGGAATAATTAAAAATAAACAAAAATAAATGCAGAACTAATATAAATTAAAGAAGTTATTGATATATTATAACTGAATATTAAAGAAAATAATCATTTTAAGAAAAAAAAATTCGATAGAAGTAATACACGTGTTTTTAATTCCCCTTTATATATAGCTATCATATAGTTCATATTATACTTGATGGTCTCTGGCATCACGTGATTTTTCTATATCTTGAAACTTTTTAACCATCGATTTTCCCAGTTTAATATTCAAAAAATGTTGTATTTTTTACAAAATATTTCATTTGTCTAATTGTCTAAAGCCTTACCAAGGGAACTTACGAATTGTTCTCTCCTGACTATTGATAGAAGAAGTCAATTTGAAATTGAAAAAGAAAACCGGACACAATTTTACACAACCATTTACGATTTCTAGAAAAAAGAAATGCCTTCTATCATCAAATTCATTTTTTAAACAATTACAGCATCATATAAGTTAATATATGTAATTAAAATAAAACTTCGACTTGATGTATATTGATATGAGCTTTAGGAACTGTAGTTTCTGATCGTTCATTGATTATTAATTCAGAATTCCGTCAATTTTTACTCCTAAAAGGTTCATTAATTTGATTAAAGGATGCAAAAGTATACCCAGCTATTTCAAGACCTTTATGCTTAAAATAAAATTAATATTAACTATTTTATACCTGAAGATCATTCCAATTTAGATATCTTAAGATACTATACATTCCAAAGGACACTCGAATGTTTATCTCCACGATAATAAATATTCTCTGTCCACCTCAAAATTTTGCAATACCAATTAATGATTTTAATGGAGGGATTTACATAAGAGGTCTCCTCCTAACTGATGGATTTTAAGAAAATAGATATTCAGGTATCCTTGAATTGAAAATAATATATTTTAAATATAAAACTGAGATTCCCCTAATATCTGCACATTCCAAATAGGGAATGAAAAGTTAATGACATTTTCTAAAAAAATGGATGAATTTTAAAAATTAAATGATAATTTTATAAAACATATTATTTTCATTAATATTCCATTTTATCAGCTATCATTTTTTTAAATTGTTGATTGTAATTACATTAGTGATAAAAGAAAGCCATAAAATTGCAAATTATGGTAAGCATTTGCAAATAAGGCTGTTTTCAATTTAACTCCTGAAGTATTGGTTTTATCAAAGTTTTAGCTATAAGTATATCTAATGCATTCTTGTTAATAAAATTCCACTGGTTTGAGATTCGATGAATGTGAAAATATTTAATGTTGCTTTTAAAACAAAACTATATGTTCACCAAATGAAATAGTCCTTATGATTCGATAGTATTATTCTTTAATTCCTCATAAAATTAGAGATTATTGTTTTTAAAATTACTTTTAAAGCACAGAAACAAGATATATGGATGGAAATATGGAATAGTCATTCTCAACTTTATTAAGTAATAAGTGAGAATACATGATTGGCTAATTTGCGATAGTTTAAAAATTAAAAAGAAAATATTATTCAAATATAACTAATGACTAAAAATTTTATAATGTAGCAATTTCATTTAATTTTTTTATCATAACTGGGAATTTTTATTAGACTTTCCGCATTTAAATTTAATAAAATAAGAAAATTTGATACAAATATTTTTAAGAAAATTAAAATTAAAAAGAAAAGACATTCTTATCCATTGCCATAATTTTTCATAATATAAATAAAAGAAGCTATGTGAATACTCAGATTGAACAATCTTGAATTTTAAACTTATCGTCTGCTTCAATTGGGGAAAAATTACAACCAACATACGAATTCAACAAACTCTTTTCAAAAAGTTCAGTATTTTAAATTCATATTTCGATACTAGTAAAGGCTATGAATTTGAAACAAGGTATGGAAGAAAAAGCAACGAAACGAAATAAAATGTATAAAACCAAAATAAATGCATCGAACAGAATGAGAAAGAAAAGTTGAAAAATTCAATTTATCACTGTATCCGTTTTCTTGCCTGAAACGTCGATTTCATGGTTCGTCTCTTAAGTTTTTCATTCATTTATTTAGTTTTAGTTTTTACTAGAGTTTTTTTTTTTTTTTTTTTCATTTTGCAGATTCGAAATCGGGAATGGTTTGGGAGGGTAGCTAGCGTGAATAATTTATTTGTCCCCGGTTTGTGACTTCGGCAGAGTTAAAAATCGTAAAAACAATGAATTGTTGTATTCTTACAATTTGTTTGTTATATTCTTTTTTAAAACCGGAATCTCAGATATCTGTGTTTTCCAGCGTTTTTCGTTTCTATCCGATTCTGCGAGACGTTTTCTTATCGATAAATGTTCTGAGGAGATATAGTGCATGTTTTGTGTTTTTCGAATTTTCGAAGTTTCATTTCTTTATATGACTATAACTTTATGGTTTTAAAAGTAAATATGCTTTTTTCCATGTCTTAATTTTTTTATTATTGTTGTTTATTTCCATATATGAAAAGCTATTTATTGCAAAAATTATTTAGTTCATGAACAAGTGGGTTTATTTCATACAGTAATAAGATTTTTATTGTTTATTCTAAAATGTAAAAAATTATTTATCGCAAAAAATTTGAACTATTTTATCAAAACATTTTTTCATTACGTTGTGCCTTTTGCCAGCTCATTTGGATTATAATTACTTTGTTTAATTCAAGAAAAAAGATTGTTTTTGCTTCATATTTAAAAAATATAATTAAATTTTGTCTGATTTATTAAATGTATTTTTGAATGAGTAATATGAAAAATCAGATTTATTAGTCAAAAAAATTATTATTGTTTTGTTATTTATGATAATTTATTTATTAATTTATTATTATTATTATTAATATTATTATTTTGCTTCGATTTTTGAATAATTTATTTTTTTTTCTATTTTATACATGAATAAATTCTTATGAAAAGTTAAAAATAAATACGATTGGCCACAAGATATAAATATTCGTTTTAATTTCCTGTAATGAATTTCTTTAAACTTAAGTCTTTGTTTTAAACTAAGATCTATAATATATAAAATATTTCTCTGAATAATTACATCATTTTATATCTGCTATACACGGACAATTTGCCAAATAACTTTCACGAATGTTGTAATGACCCACTTTTAAGCATTAAAACACAATATAAATTACAATAAACATTTCAAAAATAGACTAAACTGTTTAGATTTTATTTTTAACCAGCAATGAAGATCTCTGAATTTTAGTATTTAAATGCCATCCCCAATCGGAGTAATATTTTTTCCGATTTTTTATGAAATCTGATGAGTACCATAATTCTATTAGGTTACAAGATTCTAATTAAAATTTGTAGCAGAAGCCACTGCTTTTTTGTACCAAACCACAGACATACTAAGGGTTTCTTCTTGCGTATAGCCGACCACCGCGCCTCCACTGAGCTGTATCGACATGAATTGTTGTGATTGACAGCTGTCTTTAGTATTGTCCATCCTTACATTGACCAATAAGTCAACCTAACATTAGGTAGATAGTTAATTGCTGTCCTTTTTTATTACCTTCACACTCACAAATAGGTATTTAAAAACTGATAATCTTTGATATCATGTCCTTCATGATTTTGATATTACCTAGTACCATCAGTACTATTCTTAAATCATTATTTTCAATCTTCAGTTTTTTTCTTAACTCTGAGATTTCAATACATTCCTTTAAATAGTAGAGCAGTACCAATTTCTCCACAAATACATTTATTTTCCTGCGTTCTTCCAAATCTTTGGAAATATGCAGGAAATCTCCCATGTCCAGATATAATTTGGATTACCAGTGGCTGGTATCTTCTTATTTTTATTTCTAGATTAGGAATATAGGGGAAAGTTAATGTTCCTTACAAATTAAGGACTGATCCTAATCTCACTTATACTAAGGTATCAAGCAGAAGTGCATCTAATGGAAAGATCTCCCATGTGCTCAACAGGCAAAAAATCTTCAACCTCATTAGCATTTCACTTAAATTTAGCTATATATATTAGTAATAAAAAGGAACAAAGCTAAATGAAATATAAACAATTAGAAATAAGTATAAAAGAAAACTTTGCAAAATTTAGGAATTTAAATAACTACATTAAATTAAATTAAAATTGTTCCAGAGTACAATAGTTCAAACAATATTCAGTTTTTGGTGAATATCTTGTTATTATTTCTATGTTCTAATTTCTGAAAATTTGGAATTTTAGTAAACTTTTACTTCATTTTCTATTCTATCCACAGACCGCTATTGAAACTGGATATTCTGTTGCTCGCATATTTCGATACAAGGTGAAATCTTACTTGCTTTTCCCCATAAACAAGTATTAACTTATAAAATCCAACCTTATCGAATGGATACTCTATGGAAAATAAGACAGCAAAAAGAATTTTATAAATCATAAATATCACTACCATAGATATCATAGAAAAATACTTTTAAGTCGTTAGGGATTATTTTATTTCTATATGAAAGGTACAAAACCTACTAAAATATCTTTAGAAAAGATATAAAATCCCTTAATAAGAATTACAATAATGACATTTTCTATTTTATTACAGGTCTCTATCATTATATATTACATTCATATGGAATCATTATTTTTCAAATGTTTTCTTAAACCATTACAAAAACTTATTGAGCCTTAAAAAGTCTATTGAACCGTTAAAATCATTATTCAAACCCTATTGAAAAATCTATAGAACAGATATAAAATCCATCAACTTACGCAATAAATACAATATTTATATTTTATATTTTACCACCCGCCTTTATCATAACATATTACATTAATCTATGATCATGATTTATCAAATGTTTTCTTAAACCCTTATCTCAAAGAATAAACAAAGCGGTTGCGTCCATATTTAATAAAGCTTTTAAATGCATTTTTCATTAGCAAACACGAAATTATTACCTCAGTTTTAAATAGCGAGTTTGTTATCAAATATTTAGAGAATTATCATACTGAACATAATAAGTGGGCATGTATTGTTCTTAAGAACAAAAGTTGTTCTTGGGTAATTAATTCCCATCGTATGTTTAGGTAATTAAGCCCATCAATTATCAGTACATTCTGTGCAAAAGGTGTTTAAGCCTCGAAGATTTATTAGAGGAGAAAGTTCATCGTTGTTTAATTTCTAAACCTACACCCATGATGTATTTCCGTCCGGAACTGTAGCACTTAAGAAAACTCTCAAAAAGATAGATATCCACCGTCGTTATTACACAAATGATTTTCTGGTGACATTGTTGAATCATGCTACTTTGAATAATTAAGTAAAATGTTTCTTTTTTAGAGAGGGAATTTTCGCAATGGATTTTGCAATTAATTGGATTAAATATTGAATAGATTAATCAAGTGTGATTTATTAAATTTAAAATACATAGGTGTTATTCTGCTCTCTCTATAGCATTTTTTTACTCTATTTGGTTCAAAGTAATACTTTAATCTGAGGGACTTCTCCCTACATTCTATATAACTCTTTAAACTTCATTTAGTTCAAAGTAATTTTTGTATCTAAGGGATATATTTCCATATTTTATATAACTTAATTAAATAAACACTTTTTGAATCTATTTAGTTCAAAGTAAATCTTGAATCTAAGATATCTCTTTATGTATTCTATATAAGTTTTAAAATTTATAGAATGTAAAGCTATGCTTTAATATAGAGAATATTTTTCTATGTTCTATAAAACTTTTTAAACTCAATTTAGTTCAAAGTAATGGTTGAATTTTGGGCGCTCCTCCTGTATTCTATAAAATATTATTTAACTCAATTAATTCAAAATAATGCTTCAATTTAAGAGATATCTTTTCGTATTCTATGAAACTTTTTAAATTCTATTTGGTTCAAAGTAATGCTTGAATTTAGGGCCTCCCTTTATTCCATACAACTTTTAAAACTCTATATAATTCAAAGTCATTCTTGTATCTAGGGGATTTCTTTTCCTATTATATATAATTTATAACTCTATTTAGTTAAAAGTAATGTTTACCTTTGAAAACCAGCTATTTCACTGGAATATACTATCCGTATTACTCTTGCTTATCAAATCGGCTAAATGCATCTCGATTAATGTCTGTCAAGCTTTGAATATGATAGCTCAAGAATGCTCAAATTTTAATTTGATATCCTACATTAAATTCATTCAGCACAACTTGATGCTAATGATTGTCTCAAAGAAGAACTTTTAAATACGATAGAAAAATATGTTATTTAACTGCCTTACACCTATTCTGTTTTTTGTGCAAGAATATTTTAAATTTCTACAAGTACCACATTGTAATTCCGTTAAAACATCCGAGTAATTGCTTAATTATTTATTAATTGATTAATTATTGGATAAAACAATAAATATTAATTGATTTCTATTGCAATAAAAATTATTAAATCTAATACAAAATATAAATTATTTAAAATTGAGAAAAACATAGGAATAAATTTCCAACTTCATGTAATAACATTTTATCGATTCATAACGAAAACGCCAAATCTGACTGTTTTGAATTAATTAAAATTTCAAAAAATGTTATTCAATTTCTGTATTTAAATTATATTCCAACGTATGCGAGTCTCAAATCTTCTACTCTAAATCTCTTTGGCATACAGTTCTTTCACTACTGTCCCGGCTCAACCGACCATGAAAATTCAACCTTGCCTACTCAGTTTCGGTTTTGAATGAGGAGTTTGGAATGTAAAGCAAAGATATTATTGTTAAGAATCCATTTTAAATCCTGCATCCGTCATTTGAAATAGAAAAAGTGGTCGACCAGAATAAAACTTGCACGACCAGTTAGGCGAAGTGAGTAGGGGAAAAGGAAGAAAGCCAACATATATACACACAGTTTCTTAGTAGAATGTATATATAGAGAAAATCAACCATTTATAGATTTAGAATTTCTATTTTATAAATATATTGTGGCATCAGAGATGTATACTATCAGAAAAATCCTTCAACCGTTCGTTGCGGTAGTTTTCTAAGAAAAAATAAAATTTGCTATTCGAAATGAAATAATTTTTTCAGCCAAAAATTAAAGCAAATATTCACTCATGTGTAGCATATATTTGATCAAATGTCCCTCAGGATAAGCTTTCGTATTTCTTAGGGATGAAGAATTCAACTTAAGATACTATTTTGCTAGAGTAAATCAACTAACCATCTGCTCTTCTGAAATCTCTTAGAAGCTTTAATTTTGTGTGCTCTTTCGTTGATCTGGTAAGTGAATGTATTTCTGACGTCAACAAATAGTTACTCGGAAATAGTCAATACACTACAGATAAAATACAATTTTTAGTTTACAGATAAATTGATCCTGAAATATCCCGATCTCAGGCTCTCAAAATGTGATTACTTCCATCTTTTGACATTTATAGGTTACACAATAATACTATGAAAATAAATTTTTCAAAATAAAATATTTATAATAGCCAAAGAAATATTTTACACATATTATTTCACTGTAGGGAATTTCGAATAGTTTAAAATGCCAAGATTCAATTTAGCAAACAATTTGTATGAATTATCACTGTACTTAGCTTCAAATGTGAAGAAATATGAATTAAAAAATTAAGCATGCTTAACAATTCGTACGAAATATAATAAAACGATTTGAAGTGATATAGTTTTCTTGCAAAGTAGTTACACATGGACAGAAACACATTATTTTTGAAGATGTAGATAAAATTGTCATTTATGTAGTAGAAAACATGTTTAAAAATATTAATATGCAAAGGATTTTGTCAGTAATTTGGTGAGTTCATTTTTTAATCAAACTTAATAAATCAATAATAGTCTAAAGAACTTAAGAAAAATATTATCACTATCATATATAAATTTATTTAAATATTATCTAATTTTAGAAGAAATTCCTTTTTCTTAAATTATAATGTTTCATTCCCATATATACAAAAAGAATTGAAATTTGTAACAAAAGTATATAAATGATGCTTTATTCTATAAAATACAACTTGCTAAAAAGAATTTTCTAGAAAATATTTTATTTATTTGGGATCAAAATCATGAATGGGAAAAGGAAATTAAAATTATTAAAATTTCTACTATCGTATTTATGCTTTGCTCTTTTATGTATAATGTATCACTAATAGTTCATATACGAATATTTATAAAAAGATGGCTGAAATACAAATTAAAGGCACAGCATTGTGATGTAAATGAATATCAAAATTGAATATCATTAATTAAATGCATTTAATGGAAACTATTTATTAAAAAATCCCCTTAAATGTAGAAAAGCAATATTTTGTTAAATTAAATTAAATTAATATATTTCAGACTTCACTAACTTGAGACAACTTTTACTAATTAAAAGCAGTACAATTGCTTTAAAGGAAATTGTAGAAGATTATCCTTCCATCATTAAAATTTAAATCGACACTTCAAATATAAAAATAATTTCTTTCAAAAAAGTCATTCTTTTACATCTGCATGATATTAAATTAATTAATTAATCCCTTAATTGAAACTTACAGCCATTTAATGACTTTTAAATTACATAGGATTGAAATATTGAATTATCATTTCGAAATTTCTTTCTGTTAATGAAATAAGAAAATGTCCCTCATTCTTTAATACTCAGCTTGGTATATGTATCCATTTAGATCATACTGCATTCTTTTGCTCTCATCATATCTTTTCAGGAACAAACACATCACAAGACAGGAGAGTAGAGCTAAATTAAGTAACGTCAATCTATTGATGATTCTTTTTCAGTCTCTGTGTATACATTCGATATATATGTGAAGTTCGCTGTCGTAAGTGAAGTTCGTAAATCTATTAGAAAGCAGATAATTCTATCAGTCTATTATAAAGAACAACAGTTTCTTGAGAATTCATTTAAATCACAGATACATGTTCAGGAATAACTCAAGGTATCTGTAATTTAAATGAAAGGCCATCATTTCGGGAACCTAGACGGAAACTCACACAGAAATATTTTTTAAAAAGAAACAGCGCACGAATGATGAACAATGTTCTCTCATGCTTACCAACTTTAAAAATACAGATTCCACTCACATTGATCGATAATTTTTGAATAACTGAAAAATTAATTTATCTGAAAAAAGTCATTTGTGGATTAGCGTTACATGTTATGCAATTTCCATAGCAACCCCAACGGTAATTTTTCCTGGCGAACCCTTAATTTTTCCAGATTTCACCTGGCAAGTGCTAAGGAAACAGCAGTTTTACTTTAATCTTTATGTGTCCTTAACTGGAATCTTTTGAAATTATGCGAAGAATATTTTGGGGCAGATATTAAAATTTCGAACCAGGTTAAATGATGAGGTAGTACGACATAATATCAGTTAATAATATGCGCAAGTGAAGAATACTTCAGTCCATTCTGGCAGGAAAAAAGATGCCTGATATGTTAATAATTAAGTGAGAATAAAAATATTCAAAACACTAAGAATCACATGAATTTTGTCGGACGCCATAAGATTACAGTTTTAATATTAAATGGAATTGATGCAGTTAATAATGACTGTTTTTCATTCGGCATGATTGTCATATATCAAAAATAACTGGGAAGAAAAACAAATTTTCTTTACTAATATTTCCAATTTGAACTTCACTTTAAAACTCAATGAACTGTGAGAATATTTCATTATTAAGCTTCATACGTGATATAAGTTCGTTAAGTAGCTTAATTCATTCATTTTGTATGCCAATGTATTTGTGTCTATGTATTTTGCATGCCTGTACACTGTGCGTATAAATGAAGACTTTATTCTGGCGTACATAGGCCTGAGCTCAACAATCCCATTGAATAACGATCCGAAAGATCCTTGCTTCCAGAAATCTTGTGGAGACAATACTTGTTTATTCATAGATCTGCAGACAAAAAATTATTTGACTTTTAATTCCTGAAAAAACGAGAAGGCCAGATTTCTTATTTTTTGAGTGGAAATCGGGCAACCATGACTGGGCTCAAAAAATTATTATTATTATTATAAGTCCAATATAAGCATTACAAACATACGTATTTCTAACAACAGATTCCAGTCATTTATTATATTTTTAAATGACTCAATGCTATTACTAAGAAGTTATGATAACATTTGCTTTCATTTAATATTAGCAAAATTCGAATTTTCCATTACGTTCATTACTTACAAAAAGCCAATTTACTTTAAAGAATAAAAGAAAGCATTTGAAAGAATTTTTGTTGTTTTATGTAAAATTTCAGTTATTCATTAAAAATTTAATTAATTCTACAATAACAATAATAGAGGAACCGTGGCATTTTTTTTCAATGTGGATTTGAATACTTAGAATATTTTAATGAAGGAAACTCAAATTCAAAATAAATTTATAATTACTTCCAACAAAAATATAAAATGAAGAAATTTTTTTTCTTATTCATGAATAAAATTAATTAAACCCTAACAAAGTCATTAAAAAGATACCTTTTACCAAATAATAAAATATAACAAACTCCATTGACATATTATCAATAAAAAGTAATGAGAATAGTTTTTCTTTCTTATACAAGCACACTCTCATTTTTCAAATAAAGAAAAACTATCTCATTATATGCCTCTAAATATGTATTTTTGTAATATGTAAAATTGATTAATTTTTTTTATTATTGTAAGAATATAAAAAATACAGCTAACGTTATTTCTGTGAGATCTTTTGTTATTTTTTTTATAAAAACAGAATTTTTTATTGATATTAATGCTAGAGTGTAAGTAAAAAAAAAACTAGCAAAATCAGAAAAATCCAAGCATATTAAATTATTTTTATATGGAAACGCAAACACAAATTTAATAAAACGAAATCTACGATCAAAAATTTCAAGTGATCACGTACGAATATTATTATTTTTAAGTCATTATTTGTATTAATTAATTTTTCATTAACAAGTTTAAACTGGTTTGAAACAATCCCGTGCCTTCTCTCTCTCATTCCTCTTTTTCTCTGTCTATCCCTCTGTCTTATTGTAAATTTTGGTATATAGAAGTTACAGCATACACAGACCGCAAAAGATAAATAGGAATATATGCAAGTGTATGTTATTTACAATATTTGTAAAATAATCCAATGCATTAGATATAAGTACAGGAAATTAATTCAATTTATAAATCTAAAATTTGAGTATGGACAAACCTGTATTACTAAACATAGACAGACAGAAAAGATTGGTTTATATAACTATGATTTACGATTGGTAAACCATATTTGATGGAATACAATGTACTAAAGGCATTTTCTAACCAGTGTTTTACAAGAACTGTTTCTATAGGATTATGAGTAGCTGGATGGCCCAAACGAATTATTTGATGCAGCCATAACATAAATAACTTAGATTAATTCTTATTTTAACTTTGAAAAGTCGAAATAAGGGAAGGATTAATCTTATTTATTTACATAAACATTTATGAATTCAATATTCTAGCTATGGTCTTAATATTTCGAAGTAGTTTGAATTTGTTCTTACTTTAGCTTTAAAAAGTGCTCAAAAGTGGAAATAGTCTCATTTATTCCCTCAAACATTATTGAATTAAGTGTTCAATTATAATGTAATCGTAACATAAAGAACAAACAGGAATTCATTCTTATTTTGACTTCGAAAAGCACTAAAAAAGCAAAATACTAATTTTATTTATTTACAGAAACTTACTGAATACAGTGTTTAGTGCTAACTGTAGTCATAACATAATGAAAGAACCATAATTAATTTTTCTTTTAACTTTGAAAAGTGCTAAGAAAGAAAGTAATCTCATAAACATTAATGAATTCAGTGATCAGTGATCTCTAATCGTAACGTAACGAATGAACTTGAATGTCTTTTTAGCGTTGAAAAGTGTTTAAAAAGGAGAAGTTTAATCTTTTTTAATCAAATGAACGATATGGAATTCAGTGTTCAATGGTGACTGTAATCATAACAAAACGAAATATGAAGAATCACAAATTGAATTAATCCTTACTTTAGTTTTAAAAAGTTCTAAAAAAAGAAAAGACAAATCACATTTTTTTTACATAAAAATTAATGTATTCAGTGGTCAGCGATAACTAAACAAACATCAAATATTTTTAAAAAATCCACCATGCGTAATAGTCAGACATAGTGAGCATAATGCAGTCATAACATAACGAAATAATTTGATTTCGTTCTAATTTTAACTTCAAAAAGTGCGGTAAAAAGAAGATACCAGTAACATATATTGGCATAAACATTAATGTATTCAGTTTTCAATGTTAACTATAGACAAATCAAATATTTAAAAAGCCCACCATAAGTAATAGTTTAGTGCTTCTTCATATTCACTGTTTCGAATATCAACTACATACGTTAAGCAATTCCATTCCCACTTTTAAAGTGAAAACTTTTATTTTCCCTCCAACTCAAGCTTTGAAAATTCTCAAGTCTTCTTCAAAGCTGCTTGCTTTTTTTTTCTGCCTAGGATTACGAGCTTTGCATTTAAAAATGGCAGCAACCTCCCCCCCCCGCCGTGGTTTACTTCATTCATTAAATATTCATGCCCAGATACGTATTTGGGGGCTCAACTTGAAGGGTTTTTTTTTTACTTTTTCTTTTACAGAATTTATTTCTGTTTTAAAATTCTATCCCTATCTCTCTGGATGGCTTTTGGTTTGTGGTATTCTGATGCGGCTAGAAATTCCCGAGTCAATTGTTGCATTATGTGAGATATAAAAGCTAGAATGAATATGTAGCATTGTTTTGTATTCAGAGATTTTTTTTAATAATAAAGTTTTGAGGAAGATTTATATCTGTGGAAAAGTGATTTTTCAACTGAATATGTCTGATTTTTTGCTACATTTACTTCATAAAATGATACCATTTTATATATACTCAACTAAAAATTTTCAATTAATAAAAAAAACGATTCGATAACATTAAAGCAAACTTTTAAACTATAAAACAAAAAAAGACTATAAAATTAAACTTTTTGCTGTATTTTTTGTTTGAAATATATTTCAAGATGTCTTTGCAAATATGCAAATAAGGCCAAGTCGCAGTGCCGAAAAGCAAGATGACTAGTGAATTGAGGCAATTGCCAAAACAATTAGCCAAATACTCCACTGATTACTGATAAACCGAAGGATTATATTAATTTCATTAGATAACTGATTTGAAACTAGACGAGGGACTAAATATGGCAATTATAAATTACGTCTCCTCTATATTTTTCTCCGAAATTCGTTTCCACACTATAGTAAAAATGTTTTATTTATGACAGAAGTTGAAATGTACACTAAGTACCCATGTATAACAGATCCAATGTAAAAATCCAATGTCTTAAACAAAAGATTAGTTTATTTCAAGTTTGATATTCTACTAACGGGTTTCCAAGGTCCATATGTTCATTTTTATTTTATGGTGGTAGTTCAAATGAAAAGAGGGCAATAGCGAATACGTCAAAATGATTGCAGTTATAGCAATGCTGCCGAAAATAGGGATATAAAGAGATGTAGAAGGTGTGCACTTCATACGGCGCTCAACAATGAAAGCTGTTCGGATTAGAGGAAACTGATTGAAAATAAAGTCGTCCAGAAGCGTCCAGCCTCAAACAGCACGCCGTAATAATGTTTTTGATTCATCGTTAACCATGGACAATCCTTTTTTTAACTTCCTGTCCCAAATAAACATGAAGTCAGTTCAACACAATACTTCAATACATATGGAAAGCAAACAACAGGGCCATCTCACACAAAAGGTGATCCTTCTCAATGATAATACCTGCTTGTACGTCTCTCATGAAACTCAGAAGTACTTTTAAAAAATTCCGTGGGCAAGGGATGGAATACCAGTGATACAATGCAAATTTATAATCCTTTCACCTTCATGTTTTTGGGGCAGTTGAGAGAGTACTACAGGGAACATATTTCCATTCAGATGGTGAAGTAAAGGAAGCTGTCCAGGACTTCATCAAGAATCAACCATTATCTTTCTCAACAAAAGCTAACTAAACTATGGGATATGTGTTACAGCGCCTACGACATTTTTTTTTTTTTTCATTTCCAATAGAAATATTGTTACGAATCTATAATTTTGCTTTCCAGCACAAATAATGTCACCGTAAGAAAGAGTGATTTATAGTTATCTGTACTGAATTGTGTCCGAGTGTCGTATCAGATATCCCAGAGACAGGCGACTATTTGGACACAAATTTGGCGACTTTGGCTACAAAATGGATACTACCCGAAACATTGAGAATTTATATCATCGAGAATCTCAGTCCATTAGGAAGTGAGATACGTCCAGATTCATCATGATTAGTCCAATAGCTTTTAGCTCCCCCTTCCTATGACTATTAAAGGCCGGCAATCTAAAGATGGAGCGGTCGTCAACAGAGTCACCGGTAATAGGTGTAGACCAGGCGAGAAGTTCTTGAATTGTGTTTTCGTCAATCGTAGAGTCCTGGCTAGTAGTCCTGAATTGAGAAATGGTGAATAGTAGTGGGAAGTAACAGAGAGAATACTAGCAACGGCGGAGCGTGCAACTAATTGCTGTATACTATAAACTGTCGTCGTCATGCCTTGTGTCGAAGCCCAGTGTGTCGTCGTCGTGAAAGGAGTGGTCCTGAACTGAAAAATAGTCGCGAATTGAAGTAGTGAGTTGACATCGAAAGCGAGAAGAGTCAGCGTAATTTTGAACTGGAGACACCGTAGACTAAAGTTCCGAGGATCCCCTTTGCTGCTGAATCCTGTTTGGCCACTTTGTGTGCTGTGGACTTTGTCACTAATGATTTCTACTTGCGGACTACTCTTGTTATTGTGGGCTACTGTCTGCTGTAGAGTGCTGCTGCGTGCTATCCTGTGTGTTCATCTGACTTGTATATATTTGTCGTCTGTAAAAAGTTGTATTTGTGTTTTCCTGTGTTCGTGTAAATAAAAATCGTACATACCATATCAAATACCATACAATCTCACACCATACACCCCCTTCACAGAAACTTGTCCCTAGGGATATTAAATCAGTAACAATATTATTTTTATTCGACCTGTCCACTTTCCATTTGGACCTAATATCATAGACTGCATAACGCTTGAGCCCATGTCTTGGCATTTGACTGTTTGAAGAACTATAGAACACTAAGCGCTCATGTATAAAAGATCCAATTCATAATCGGATCTCAAAATTGGGTGCTCTTACTTCAAGACTTATATCGGACTATCAACCAAGACACATATATTCCTTTCTATACTAATACCATATACTTTATAATACTTACCCCGTGTCTTGATATTTGACTATCGATGTCCATTTCCTTTATGCCTTTGAAGTCTGAGCATTCACTACCATTTTTCTAGAAGCGCTGAACCATCCCAAATTCAGAAATTCAAAAACGGATTTTCGCATTCCAAAAACAAGATATAGTGCATAGATATGCCACAACACAAATTTTTGTCTAATAGTTTAATGATGCCAATTTATGAAAAGAAAATATTTCTTAAAAATATAAACTTAAAAAGGAAACATTTCTTAAATACATAAACACTAAAATTGGTCCTTATTTCTTGGATGGATTAAGTTTGAAATAAATGTAAATCCTTATGATAATAAAAATTTGAAAAATACATTTCTAGAAACAATAATTCAAAAAAAGTAAATAAAAAGATATATTTGTAGCGCTGTTATGTGGAACTCATTGAGATAGGTTATTAATATAGATTATTTTTCCGGAATGATAATTTCAGATTATATTTGAAATTTAAGTAAGCGAAACTAAATCAAGTCGCTATATTTTTATTCCATCAAAACGCTACTACTGTTGCCACTTTTTAAAAGGACAACTTATAAAAAACAAAGATTATAAAATAGAAATGTAGCTGCTACATCACTCCTTCCCCAGTAACAATGGGGTTACGATACAGTTTATAACATGCAATTTATAAATGTAAGTGAAATATATATATACAAATGAATTTACAATAATGAATAGAATTACTTAATCTCTGTAACGAGCTAGAAATCTTACATGTCTACCAGAGCGAGTACATTTTTTCGTATGAACATTTTTGTTTAACAGATCTGAGGGTTGTTTTTCAGTTTCTGGATCTACTGTCATCAATGTTTCTTTGGGCAATGCTTGGGCATGACCTGATTCCAGAAGGGGAATGTCAGTTAACAGATATGCCGGTTTCAATCTATCAATGGATAAATTTGTATCCTTGCACTTGATTTTAATGGCGAAATATTTATCATGTCTTTTCACAATTAGAAAAGGTCCATCATACGGTGGTTCCAAAGGCTTCCGGATTCTGTCAACGCTTATGAAGACATGTGTACTATGGCCCAAATCTTTGTGAATGAAAACAGGTTTAGAAGGTTTTCGGTGAGATTCTAATGGTTTTAGCTGTTCCATCTATTTCTGTAATTCTTTTGCAAACGTATCAATGTCCCAGGAAACTTTAGGTTTTTCGGAAAACTCTCCAGGAAACCTGATAGGCTGTCCATAAACCATTTGGGCAATGGTGTAATTTGTGTCTCCTCGCAGAGCAGCTCTTAGCCCCAACAATACTGTAGGTAAAGTGTGAGTCTATTTAATGGAATTATGTGCTCTTATTTCGGCTTTTAAGGTCCGATGGATCCTTTCAATTTTCCCATTGCATTGTGGATGGTAAGCTGTAGTTGTACTTTTATGCAAACCACGTATTGATTTTTTGATAAATTGACTTCCTTGATTGACTTCCTTCCGTGATAACACGATAAGGCATTCCGAAACGTGAAATCCAATTATTATAAAATTCTCGGGCAACTGTTTCTGCCGTCACTTTGCTAAAGGTATAACTTCTATCCAACATGTGAATCGGTCGATGCAAGTAAGGCAGTACGTTTTACCTTCAGAAGTAGGTAAAGGATCTATGATGTCAATATGAATAACTGAGAATCTGTCATCTACTTCCTTGTAATTGGCAATTTGCGAATGCGTATGCCTGTTAATTTTATTCTTTTGGCAGTGGATATAGGCCTTTGCCCATTGGGTGACATCTTTTCGAATATTAAACCATATAAATTTGGACGATATTTGCTTCACTGTCGATTTCACATCAGGGTGTGCCAGGTCATGAATTTTCTGAAAAACTTGCATTCGAAACGTTTGAGGTATATATGGACGAATTTTTGTTGTTGAAATATCGCACCAAAGTAATTTTCCTGAATCCAGCGGATATTGTTTAAAAATCAAAGACGGATTCGAGCGTAGGTCGTTAAGGTCTTGATTATCAATTTGTGATTCTGCAATTTTATCATAATTTATTTCTGATATAGATTCTATTCTGGATAAGGAATCAGCGACTATATTTTCTTTTCCATTTACGTGGTGAATATGAGTTGGAAATTCAGATATGTATTGCAAATGACGTAACTGTCTAGAAGAAGCTTTTTCATTTTTTGTTGGAAAGCAAACGTCAAAGGTTTTTGATCAGTATAAATTATAAATTGTCTTCCTTCAAGAATATGTTTAAATTGCTTGATTAAAAGGTATATTCCTAACAGTTCCCTGTCGTAGGTACTATAACCTTTCTGAGCATCAGACAACTTCTTCGAAAAGAAGGCTAAAGGTTTCCAACTGCCTTCTTCTAATTGTTGCAGTACCGATCCAACAGCGAAATCTGACGCATCACTGAAGAGAGCTAATGTTGAGTCCGGATTTGGAAAACTTAATAGTGTTGCATTTGCTAGATCTTTTTTGCATTGCACAAATTTTTCTTTTGTTTCATCGGTCCACAGTATCTTACGTTTGTCCTTTTTCTTGGAACCTTTTAAATATTCATGAAGAATTGCTTGGATTTTGGCAGCATCTTTGATATATCACCTATAAAAATTAATGAGACCCAGGAAGGTACATAATTCATGAACAGTTTCGGGTAATTTATATTTTAAGATGGCATTAACTCTTTCAGGAAGGGGTTGAGAGCCTTTAGGAGTAATCAGGTATCCTAAAAATGCTAACTGTTTCATTCCAAAAATCGACTTTCCAAGATTTATACGCAAGCCATATTTATTTAAACGCGAGAAAATTATATTTAGGTGTTCTGAATGTTCATCTTCTGTTGAGGAAGCTATTAAAATATCATCCAAGTATGCAAAAACAAAGTCCAATCCAAAAAATACTTCGTTGACAAAACATTGAAATGTGGATGGGGCGTTTCTTAAACCGAAGCTCATTACATTAAATTCGTATAAGCCGAATGGGGTTATGATAGCTGTTTTTTCTTTGTCTTCTTCGGCTATTGGGATTTGAAATCAATTTTTGAGAAAATCTGTTTGTTTTTTAGGATATGATGGAAGTCCTCGATTCTTGGAATAGGATAACGATCAGGGATCGTTAGTGCATTTAAGCGCCTGTAGTCCCCACATGGTCGTAAACTTCCATCCTTTTTTTTTTAACTAAATGAAGTAGACTGGCCCATGGAGATTTTGAAGGTCTAATTATGTCATTATCTAACATAAATTTGAATTCTTGTTTGGCTAATTTTAATTTCTCTATATCTAGTTGGTGGAAATACAGATGGACCTTTTGTAGCTATATGATGTTTGATGTGATGTTTCGTGTTAGAAATTAATAGGTTTGGTTTAGTTAAATTTGAATATTGAGACAGCAATTTTGCATATTGAAAATTTTTATTAGTTGTGCTTATGCTATCGGCACTTGTTATGCATGTAATATAGCTTCGAATAGATAAATTTGTAATACCATCTATTAGTTTTTTGCTGTGCATATCAATAATTAATTTGAATTTTGTCAAAAAATCTGCGCCTAACATCGCACGATCCACTTTAGCGATTATAAAAGAAACTGGAATGCTCGACGAAGGCCTAAATCCTTAGTTAAAATTTTAAAACCAAACGTGGGTATTATTGTTTCATTTGCAGCATATAATTTGAAAGAATTACAAATTTTATGGTTTGATGTGGCAGGGATTATGGAGAGATAAGCACCACTATCTACAAGAAAGCATAAACCGGTTGTTTTGTCGGTAACAAATAAACGGTAATTACGGCAATCTTCAAATTTTTTCGAAGCAGTATCTGCCGTTGAAACTATTGCTGTACGGAGTTTTCCGACTCTTTCCAGCTGCATGGATTCTTGCATTTATTTGGTAAACATTTATCCCCATATTTAAAATGAAAATAGCTCAACGGTCCATTGGGATTGTATCTCTTTCTTGATTGGCTACGACTCCTATCTCGACAAAAGCCAGATTAGCGAAATTTATTTTTACCTTGTCTGTGAACTTATAGTTCTGAAATTTGTTTTTCTAAGTTAGATATTTTTTCCAACATCGTATTCATCCTAGAACTCTCAGTACCAGCAGAATGAATTTCTGTCGATGAGCTCATTTCAAATATTTTGTCTGCCGTAATTGATAAGTTTTCCAAATCTTCATTACTTACAACCAAAATATTTTTTATTGATTCTAGCAGTTTGCCAAACCACAAAGTACTCAAAACTTTATCCGATATGTTTGTTCCGCCAAGTGACTTCATTTTTCTCAACAGTTGGCTAGGTTTCATATCGCCAAGAGAAATTCCTGTTAGCAGTTTTGTAATATTTTTTTCTTCACTTTCTTTAAATGTATTGAGCAATCTTTCTTTTGCAACTTCATACTTATCATTCCGATCACTCTGAATTATCTCCCATATATTTTCAACTACTTTCGGTTCTAATTGTGCAACAGGATAGTTAAATTTAGTTTGATCTTGGGTGATATTTGCAATTGAGAACTGTGCCTCTACTTGAAAAAACCAAATTTCTGGTTTCTCTTCCCAAAATGGAGGAATTTTTCCGCTTACCTTGTTTACTTCGTAACCATCATTTGCCGTATTTGAAACAGAAGCGCCGTCGGTAGTCATAACTGCGTAGGTAGAAAAAAGTATTATCCACAGTTCCAAAATTCTCGTCATCGGGTCACCAAATGTAGCGCTGTTATGTGGAACTCATTGAGATAGGTTATTAATATAGATTATTTTTTCGGAATGATAATTTCAGGTTATATTTGAAATTTAAGTAAGCGAAACTAAATCAAGTCGCTATATTTTTATTCCATCAAAACGCTACTACTTTTGCCACTTTTTAAAAGGACAACTTATAAAAAACAAAGATTATAAAATAGAAATGTAGCAGCTACATATTAAAGGCTTTTATAAGGAAAGCAATAATCAATAAGTATCAAATCTTTTTATAGTAAACAATCAATTTATTTTTAAGTATTGCCTATTTATTTTTCATTTGAATTTTTTTTTTCATAACTAATATATAAAATAAATTTTAAACAGCAATTTATTCGGGTGCAATTCGAGAAAAATTTTCCATTTTTCATTCATCAATATATTTCTTTTAGTAACATTGTAAATAGCTGCTTATTCATTTTATAAAATATTCCGTTGTTTACGAGTTTGCAATACATTTATTTCAATTTTGATTCAGGTTTATGAAAATTAAACAATGGCCAGGATATCGAATTATATATCCATGCACTATTTACACTTGATCGAAAATAATTCAAGTGCTTATTGAACTGAAAATATTGCTACCATGATACTCGCTAGGTAAAGAGTTCAGTCAATTTTTCTTTTAAAAATATCCCTGAATGCGTTTCTCGTTTGGAATTTCTAATCATTTTTTGTTATCATTCTCCATCCGTAATAGAATTTTTCAAGAAAATATGACTGCCGTTACCAAAATAAATAAATAGAGCGTTGAAACAATCAAAAGTTTATTTGTTTGGATGCGAATACTTTATTTCCATTATAGTGGTTCCTTATAATAAAAAAGGATCATCTCTCCTCTTTACGATTCATATCGTCTTCTGCAGGCGTGGAGGAAAATTATAAATATATATAAAAGCAGTGCCATTGACAAAAATATCTTCATCTGTATTATCTATTTACTAACTATTCTGAAATTGGCAAATATAGTTGCATAAAATCTTTTTAACTTAGAAAGGAGAACTTTGAGAATCATGCAAACTTTTATTTCAAATTATTTCTTTCGTGTGATAAATAAACTTAAGGAGGGACGTTTTAATTGTATTGTGACTTATGGCATTTTACCAGCCCGCGGACAGATAACTGTCAGCAATTTAAGTCGAGTAAACGTCTATTTTTTTCCAGTATCTTATATACATGCTTTACGTTTCAGTATCTACTTCTTGGTCATATTCGCTTAAGCAAATCCTTTTTACATGGGGATATAGGGGACATATTCACGCATCTTACAGATAGAACAAATAAGAACCATGCCCAAACACGGACTCAAACCGGGGACTCCCACGTCGGGGAAAGACGCGCTATCCCTAAGCTAGGACGCTGGAGAGCTTTTGGAAACACTCTTTTATTAATGTACTTAATAAGGAACTTGTATTTATTAATCATTTTCAACTGTTTTATAATTATCCATCTTGTCTTTCGAAAGTGTTGAGAAAAATTATAAATAGAAATATATATATATACATATATACAGGAGCTGAGTCCTTATCAAAACTATTACCATCAATATTATCTATTTATTAACTTTTCTGAAATTGGAAAATGTATTTTGATAAAATCTTTTTATCTTAAAATGGAGAATCCTCAAACTTTATTTAAAATCGTTTATTTCTTGTGATAAATAAGCTAAATGAGATAACATTTGGTAAACACACTTTCATTAATGTTCTTAAAAAAGAAATTTTATTTTTCAATCTTTTTATAATTTTATAATAATTCATATCTTCTTCTTAAAGAGTTGAGAAGAATTATAAATAGAAATATGTATAAAAACAAAAAGTCTGTGGCAAAAATGTTGTTATGGGTATTTTTTATTTATTAACTAATCTTAAGTTGGGAAGTATAGTTTGATAAAATATTTTTATCTTAAAAAGGGGAATCTTCAGAATTATACAAAACATTATTTAAAATATCTTCTTTATATAAGAAATAAACGCAATGAAAACCGATTGTATAAACAGACTTACATTAATATATTTTAAAAAGCCAATTTCTTTTTTTATCGTATAAAGAAATCCTTTTTAATCATTTTCAACACTTTTATAATTTAATAATTATTCATATAGTTTTTCAAACGAATTGAGGAAAATTATAAATAGATATATAAAGTGAAGTAGCGTTTATATCAATAATATTGTCTTGATGTATTCCATTTATCGATTATTCTAAAAATTTAAAACATAGTTTGATAAAATTCTTTTTATCTTAAAACGGATAATCTTGAGGATTATATAGAATCTCATTCAAAATCATTTCTTTCATGTGATAAATAAACTTAATGACAGCATCTTTTGTAAACACTCTTTTATTATTCTACTTCAAAATTAAATGGTGTTTTTTAATCATTCTCAACTCTTTTATCATTTTATGATTATCCATATCGCCTTTCGAAAGAATTTAGGAAAATAATAATTAGAAATGTAAGCAGCAACTTCGACAAAAATATCGTCATCGGTATTAGCTACTTTTTTGACTATTCAGAAATTGGAAAATACAGCGTAATAAAATATTTTTACCTTAAAAAAGAAAATCTTGAGAAATATACAGAAACATTTAAAATTGTTTCTTGTACTAAATACGAACCGTTTTTGTAAGCACGCCTTTGTTATGTACAGGATGGTTAAAATTTGACTTCTTCAATAGACAGCGTCATAGAAAGCAAACGGTTGTACAGATTGCATCGAAAATTGGTACATAAATTATAAATGAAATGCACTCACGGAATTTCATAAAAGAGTTTTAAAATGTCCACCAGTGGGCCTTTTTCAGAAGAACCTTAAATTTAACACTATAAACAAGCAAAACAGAACACAGAAACAATATTAACAGTTATTGCCTAGTTTCTGTAATTGAAAAGTCAAGGTAAGGAAAAAAATAACTGTATTTTGTTTGAGAAAAATAGTTCAGTTTACAGAAACAAAAGCAAACTAGAATGAAATTGCATTAGCGGAGCAGTTGTTAATCGTGTTCGTGATTATGTAAAGAAATTTGCTACATGTAACCACCACTAAAGGTACTCCACCCACCTTCATCTATAAAATTTCATCTCGATTCATAATGTGTTCAACAGCAGATCGTAAGTGATCACTTCTGATGATTTGCACATGAAACGCTATGAAGATGAAGAAAAGAATATTTTGCACTATAATATTTCTGGAAGTAATCGTGTAAAAACACCAAAATTTGATTTGATTTTTAATTAAAATTTCAAAAATAAAATTGATGTATATTGCACATTTCCATCCTCTCTCTCTCT
>JAPMOQ010004434.1:1350300-1373831 GCA_026543055.1 Argiope trifasciata | reverse complement strand
GATAAAATATATTGCATTATTTTTTCTCCTTGCTGTTTGGAGGCTAAATAGTTGTTATCAAATTTTAAAATTAAATATTTTCTAACAAACTCCCCTTATTGTAGGGTAATTTTTACCTCACTTATCCAATATCATCCCGAATTCCTCTTCGCCACAATATTTACTCCAAAATTTTGTAGAGTTTTTCAGAACTATCCAATATTGCCAAAATGATGAGTTAATATACCATAACACTAATTAAATTTTTAACGAAAACATCATTTAAAATTAAGCAATAAGACAAAAAAATTAAATTTAAGTAATTTTTCAGAGCAAAATACTTTTCCTTAATGCCTAAATAATTATGGCCAGACGATAAAGCTAAACCAGAAAACTTATTTACATTAAATAACATTGATAGTTTCATTAATCTTTTTATTTCTTTATCAAGTCTGTCTAATGAGCTTTTATCAAACTTTATCTGTTTGTTTGCAACATAGAAGAATCGATAACTAAAAGATTAATTGAACCAACTTCATTGAAATCGTCCGAACAATAAAAACACTTTTAATACATTGCTTGAAGATTATGTTGAACATATACAAATGCATTTATCTCCTCTGATTAAAAAAATATTCGAAGAAGAACAATAAATTTAAGAAAAGTAAAGCAAAACCATTTCAATGCAATTTAAGAAATATTACAAGATGTTTGATACTTAAAAATCTGCATTAGTGGAATGCGCCCACACAAACTACAGTATGTTATTAAAAATTCTCTTTATTCGAACGGTTAAGTGGTTTTTTACACGTAAAAAAGTTGCAGTTAAAACATGTCTGAAACCATTAGCAAAGAAACTGCAGCATTTTTCAATGGGGAAAGTTTCTAAATAAAGAAACATATGATAAAAAATATCCTCAAAATCGCATTTATTTCGGTTCTTTAAGGAATTATTTTTTTCCTTGTTGAACTTCTTCGAGCTAATAGATAATTTATTTAGATGGCATTTTGGAAACTAGGGACCAGAGAATGAAAAATGTTTAAACAATTTTTTTTTCATTCATGTTTTCGATGGAGAATTTAAATAGAAGAACTTCTGTGACTTTTTTTTTTGCTGTGTTTTTAGGATTTCTTGAGAATAAATCTTCATGTATATTTTTCAAGTCGATTCAAATAAAGATTTTTACATATTCGTAACACATTTTCTATTCCTTGCTGTATTGAAATAATGTGGTTAAAAAATTCAGCTATTGAATAATTTTGTCTAATCCTCTATAATCTTTAAACTAAAGAAAGGCTTTTAAGTTTCTTTTAAATAAACAATTCTTAAATTCAAACCCTTACTAAATATATTTTTATTTAGATTATTGGGATTTGCAAAAAAAAATGAATTCAGTGAAATATCATTTTTGTCAAGAGCATTAAAAACCATCAATATCTGGTAAATGTGAATTGTTATCTTTATATTTGGTATTTTCTATCTTTTTTTATATTTAAGTGATTCTAAGTCAATATTACCAATGTTAAATATTATTCTTCGCCTAAAATTGTTTTTGTCCCTGCTTGGTATTTAAACTGTTTATTAAAGTTAATTTTGATAATAAAGTTTTAATTTTGATTAATGAATTTAGATAAAGGAACACTTCTTCATAACCTAAATTATAATTAAATAAAAATTATTTATAAAATGAATTACTTTTTACATGAAAATTACTAAAAGAAATTAAATCTTTCTAGGGTCATAAATAAAATAAGAAGAAATATTTTTGAATAAGGACTGGCACATCATCATTGGACTACTTTTGAACAGATTTACAAATAAAACTGAAACAATTTCAATGTATATTATTGTCCCCTTTTTCATCCGCTGGAGATGAAAGACTGAGGAACCAGAAGATATTCGAATATCAGATGCCCCAGCGTTCCCTAAACACAAACTTTCTCTGTGGGTGAAATCCTTGTAACTATTAAAGCGCCTACTTACTTAAGGTGTAATCTGGATACAGAAATAAAAGCCAACAAGCACACCAATCGACTTGCTGAAAAGGGCAGAAAGAAGCTCCTGATTTTAAAATATATCTCTGAAAGGGATTGACATGCAGATGCTGAAACTCTTCAGATTACTTACACCCATTTTATTCGACCTTTCTTGAGTTCGAATATTAGATTTATCAAGTTGCTACACCATCTAACTTAAAAAATTAGGGAGAATACAATTAAGGGTAGTCAGAATCGTCACTGGTCTCATACACTGCTGCTCAAATAAAATTGTGTTAAATGAAGCCAATCTTCATCCATCATCCCTACGAAGAGAGGCAAATTTTTTGTAAAATACTTGGAAAAGCTTAAAAGTTTTGAGACTCATAACAGGATCTCGAATTTCTTACTGAACTTGGCGAGCAATCAGAGGTTGAAAAAAAGACACTCCTCTTGGATTAAAGTGGAGATAGAATTCGGCAAATGTGGATGTTGAACCATGTATTTCTTTTACTCAAATGGCACCAACTGCCTTGTTTGATAATACTGTTTTTAATGAAGGTTTGAGAATTAATCTCACAAAACACAGCGAACATACAGAGTTGTTGCATCAGCTAGCCTTCGAGGTCATTGATTAAATCTTTGATCCAGCCATGAAAATCTACTATGTTGGAAACAATACCGAGTATAAGAGAACTGAAAGTGGTATACTTTTTATCAAGTAGATGGGAATCGATGCATTATTTTAGAAACCCAGACCATAGCTCAGTTTTTTGATCTGAAATTATTGCTATTAACAATACATTGAACCTAGGCTTGGAGAATGATAATTCCCAAATTTGGATCCTCACAGCAAGAGCTCAATACAATATTTAAAGCACTCAGCACACATAATTGACAATTTGGACCAATACATTATCACCAAATTGACTACATTCGTAAGGACCGGATAAATGAGCATACAGTTGATACCTACTTATGTGGTCATTCACGAAAATAAAATTTCAGATGCTCTGGCAGGGAAAGGAAGCTAATTCATCTTCTTCTAGATTTCTGGCCGCCGATATCCACGCCTTGTTTAAACTAAGAACTAAAATGAAATGGAGCAATTCCTCAGAGCATGATTGTTATGTCGGTCGGTGTCCAGATTTGTGTCTGGAATGTATCTGCCCAAAGAGTGTTCAAACATTCTTATGTGGGCTGATTTCTGGCCATATAAAAAGTATTTCCTTCATCAGAGACCAAAAAATGTGTACCCCTTGCCACTGTTCGATCAACGCTTCTTCCCCTCATACCATTGAATGTATTGACGCCTATGTGCGACAGCTGGTGAACGAGGAGGATATAATTTTGTAATCTTATCATGCGGTTCGATCTCTTGCACTTGGTTTAAATTGGTGTTAAATCCAACAGAGATGAGAAGCAACAACATTTTTTTCTGGTAAATAGGTGCTTCCCGACAAAGTCACTGTGAATTTAATATCTTTACGAAATATTTATTAAGCTCTATAGTCCTTATGAGAAGATTATCAATAGTCAGTCGTCCCACCAAGTGTTCATGGTTATCATTATGAAATACAAACAGACTACTTAGTCTCTCGTCAATTGAATTAAAACGAACTTCGCTAAGTTTACAGCAAAAACAAATTTCTTATGAAAAATACACACATTTTATTGCAGTCTTACTCTTGCAAGTGATGTTCTGTGATAAAATATTTTGCAAGAGAAAATTTTATTCCACTATCAATCTAAAAGTTCAAATAAATCGAACGTTTACCACAAACAAAAACCAAATCCTATATCTCTCACATCAGACATATACATCAATCTTTTATGATATATTTATTGCCTGCCGTCTTTTGGCGACGTGGGAAATTTGTTTCTTTGGATAAGCCTAATGTAAAATGTTGATTTATAGCAATTGAAATAGATTTGAAATTGTGTGCAGAGAATCGGGTCTGAAATAAAATGCTACTTCCCCGTAGTATATTTTAATTCTTGATTAATGTGGGATTAATTCCGTTCAAATTCATAAGACTCATTCAGATTCATTTTTCATACATCTTTCGATGAGCTATCATCCTTTCATAGTATAGAAAATGCAATTTAATCAGAGTGATTGATTTATTCAATGTATTAATCATATCGTTAATTGTTTCATTTTTTTTAAAATTGTAGTCGTTGATTTCTTTATATTAATCAGAATTTTTAAATTTTTAGACATGATAGATCTGTTTGAAACTACGATATACACATTTGTTTTCCCACACTTCGATGGCTATTGACCAGACTCAATGACTTTTCTAGTGAAATGGATCTACATTTGCAGACCCGTTTTTACTTAACTATAAGTAGAAAAATAGGAGTCGTTCCACCTGGTCTGGATACCTTTAATCATGAGAGAGAAAAGAGGAATCTTTACAATTCACATCTTTTCAGAAAATATTTTTCTTGCTTTTAAGGAGAAAAATCACCATTTCCTTAAATAAACGTGTTTATACTACTGGCAGACATTATCAGAAAATTTACAATTTTACCTTCCTGATTTCTATATCTACAAGTTGCAATAATAACAGTTAAAAAAACGCAGTTACACCCTTTTACGGTATGGCAATTCTCTATCTCACCTGCTATATAAGATATTACTTCTTTACACCTTTTTATAGAATACAAATAAAATTTATGAATTTATGCGCAGATAGTAGAGTAACATTATATTTATTGTTCCAAATGGATTAGAAAAAGGTTGTGAAACAAATTATATAAGTTGTTAATTAATTAAAAAATGAAAAAAAAATTTCATTGAATTTAGAAACATACTAAAAATGCTTCATTTCATTTCATTCTCATAAAAGGCAATTTTACTTTCTAACTAAAGATATATACCAAATTCTAAAGCACGTTTGATTGATTTCAGATTCAATTCTATTTTATCAAACTCCAGCTCTATTTTATCACACTGTCGTAGATATTTTCATCTCCGAAGTAAACTTCTTTTTCTCACGCAAAGACCATTTTTATACCAAGAATTTCCTAAACTTTGATTTAACATTGTATAAAAACGTCGAAGAACCCAAAAGATTATTTTTGCTCTTCTTCCTATTTAGATACCTTCGTTTTTAGATGCAATCGACGAATGCATGTGAATTTGCTTTTATCTTTATTTTATGCTGTTGGTGGAAGAGGAAAAAAAATCCATATAAAAGTCATCTCTAAAACCCAGATGCATCTTGTTGGGCAAACTCTGAGTACTTTTTCCACAAGCTAGAGAGGAATAGTATTTATCGATCGCAAACAGAAACCGTTGTTTTTCATTTGGAATTCAACCCATCTTTCTGTTCATCGTCGGAAATACTTCCTCATATTTAGAAGGGTAATGGCGTGAGTCACTTTTACAAGAAGATTGATGGAAGCGGAATGCATAAAATTCTGGTTAGCAAAAAGTGAAGTGTTTCGTATAGTGGTCGATAAATGCGTTTCAATTAAAGTGTTGACCAGAAACTTTTATAAAAATTCAAGAAATGGTTTATTTAAATATGAATTTTAACCCTCATTGGTGACAAATTAAATCGCAGAAATTTATGTTTGCTAAAAAGGTTAATTCAATATTTTATGCACAAGATGATTATAATAAAATTGTTTCTCTGTATGAGAATGTACCTATCATACCACTCGCAGGAACGAAGTAAAATTTTGGTTCATGGTATTTAGAGGTAGAGTCATATTAAAAACAAAAATTAATCTATGACCGTTACGAGTTAGTTAAACAGTTACAGGGACACAATTTCAAAATTTTCGAAGGAAAATACCTATTTTTTGCTACAATTGTTATGGCAAAAAATTATAAATAGCGTTAGAACGGAACCTGTAACCTGAAAATCACCAAATGTGAAAATCTATGCGAACGAAATATATGCTGAAAGGTTGTTCATTTTCTCTTCTCTGTTAGGCACATCCAATTGTTTTTCTTTTTCCCCCGAAGTCTGTCTAACCCATGATTATAGTGCTACAAAGAAAATTCCAACACTGTCCTTTTTCATTTTTTTTTTTTTTTTTTTGCTTTGAAGAATACAATTCAACAAAGAATGTTTGGTGTTGTCATTTGATTTTTATGTTTTGTCATTGTAACCTTAACTGTGTGAACTTAATTATTGTTTTTCATACGATTCTTGTACACACACTTCAAAAAAACTTGAACCGAAATTTTATTCTTTTCCTATGAACTGTATGAAAGTTATTGTTTCATGTGTGGATATATTTTTTATAATCAAACAAATTTTATCAAAAATATCTTATAATCAAAAAAACGAAAACAGTTTTATTTAAAAAAATGCAAAGTCATATAATCACACTATTTTAAAAACCTTACTCTACGCAGTTCATGGCGATATGTACTTTTCTAATTCTCATTTCATATTTTTATGCATCGAAGATGAAAAAACATTGTTAATAATGAATATAATTTTAAACTATTTTTCACCATTAACATAATTTTGAAGCTAATCTTCAAATTGAAGTAAAAAATTTTAAAAATTAAATTCTTATTGAATAAAAAGAAAGAATTTTATTCAATTCCCTAGCCGAAAGTTATATCTTGATGTTCAACAAAAAAAATTAAAATGCAGCAGTAAAAAAAATATAACGAATTTGGCTTAACCTCAATAATGAAATACATTGTTCTAAAATATACTAAAACATCTTTTTTTAATTATTGAAGATAGAACAAGCGACACTAAAAATATTTATATAAATATAAAGGTATTTTGAATGTTAAGGTGACGTAAAATTCATTCTTGCACTTTAATACTCTAAAAGTTATAGGAACTACAAAATATTGACTGATTTTGAATTAATTAAAATTTTGAATTGATTTAATTAATTAAAAAATAAGTAAATTCATGTAATATATACAAAAAGGGGAAAATATAAGAAAAGTAGAAAGAAAACCTAACATGGAAAATAAATTTTAAATAAATATTAACATTATAGATTAATTATTTAAAATTACTTTTAACTAAATTCATTAATTCCAATGAAATTTTTATAAGAAATCCTTTTGCAGTCAAAATTTTGTATTAAGAAAAAAATCTATTGCTCAAGAATTAAATCATTTAAAATTAATTGAAAATGAACTATGTACTTTAGTGAATATAATTATAATATAAAAGAGTAGTTAATTTTAAAAAGTAAAGATAATTAATTTATAAACTAAGCATTTCTTAATAATTAATCATAAACTAGTGAGTGAATATTTGTGATATAATATGCACTTTTATGGGCATAAACTCCTTTTATCTGAAAGAAATTACAGGCTAGTAGATACGTGATGATAGCACTTTATACTATACCACAATTTATAAGTATTCTAACATATAAGGGAATCTCAGATATTTAGCTACAGTTTCTAAAATAGAAAAATATGACATTTTTATATACTTTTGATCATAGCAAGTGGATATACAATGTTATAATTCGTCAGATTATTTTGGGCTGCTATGAATTGATTTTTACAGAAATGAAAAAAATGTATCTGTTGAAATATCGTTAAATATCGCAATCCTAGTAAAATTTGTTGAAAAAAATTGAAAGTTTTTAAAAATGAAAAGTTCGAAATATAGTAATAAGGAAACTACAATCAATATACATGTAAAAAAATATATGATAAAGCCCTTTAAAAGTACCAGGTTTCATGGCATGGTTCAAGTTGACATGGCTTCAGGCAGACATCTGATTCTGTTGGATTTAGTCTAACTTTTTCCATTTTCGTATAAAAAGTGAAAGTTTTGCATACAACAAAAAATTTGGACCCTATATTCTGTAGAATATAATACTTGAAACTTCTATAAATATGAAAGCATATTTTAAAATATATTTTTGGAATATGTTGTGTCGGTGAATAAGATCTGAAAAACGCTTTAAAAGAGATGGAGAATATTTGATGTATGATATTTTCTGAATAAATTCCATTTGCAGGAAATCTGTTTGTCTATGGACTGTTGCCTGTCCGAAAATAAGTAAACGCGATAACTATAAAACGTGGAGGGTTAGATGAATAAAATTTGGTACACATAGTTAGTTGGCAAAGAGTATATTCGTATCGCAATATAATTTAAATAGAATCTATCAATTAAAATACTGACAGTTTGTTGGTTCATGTTTTCTCATATAAAGGTTAAAACTTGAAAACTTAACAAATTTGGTTAATGGAATTCGATATCAGTTTTAACATCTAAAGTATCTCCACCAAATTCAGAGTCAAATCCATGAAAATGTTGATCATCTGTTATTTTTTACTCACAATGATGGAGATTTATGAAATTTGGTACATGTTCTTGTTACTAAAATTATATTTTTATAACAAATTTTGTTTTTAATCGGTTGAATAGAAATTGTTCAAATATATAACTATCTCTGAAGCATTAAACACTCGTGTGAGAACTCTGCAAATAGAAATCTGATATCTCAAGTGTTCATAGTCTTCCTAAGGTCTGCAATTTTATATCAGAGATAGGTAAATTCCTGAGGATTAATTTATTAATTATCCTTATTGCTGCGATAGATATAGTTTTATTTGATATGGATGAAGGATGTAATTTTATTTGATGTGGATGAAAAATGTAGTTTTATTTGATTCTTACGAAAGTGTAATAATGTTCTCTTCACTCTTAGTTTTCTGGTATGAAGATAATTCTTCAGTTGAATAGCGATCTGATCAATGACTCTGACATTGGTGACAATCTTGGCTATCATTTGGCGACTTCTGCGACGGAACTTAAGGATCAGAAATATGGAAGAATCTTTATAATAACTCCATTAGAATTAGAATTTCGTCTTTATTAGAGGAAATTCGATGTGTTTTCAAGAGACGGATGAAAATGAGAGGCATACAGTCGAGCGTGCGTCATTTGAGAGAATCGTCTGTTTGGAATGTAATCTCACGGAGTTCTCTTTGCACACTATGTACAGCTAATTTATTTAATGATGATTTTTTAGCGTGTGTATGTGGAATTGTACTGATCTTGAATACGCTTCATCTGTGTTTTGCCTCCTAATATTTGTATTTAGGTGCAACATCAAGCATATTATCCATTACTGAGCTTGTTAGACTTTCTCACCACACATCCACCAGACAATTGAATTTTTTCCAATATTTGAATAATTTTTCTTTTTTTTAAACTTTACGCAAGAACAACGCCTTTTCTTATGAGAGATGTGATTTGTGTGAATAAATTTTGGGACATCATCTTATAAAATCTAAACATTTTTGTCAATCAAGGCATTTATTGCCCCAAAATATAATAGAAAATATGCATTAGATTTATGCAACTACTCATTGATTAGTACATAATATTTTAGATTTTAGAATGATACAGCCTTTTGGAACTAAAATTCAATGGAGATCTATTTAATTAAAAACAAATATTAGCATAGTTGCAAAATTTATACCTAATATGTGGACATTAAAGTTCATTGTTATTCTTCTATTTGAGTTTCATTAAAATTAAGGAAAATTTGTGAACCTTTAGATGATTATATTTCAACTTTTACCTAATTTATTTTATGTCAATATTTGAAATTATGCCTTACTTTTCATATTTGAAGCAATAGGCCAGAAAATATACTTTTCGACACAACCGTATATTTTTCAATAAATTTTAAAAAGCTTATTCTATTTGATATTTTCAATATTCCCACATACTCGAAAATGATATAAATATATAACATATTGCTCTTTTGATGGAATACAGTTATTTTAGCTTAGAGGCTACAAACATATATAATGAAAATATCTACTTTCAGAGTCTACAGTTATTCTTTTTAAATGCAATTGTCGTAGAACTGTGAATATTTAAACAATGCCTTAGAAACATAATTTATATATTATTTCATATATACTGGGGGGCAATAATTAGAGTTTCACTTTGAAATAGCCAGACAAGGGAAACTACTGGGCCAAACGTTTTCAAACTTGTTAATAACAATATTGACCTATAAACTTGGTAGTAGTTTAAAGGTCAGGAATTTCATTTCCGCCAAAAAAGTTCAAAAACCCAACACCAGGGTGAAAATGGCTCTCTATGCAATATTGTTAAGTAAAATAGGATGTGAAGACTTTGGGTTAAATTTGTTAATCGTTAAAAAAAGGGGTTATAACGCATGCCCAATGTGGTCTCCAGCATTTTCTAAAAATCAGTTGAACAGCATTACTGCATTCTCAAAGATAGCTCTCAACATATCAGTAACAATATTACGAACATATTTGTGAATCGCATCTTTCGATACAGCCAAATAGTTTAGATTATCACTATTAACAGTGCTTTTGAGATAACACACATTTAACATGTTTTGTAACATGTTTCAGAAACGTTTAAAAACATTTAAAATCGATGTCTTCATGTCCTAATTTGTTTAACAATATTGTATACAGCTCCATTTTATCCCTGGTGGTGAGTTTTTGAATTATGCTTTGGCAGAAAAGAAATTTCCGTGGCCTAATGCCAAGTTTGATAACATTTGATCTATTCCTTATATGACCATTTCAAAGTGGAACCTTAATTATAACCACCCTGCACATGATATTTCATTTTAACACCAAAGAAAAATACTCAGTTATCTGATAACCAGTACGTTTAACAACAAATATAAAAAACACCCCCACTATTAGTAATAATAGGAGGATTAATAAAACGTGCGATGTGTCTCAAGTCGAATTACAAATAAAATATTTATCAAGCATCAGAATGAAGAGATGAAGATTTATGAATTCTCACACTATGCAAACTGTTACCTGTCTCGTGACAAAATTTTTCTAGGGAGGAAATTAAACATTTATTCATCCAATTAAATCAGCTGACTCAGAAAATATAGAAAGTTTTCGTCTACTTGTATTTTTTTGTCACTTTTCCTTTGACAACTTAACATATTTTTCCAACTTTTCAAACTGACTCCTAAAACATAAGATTTTTATTTCTAGTTAATATTCTATCCAACATAAATAATTCTGTACAAAATTACTCAAATAAGTGAAGAGAAAGGCTGTATCCATAAGGATTTTGAATTGCGTGTCTAATAAAAAGATTGCATTCGAAATTTTGTTTTATTTGACAAGTAAAAAAATGCGAATAATTCAATTAATAACGAAAATTTAGCTCATGTTTTATACATTAAATTAATAGAATAGTATTTTTTGCTATTCTAGTTTTTAAATTACTTTCAGTATTTTGAATTCCAAATAAGTAATAACATCCGTTTTTAAATCCTACTATGAAACATGAACAGTCCTTTAAGAGAAAACATGTTTTCCAACAGCAATACTTTTAATTGCGTGTATTAATCAGTGAGAATTTCTCACACACTATCTTTTTGCTCATTATTCGTTGTATATCATTGGCGAGCAATAATCACGAAAGAGCCGATTGGAGTGTGACTTGGCAATTTATTTTATGTTAAATCGCTAGTTTAGTTTAGTTACCTTAATGTTCTATTTGAAAGCAATGCAAGGGCTATTTTGGAAAGGATCTCGTAATTTTGAACCGCGGTCAGATCAAGAGAACGACTCCTGGGCTGGTATCGCCTCTACAAACCACACCAGAGGGATGACGTTTGGCCATAACGGATTAATGCGCAACAGAATTTGGCAAATGTGGCTGTTGAACCATGTACTTTTTTTGCTCAAATGGCACCAACTGCCTTGTTTGATAATACTGTTTTTAACGAAGATTTGAGAATTAATCTTACAAAACACAGCGAATATACAGAGTTGTTGCATCAGCTAGCCTTCGAGGTCATTGGTTAAATCTTTGATACAGCCTTGAAATTCTGCTCTATTGGAAACAATAGCTCCTGAGCTGGTATCGCCTCTACAAACCCCACCAGAGTTATGACGTTTGGTCATAACGGATTAATGCGCAACAGGCCCCCTTATACGATGGTTCTTCGGTGAAATCAGATCTCGAACCTGAAACCCTCAGGTTACGAAGTGGTATCTTACACCCAGACTAATCACCAGAGGTATAGTTAATATTCATTAAGTACCAGAAAACTTAAAGTGTATTTTTATCGTCTTTTTTTCTCGCGATTGAAACAAAATTTGATATTGAGCTACAACAATTATTATGAAAAACCAATGGGGCAAAATTATGGAAACGTCTAAAAAAATATGTTTCCTTGCCTAATATTATGTAGATAAAACTATTGGCATTCAAAATAGCTTGCACGCCTCTTGGAAAGGATAAATACAGTTTATTTATTGTCGCCAATTAAATCATGGGGCATTTTCCAGCAAATTGGCAAGTTCAGCTAATGATGATAATTGTGGATAGAGATCGCACACTTCCCTATTCAATGTGGACTATAATGAATAATATTGAAATCAGGTGACTGTGATAGTCTAGGGAGTGGTGACAAATCAATTTTGTTGCAAGAAATCACTTCTGAACAAAGTGAGTTTTGTGAACAAGAGCACTGCAGTCTTGGGAAATAGCAATACCTTTGGAAAACGAAGCTTGTAAAATGGGATGGACTTGTTCCACCAAAACGTTTATATAAACCTTGAACGATAGATTTATCAAGGGCCAGTAGCAAGTATGTTAATTCTGACATGATTAAATTGCAAATGAATTGACAACAAACGGCATGCGCAATGTATTCACGTCATTGTATAGTTGGTATCAGTAGTCGAAAACACCCACGCCACGTACACAATTCAGTAGAACAAACTTTTAGCCAAAAACATGTATTACATGAGGAATTTCCATATTTTTGTCCAATCCCTGTAATATATTTCATATATTAAATTTCTTTTGGAGTTACCACTTTTAAATATTGAGAAAGAATAGATTGGCCGACGTTTAACCTCTAGATGAGATTTATTGCAAATTGGATAAAATTCTATATTTTAGATGTTGTAACTAAGTTATTAATCAAACGAATAAACAAAATTCTGGCTAGCTCTAAAAATTTTTTATTTAAGCCAAGAACACGAACATTTAGTTACAATAAAATATGAATTACACAAAAAAATAACACGCACACACAGGCAGTGACAAATAAAACATTCAAGAAACAGACAACTTCTAGCCATCGTTGACGGGCGGAAGATGATTGTGAGTGCTTTGGTTGCTGCCATTAGAGGGCATACCTAGTTGTTACAATGTTAAATAAAAACACAAAATTTTATCTATCAGTCTCTCTTTTCTTTGTATTTATCATTTTAATTTAGATTAGGTGTGTCAGGTATTCATATTTTCTTTGAACAGACTTCGTTCAAAATTTGACAGAAACCAAAAAAATTAAGGTCGAGACATTTCCCAAATCTATCTTGGTGAAAGCTTTTTTGAATTATAATGTTCGCATAAAATTTTGAAAAGGTGGATAAAATTTTGAAAATTGCATTTTTTTCGGTTTTTTAGACATTTAAAAGATGCCTTAAAATCTGATTTTTTGACGTTTATAATATGTTCTCTTTGCATAATTAGTTTACGGGTAGTGATATAGGATATATATCAGATATATGGATAATTCATATATGAATTTTGGTTTTTTTAAATGCTCTTTCAACAAAATTCAAACCAAATTATTTTTTTTACTTTTATTAATTTTTCTTCTACAAACTCTTCAAAGTAAATAAAATGAATTTTAACCAAATCTTCTCTTTTCGTATCATAGTAAACTTAGCAATTTATTTTAATATTTTAAATCTAAAAAGTCATATTTATTTAGAAGAGCTTATACTTTTTTGCATATTTATTTAGAAATGCTTATACATTTAGCATATGCATTTTTTGTTTATGACAAATATAAAACTATTTCTCGAAGAAAAACTTTGCTGATGGGAAAAATAATTAAGAAATAGTGGATTCAATGAAATTTTTTCTTACAACAATGTATAAGATTTTGCTTGTGTAAGCATTGTCCAGATTACGTTGTAGGAAAAAATAATTTTCTTAATATCATTGAGATAGCAACAAACATAAAGAGGAATTCGGATGTGTTTTATATTCACAATATGTTTAAGATTATATAAAAAGTAAGAGCAATGGTAAAAAAAAAGCTGTTATTCAAAAATTAATCACATTTTGTTAAGCTTCTTAACTTTACGGCTTAAAATGCCATTACTGTTAAAATATTTTTTTATATGATAGGAAAGATTTTTTTTAATTGAAAAAAAATCTCTAAAGAATTTTCTAGGTTAGATTTCATTGATTAAAAAATATTGCTTAATAACAATTATAGTTAAATTTTTTAGCATTAAATTCATTCTATCAAAAAATCTGAGACAGACTTTGAAATTTAAGCTCTATTAGAAATTAAAAAACCTGTTGTAAAATAAAAAGGCAACCAATTTAGAAAGCAGTTATTTCATAAATTTAAAGCTTATACAGAAAATCAATAGAAAAAGAATATTTAAGTATTTAGAATGATTTGCTATGGAGCACTAACTGAAGAAAAGATGACCGAATTTTATCTACTTAGCTCTCTTCATTTTTATAGTTATTATGTTAATTTATTTTTGAGGCCAACGTCCTGGCATACGGATAGCTTATCTTCCCCATGTTCTGGGCATCTCGGATTCGAGTCCAGGTTCGGGGTTGGTTGTTCTGATGTGATCTATCTGTGAGATGTGTGAATGTGCCCCCCCTCCCACATAAAAAGGGGTTATGCACGCGAATGTGATGCATGAATTAGCTAACTCTTTCTCTTGGCCCTTGTTGGCGATGCTGAAAAAAACAAGAGACGTTCTCTCTGCTTAAATCGCTGACTGATAATTGTCGGCAAGCTTATAAAATTCTATAAATCCCAACAGTATTTATATTCGAACAGTCGAATAGATGAATTTTCTTTGAATAGCTTTTACTTAAATTTAAAAGAAATCTTTGTCAAATTTGGTGTAAAAACCATATACCAAATTTCATCCATCTAACTCAAAGCTTTTCTGAGCTATTCTGACCATAGACATACAGACTAATATTTTTAATGTGCTTTATAACATAAAGAACTCTAAAACTGGAGATTCGTTCAATTTTAGATATCAATTTTTTTTACTATTACTATACTTATATACGACGCATACAAAGAAGTAGAAAATATATATAAATTAAAGAAAGAAAATGAAAATTTGTAAGTTAAAACTTAATTTGTAATGAATATAATAAAATTACTGTTCTGTTTAATTATTATGAACATTTTTTGAACATAATCATGATAAGAATATTTGTGGAAAGATAGGAAATAATTTGTTTTCTAAATCTTCTAAAGAATCTATTTTTATAAAAAGCATTAGAAAAAAATATTCATTATGATTTTTAATCATCTTTTTCATTATAATGTTAATAAGTCTCCAACAGGTAGAAATTTAATTTTTTTTAAAGTAAGATTTAAGCATTGGCATTAATCCATTTAATTGGCATTTCCTTTATTCCTTTCAGTTAATTAGTATAACAAGAAGTAATATTAAAAACATTTATCAAATAATAAAAAGGGTATTTCTTTTACTTTTTCCAATGTTATTTTAAAAAATGATACATAATGATGCATTTTTTTCTGATTATTTTGATTTACTAATGATGTATTTAAAAAGGTCTCTATTTTTCGATCTCATTATTATTAAGTGTAGTAAAATTCTCTTACATACTTCCTGATTCTACGCCCTTTGATAAACTTTTCTTGTGAGTGCTTCAGAACAGGCCCATAATTCACGAGTTTGACGGGGAATGTGTGGTATACGGCCATTTGTCATATTTCTCCTCGATATTTGACCCAAATGATGAATTGTGCTGTATTGGAAATATATTATTTTTAATGCTTGTGTGCTCGCTTGTAACCGCAGCGCATTCAATGTGAGGAATTTGAATATTTATCTTATTTTATTTATTTATATTTTCCTTTTAAATCTTACTCTTTCAGGTCTCGGATTTTCTTTAAAAAAAGGGGAATTTTCTTCGACACATTTATATTGATTGTGGTTATGTATTTTGGAGTTTGGGAATTTCGGAAAGATTTTTCATGTGAATGAGAAATTGCTTTTGACTAGTGTGTGTGTAAAAGAAAAAATATTATTTTAAAAGTTATTGAAGCTGAGGATTTAAAATAGTAGAATATAATTCTTGGAAATAAAATATTTCGAAAGAATTTATTTTGAATTTTATGATTGAAGAATACTGAGAAGTCTGCTAGGAGAAAATTTATATGATAAATATTATATTATATTGAAAAATAGTAAAATATAGATGTATTGTTATTAATAAATGTTATTTGTTATAAATGGTTTAATAGTTGAAACTTTATGTATTCCTTAATTTTCATATTAATTACACATAAAAGCAGAATTTTCTGAGATATATATAAAATATTATAAAAGTTCTCCCAAAATTAATGCGACATTTGAATGAATTTGCTACCATTCAGATAATAAACTGTTAAAAAATATCATTTGACAGTTGATAGCTTAGGGTTAGTAAAATGGAGCAATACACGATAGAACAACGCATTAACGGAAGATTTGAATTAAAAAACAAAACAAATTATTTTCTTTAAATTGTTATATCTTTATTGAAACGCTAAGTACCCAGGATAGGGTTATGCATGGAATAACACATAGGGAAAGTGGCATCCCAGTCTTTGTTGTAAAATAAAAATTAAAAATTAAATTAAAATTTTCTATAATAATTTTGCATAAACTGAATTTTGTTGATGCAGCATTTAATTTCCCCCTTAAATGCACTCGTGCTTAAATGCTTCATGGCTTAAAACTTTGACTTCAAATAACACCATAAAAATAAATTCAATTGGATAAAATTGTGCTTGTGTGTAGTTTTACGTGGGTGTGTTGGATTATAAATAAGCATTCATTAACTTACGTAATAGATATAAACTTTTCAAAAACGTTTTTCTAATTCTAGAAATATTTCTTAAATATTTCTTCGTAATATAAAATAAATACGTCTCTAAAAAACTAACTCTAAAAGAAAAAATCAAGTATACCTTTGCTTAACGAATGTGTTGATGTGGCAACCTAATTAGTGAAAGTACTTAGCAATGGATTCTCTAAGGAAATAGTAAAAGGGAAGAATGAGAAAAAGAAACTCACCTCATTGACTTTTTCTCAGCTTGCTTTTGTTTTCTTCCGTTAGTTCGGTTAGTTAAATATATTTACATATAAAAACATTCTATGAATATGTATATGTATATATTTATGTTACATCATTGCAAGAAATATTAAGTCGGAGAAAGCAGTAAGTTTAAAATAATTTAGAAATCTTAAACAGAATTTATACCACTCATATACTAATACAAAAGAGAAAATGCATATGTGCAATTTAGCTCCTTAAATTATGGACCATGGAAAATACAAAATTTTGGAAAGTTGTAATTTAAATATCGTAAATGAGATTGATTTTCAAATTTTTTTAAATTAAAAACTAAACTAAATTTTAACAACTTTTCATGATAATTTTAGGAGTCTGTTTAATTATTGTAAAAAATAATTTTTAGACTATTTTAAAATTCAAAAAATATATGTTTTTAATGATGATACTAATTAACTTAGCATGTAATTCATTCTGTTAGCTTTGAAAAACTCTAAAAGAAATGTTTCCACTTTCATTGCTAAAATTGAAATCAAACTTTTTTTATTATTTTATCAAATATTCAAACTGTTATTAAAAGATAAAAAAGGAAGATTCTATGAATAACTGCATTCTTTACATACAGAATAAAAACAGCAAATTGCGTTTTCGGGGAAGATAACTCGTTATTTATATAAATATTAGTTACTACTAAATAGATTCGATAAATTATTTTGACTCTTAAGCTTTACATAGCGCTATTATTTCATGAGACTCAATTCCGGTATTAATATTAGGTTTTCGTTGAACGGAATAGATGTAAGGCAATCAAAATTACACATTTTTACGGATCACCGGAGTTTGCTTGAAGTGGGTGCATGGTGTAAAAACACTATCAGCAAGCTTTAGTAGAAAATGACGACGTTTATTAACACAAAGAACATGAGCACACAGACGATAGTAAATAACTCTTAATACTGATGAACGTGATCAACAACTGGAGTAAATTTTATAGTTTGTTAACATTGCTAAATCCTTTTACAGGAAGATTATGAGAGAAAGTATGATGGAGTTTTGGAATAAATAATACCTCATTTCATATAAAGGCAGCCTAGCAAAGACATTTTTCCCATCCATTAATATGCCAAGATATTGTCATGCCATTGTTTCTATAAAAATTATAGAATAACCTAATTTCTCACTGGTCATGGCAACTTTAAAAGCTATATGTATAAATTTAACTTGTCTCCATCATCTACCTGTGAATGTAACATTGGTGGCGAGGAAAATGTTGAACATGTGCTACTTCTATGCTCTAAGTTTGCCGGAGCAACTCAGAACCTAAGATTGGCTCTCCCAGCCATTAATATAAAGTGCCCTAAAGATTTTCATTAACTTGTTTCCACCAGAAGTGCTCTTGAAAATGTTTGTAAATTTATTATTGACACACCTGTTAAATTTTCTTATTCTTAACTTATATTTTCTTATTTTATTTTATTCTTATATTAATCCTTCATAACTGTTCTTATTTTCTTCTGTTATGTGTTAAATACTTACTTCTGTAAGTTCCGTGTGGTACTTGTGGTGCACGTTGATTTTATACATGTTTCAATAAAAAAAATTTAAAAAATTCTATAATTTGATATAAAGATAACATGCAAAAATTTTCCACATTCTTTTGAATGTATAAGAAATGAACATGATGTTAATTTAGGATGAAGTTTTAAGAATCAGTAATATTTCTTAGTACCATAAATTATTTAACTTTTATGTAATTGTAAAATCCACTGTTAATATTTAAATAAATAAAGAGGACCTTCGAACACATATTTGATGGAGAAGCAAAGATCTCAGTGGAATTTTTGAAATAAATGAACAAATAAAAAATGGGAATACGTGAGACATTTGTTATCGCATTACTGTATCCCATAAGAACATTAACGACTTTCGAATTCTTCTTATTATTTTACAGAAATCAGAAAGGAATCTTACCTCAAAAATCCCTTATGGCAAAATGAGTGTCACTTACTACGACAAAATCTTTCCTGGGAGCGTGTTACATAATCAATAGGTCCCTAAGTGACAGCGGCACAACTTTGGAAAACTTTCCCCGTACGTAAAAGTATATCCACGTAACATATCCCAAGCCTTGTTGATCCAAAGTATTACGAAATGCGGTCACGAGTGAAGGGGAAAATATTTTATTTTTTTTTTCCTCTCTCTTTTCAAGCTGTTTTCCGGATTTAGTAAGTTGCACGTGATATGCATCGGGATGCTCATCAGTGAGGAAGAAATACCGTCAGAGATATCGCTTAGAGACTGGAAACACCATTCCGCTGAATCTCGGTTGATCCGGAACAAGATCCTGGGTTTAAATTCCCAGGAAAAATGAAAAAGAACCTTGGATGCGAACGCTTGTCGAGAATCATAAATCTTTGGCGATATGAGGTTTTCATTTTTAACCACCATCTGTCTCTTTTGAATGGTTGAGGTACAAATCTGGGCTGCGAATGCTTGTTTTGGATATCTGAAATGTTTTTTATTTGTATGTCTGAGTTTTTTCATGAAAAAATATTGTAAATCTAAACGATTAGTTACAAAACTGACAGTGCGAAAGGTCTAGTTGTGACGAATAAAAAGAACAGATGATGACAAATATAAATGATACAATTTGAAAAATATTTTAGAAATCGGGGATTTCGGAATCTTGTTCAGTGGATATTATATCTTAAAAGATACACTGAAGGAAGTATTTTGATTATTTTATGAAAGATCATTCAAATGTTTAATTTTTAAATCTAAATTTCTTCTTGACAATTGTGTGTATTAGAAAATGAAAATTTACAGATCGAATCGACTTTTTGAACTTTTCATTAGGAATAATCATAAAGATTAAATCGACCTTTCTTCATAATAATTATCTATATTATTATGCGCCGAAAATATTAAATTTTTATTACACTGTAGAAATTAAAAACTACCTTGTTTATGATATCAATACAATTTTTAATCCCTTTATTAATAATTTTTTCAGATTTCTCTTATTTCTTTTGCATTGTTTTCAATAATAGTCTGACATCATTTTTAATAAATCTAAAGTTTTAAATACTTAATTTGATGTTTCATCAAATATTTAATTGCTCGAATTTCCTTCTTTGCTCAAGTTAAATAAGAAGGACCCTGCTTTTTATTTGAACAATATACATTAAGAGTTAGAAATTAAATTATTACAAAAGACTAAATGCATTTTTAAAGAAAGATTAACTTACCAATTAATTTTTTAAAGGTACTATAATATCATGAAACTCAACTCAGTTCTATTCTTTATATTTGAGAGAATCATGATAAGCAAATTAAGTATGAGAAATTTTAATTTAAACACAGATTCATTCAAGCCTATCAGTAAGATGTCAAAGGCAGCTAGTATAAAATATTTTTGGACAATATTTGAGTTGATAGATTTATGCCTGCTTCTTTAATCATTCGCTTGCGACTGCTTAATTTAGTAATTATGTGAGAAGTTTTGAAATTTCAGCCCCAAGAACAATTGAAGCAATTTTTTTTCTATCAACGACTTAAAAGTGAGAGAATCAGCATTTTTCTACAAAGCTATTTTCTTTTTAAAAGAATGTTTACAAATTTTAATTTTTTGTAGTTTGAATTTTTATTTCAGTTTACTTCACATTTTTAAAAAATAGTTTATAAATTGAAATTTAAAAATAATATTTTGAATGCTTTCTAAAATGTTTTAGATATTCCAATAATGCTAAAAAAGCTGTACAAATATAAATATTTTGAAAATATTTGAAGAAATAAAATGAATTTATTCTAAAATTTTATTGAACTTGATAAGTGACATAATATCAAATGTATGTATTTGCTGTCAAACCCAATCGTTGGAATAAAAATGCAGCAAAATGAATATTTGATTTTCTTCACTATTTGATGTAGCAATGCACAAAACAATCTTTCGAGAGGAATAAATGTGGAGGATGCATATAAAATATCCCAACAAGTTTAATATTTGATTTCGATATTTCGTTATTGAATTCATTGTGTTTGGATAGGAATTTCCTTTTAAATATTGTGTCCATTATCATTTGAGAAACTAGATTTTCTCCATATATTTGGTTATAAAATTGATGCACTCTCTTTTGTTCCAAATTATCGTTTGAATAAGCACAATTGTTCGCCCTTTTTTATTTTGTTTGTAAGCAATTGGAAAAGATAATAAATAACCAAAAAAAATGTTGTGACGAAATTTGTCTTAATTTTGATACAGAATTGTTTTAACATTATTTCACTAATATTATTGATAAAAACTATTGAAAGAATAAACACCGTTCGTAGAATTTTATTCCGTTTATAAGCAATTATAGATATAATAACTAACAAGAAAAAATTATTCACGAAATTCACTTGAATTCTGATACAGAATTGTCGTGAAATTATCGTAATTATTGCAAGCTCAAAATTATTGCAAAAATATTATTCATCAAAATTATGAAAAAAATATTATTGACCAAAAAGACTGCGAGAATAAAACACAGTTCACAAATTTTTATTTCATTTTTAACAAAAAAATATATATATACAGAAACTAACTAGAACGCAATTTAGTTCCAAAATTCACCTTATTTTTCGAACAGAAATAACATTTTTTCATTTTTAATTATAAGAAATATAATATCAAATAATCACTGATTATTAATGCATTTTAACAGGAAAAAAGTAGCAATTTTTTCTAAAATAATTTCTCAATTAATGTAGAATTTTTTATATAATGAAAAACATTAGGAATTTCCAAACATATTATAGCATATAGATATATCAATATAATTGAATTAATGTCCGTAATATATTTTCTTTCCTACATGCATAACAAAAATGTTTTTATCTTTAAATATTTGTATGAAATCCTTTTTCATTGTTTGAAAGCAGATTCGATTTGATTACAAAATGCGACGTAAAATATTTCTAGGAAAATGGTATAAAGCATTAAATCCTTTTAGAAAACATCCTTCTGTGTTTTTTGCTTAGAATAATCTAATCAAAATGCAAGCACGGTTTTTTTGTTCAGTAGATTAAATAAAAAAAAGTTAAAAATATTTTTTAACCATTTCTACAAGGCGATTTTTTTTTTTCTTCTCGTGAGGAAAGCTCTAAATCAAATTTTCAGATCCAACTACAAGTTTATTTACGAAAGAAAATTGGTTTATACATAGTCTTTCTTTTTTGTTCTGTGATGTTTTGGTTTGGAAAATTATTCTTTTAAAAAAACAACAGTTTTAATACTATTCAAATCTTTTTTATGAGAAAGATTACCGTCATTTACATAGAATTCCGTTAGAATGAAAAAATGCATGTTGTTTCTGTTCTGTGGAAAATGAAGAAAAATAAATTTCACTTACCTAAAAATGCTTGTTAAAAACTGAGTCTCGTTATAATGGTGTGCGGGGGAAAAAACCTAAGATTAATTTTCTTGTGAATATAATTTCTTTTTTCAAATAATGTAGAAATTTTTTCTCCATTATTAATATAAATATTCATATTTTTTGCAGATATGAATGCCCATTAAACTTTATATATATTGAAATTTTTCTTGGTGACTAAAACCACAAATCATAAGAAATATTGTTTCATGGTAGTTCGGATGAAAAATACAATGATAAGAAGACATCATTTATTTAAATTTTATTTATTTAGTATTCTTTCATTATTATTCATAATTTTAGATCATTTTATATCTTTTTTTATTATTTTGTAATACGCTTTTATCTTGAATCAATTATTAGAGCACCGTTTAGAAAGTTATTAACATATTTAGATATTAATTTATATTTCCTTGTGAAGTTTCAAAAAAAAAAATTTAAGTTTAGTTTGAAAAGTCTAATTTCTGAATTTTGTATTTTATGTAGTTTATTGTGGCAAGAGCCATGTTTGGCTATACTGGGCCACCTCTAACTTGAAGAACTAATATTAAAAATAAACATTATTCGCCTTAACAAAAACAATAATTTATCTAAAAAACTTTATTTAGTATTAAATAAAAGGTATTATATTATTATACATTATAACATTTATATTATATTTACATTTTATATTATTTATTTAAATTATTTTATTATTCATAGGTTTTTAAATAAATTTTACAAAAAAATGTCTTTTTAAAAAGGCATTTCTATTGATTGAAATAAAAGTAAATCTTTTGTTTGACTTCCCATTTGTTAATATTTTAAAAATATTTAATACGAAATGTTTCTTTTGTAAAATCTAAAGTTTGTTGAATTAATAATTAAATAATAATTGAATCTTGGAAATGTAAAAATTAATTTGATTGTTAAAAATATAAAAGTGAATAAAAGCTCATAATTTTAATGTAACAATAAAACTTTTTGTTTGAATTCCCATTTGTTAATATTTTAAAAATATTTAATACGAAATTTTTCTTTTGTAAAATCTGAAGTTTGTTGAATTAATAATTAAATAATAATTGAATCTTGGAAATGT
>JAPMOQ010004434.1:1256551-1349900 GCA_026543055.1 Argiope trifasciata | reverse complement strand
CTATGAAACATACTTGACTATAAAACATAGGAAATATGTTTGAAAAAAATGAATGAAAATTATATAACGGCAAAAAAATCTATTTTAAATCAGAAAAGAAAATATCATACGCTAAAATATTAGATACTTTTCTTGGAAAATATTTTTTTAAAAGAAATTATTGTTTTGAAAAATTAATTTAATAATACATATTTAATGAAATTCTCGAAACATAAATTGTTGTTAATATTATTATCATTTTGAAAATTTTAAAAGAAAAATTAGCAACTAATATTTGTTTAAAATTGATAGGTATTTTTTTTCTAAAATGAATGGTTTTCCAATGTCTAGTTTTTCTAGACATATGTAAGGAATAATATTTATATTTGGTATTAAGAAAAGTACAATAACTGCATTTCTCTGTTATTTAGCTTGCTACTGAAACACCAACAGGGTTCGATGAACCCCAAGCGAGGAATTTACTGAATTGCATTGAATAATATAATATTATGATATTGTTATACAATGTTTTGCAATTATTTTTAAGAAATAACGAATACTACTTTATTACAATTAAAAAGATTGTATTCACATTGCTTGTTTTTATGTCATCTTGAGTGTTATATTTTTGCTATTATTGTTTGGGCTTTAAGCATAGGTATAATAATATAAAAAATTTGATTATTACGAACCCAATAGTCATGAGATAGTTATGAAACAGGAATAGCTAGGTTGTAAAAGCTGTCACACAGGTTTAGCATCAAATATCTTCTTATTAAATTTCTAATCAAATTGTTAAACGATTAAATGTTTATCAGTCTCCTTAAAACACATTCAGGGCGTCCACTTTTGCAATTCCAGAACTCCGAAATACAATACACTACATCAATATCCCAACAAGTTGATGCTCTTCCTCTTATAGTGCGGGTTGTGTCAATACTTACTGAGGCTTCATTTCATACTATTATTCTTACAATTTCTAAAATATAGTCTCCATATTCACCTTGTATAACCCCTTGTGATTTTTATCTTTCAGATTACCTCAAAGATACATAGGAAATATGAGAGATATGAAGAACTTGATCATCTTTCATGTACGATCTGTTACATATCATTGTGAAGCATTTACAACACGTTGTAACATATTAGTCCGGAAGCAAGGTGGACACACTGAAAACCATCTGTGAAACTTTTGTTTGCTGATTTTGCTGTCTATTGTTTATTACTATCATTGAAATTTCTGTAATAACGATAGTTTGTGCTGTACAATAAAGTATATTACTTTTTTAAACATTAATTAATTATATTTTTTTCAGTAATTTCTATTTGTTCAACATATGGTCGCCAAGCTCTGCGTTTACTGACTCGACACCTGATCGTAAAAAGTATAAAAAATAAAGGAGTTGTTGAATTTTTTAAAAAAATTTTATATTTTATTTGTTTTTTAAGTTAACTTACATAAATACTAAACAGAATCTTACTTCTTTAACTTTCAAAAATGAAAAAATTCAGGTGAATAAATATTTGATGAAGCAATGAAAATGGGTTGAATTTCAGAACAACATTGTTGTCGACTGTTAAAAGAAGTTAAATTTTAAAGTTGTTTTTAACAAACATGGCTAAATTTGAGAAACAAATTTGCATGACTATTAAATTGAAATCATTAAAAAGATAATTATCAGAATTTTAATCTGTTTTATACTACAATGTATGAGGAATTTATCACTTAAAACAAAATTCAGCTAATTTTTTTTCTAAAAAAAAAATTCTAATTGCAGTTCAAATATTATTTTCCAAGGAGAACATTTTCGCTCTCCGAGTAATATATGTACCAAATTTGATAGCTTTATGTCCAATGATCCGAAGCTGATAACCCTCTCCCTACACACACACACACACACACACACACGTCTTTATTAGTAGTAGAAATAGAAGCCAAAAATCATGCTTTTAAGCAAGCATTGCCTAAAATACAAATAGAGATTGTGCGTTATAATTTAGGAATGTAAAATTTGGCATAAAAATATTGTAGAGAAAGCAAATGCGTAAATCAGAAAGTCTTTTCACATCTAGATTCAAAATTATGATGAATTAAAAATTAACTGTCATTTTAGCCCTTTTTTCTCAACAATCGTTATTATTGTAACAAAAAGAATATACTCTTTTTATAATTCAAAACACCACCTTTATAACGACACTGAATGTTTATAATCTATTCGATCACTAATTTTTCTTATTCATCTCGAAATTCAGTCCATTTCCTTATCCCCCCCACCAGATTTCAGTAGTATGAATTTTTTGTCATTTTCAACAAGGTTTCATTGCTACAATGAAATTCAAGCGTTTTTATTGTACCTTCAAATTCTTATCGCTTCTTATTGCAAAAGTACTAACAATGAAATCTAACGATGAAGCTCTGCCAGCTTCAAGAGAAATAAGTGTAGTGAAAGACAACATGTAATAAGAAAATAGATTAATAACATTGTTATGTTTTTGATGATACAATGCCACCATGTGATTTGACTATATCAAAAAGTCAAAAAAAATATACAGTATAGATATAAGACTGTTAGAATAACATGTTTTATGCCTATCACAAATGTATGCATGATTCTGTGACATATGTATGCATTAATTTTATACCTGGCACAAATTTATACTTTGACACATTTTATTGAAAAAATCGTAGGCGTAAAGTTATGTGACATATATTTAATAGAGATTAAACATGGTTACCAAAGTCAGTTAGTTTAAAAATTATTTCAGTGTAAATATCTTTGCTTTTGATTAAAGATAAAGTATGTTAGCGCATTTGTTACTGTTGAAAAAGTCCCAAAACGCAGCAATTATTCATATTAAAAAAATTATGTATTTTTATAAATTGTTTTCTTAATAGAAAAATTCTTAAAATTAATTAAAAATGGAATGCATTTTTCTTATACTTTTGTATCTATTATATTTTAAGCACTCTGCAACGGTAATTTGTGAAGATCAGCTAAAACAAATTCGATAAAATTCAGGGCAGTAAAGTTATATCATATAATTCAAAATAAAATAAAATTGGCTTTAATAAATTTCCACAATGTTTAATATTCTAAATTTTGAAAGCAACATTTATGCTTTCTTTCACACATCTTCCCCTTAATTTCCCTCTTTTATAATGACAAAAATGTAAATTTGAATAAAATTGCTTTGAAAAAAAATTGAAGCTTTAAAAAAAAGACTTTCATATATTAGTAATACAATGTAAATTAATCTGATTGAGTAGTTTCTTGATTATAATATAAAATTAGAAATTTTATTTCCAAATAAATAGTTTTATAACGAAAAGTTTCGTTTCGATTTGCGGAACTTTATGTAGAAGAAAATTTAAAATCTTATATTTATTCGAAAATTCAGAATTGTAATTTTAAAGTAATGATTTTATACATTTTTATTTATAAATTTATTTTATACATTTTTTATTAAAGGGGAAAATAGTATTTTCAGGTTATAAAAATTAAAATCTAATAGATTTAATAAATTTTTAAGTCTATTTATAAATTAGAAAGCCTAAATAATTTTCCATTTATTTTAAATATTATAAATGCCTTTTATTTTGAATAAAGAAAATGATTTGAAATAAATGTTGCTATAAAATAGAATAGTGTTTCAAGTAATTTTAAAAAAGAAGTATTAGAGAATTATGCACCAACTTAAGGAAATAGTTTCAGCAAATTTAACCTGTCAAATAAAGAATTACTTTAACGAAATAATAAAATTTATATTATGCTATGTGAAGGTATGGAATTTCAAAATGATATTTCTGATATTTAAAAACATAGTAATTGCATTGAGTCTGAACTTTTTGATTATAATAAAGAGCAATAGATATGAGTTTCTTAAAATTACGGCTCTTCATTCAACATTTTAATAAACCGAAAAGGAATTAGTATAATTGATAGAATTTCTTCATTTTCTAACGTTTTTAAAATTAAGCGAACTAACAAGAATTCTCATAAGTTACATTTTTAGAATATTAGTACATTTTTAATATACACTGAAGTGACAAAAGTCATGGGATAGCCATATGCAAATATACAGATGGCAGTAGTATCGCAGCGAAAAAGTATAAATGCGCAGTTCGTTTTCCAGAGCTTTCATTTGTGTTCAAGTTATTCATGTGAAAAGGTTTTTGTGATTTATGGCGGCACGACGAGAATTAACAGACTTTGAACGTGGAATGTTAGTTGGAGCTAGACGCATGGGTCATTCCATTGCGGATATCGTTAGTGAATTCAACATTCCGAGATCCACAGTATCAAGAGTGTACCGAGAGTAGGAAATTTCAGACATCACTTCCCATCATGGACAGCGCAGTGGGCGACCACCTGCACTTAACGACCAAGACCGCCGACGACTGTGTAGAATGGTCAATGTTAATAGACACGCAACACTTCGTCAAATAACTGCAGGAATTAATGTGGGGCGTACGAGGGACGTGTCCGATAGGACTGTGAGGCGAAATTTCTCTCCCTTGGGCTATGACAGCAGAAAACCGATTCGAGTGCCTTTACTGACAGCACGACATCGCCTGCAGCGACTTTCCTGGGCTCGTGAGCATATCGACTGGTTCCTAGACCAGTGGAAAACCGTGGAGTGGTCAGATGAGTCCCGATTTCAGTTGTTACGAGCTGATGGTAGAGTTCGAGTGTGGCGCAGACTCCACGAAGCCATGGACCCAAACTTTCAGCAAGGCACTGTTCAAGCTGGTGGTGGCTGCATAATGGTGTGGGCTGTTTTTACATGGCATGGACTCGGTCCTCAGGTGTAACTGAACCGATCATTGACTGGAAAGGGTTATGTTCAGCTGCTTGCAGATCACTTGCAGCCATTCATGGACTTCACGTACCCACACAACGATGGGATTTTTATGGATGACAATGCGCCATGTCACCCGGACAGAACTGTTCGCGATTGGTTTGAAGAACATTTCGGACAATTCCAGCGCATGATCTGGCCACCTAGATCACCCGATATGAATCCCGTCGAGCATTTATGGAACATCATCGAAAGGTCCGTTCGTGCTCAAACTCCTGCACCAACCAAACTTTCACAATTATGGACGTCTATACAGACAGCATGGCTCAATATTCCTGCAGAGGACTTCCAACGACTTGTGGACTCCATGACACATCGAGTTGTTGCACTTCGCCGGGCAAAAGGAGGACTGACACGATATTAGCAGCCATCCCCTGACTTTTGTCACTTCAGTGTATTTCACTGGGCTTAAAAGCTAGTAAAATTAAGATAATAGAAATAATAGCTATTATAGTGATATTTAAACTTATATATATACATATGTATGTATGTAGCAAAGACCATTTATGAAGAAACGATACTATAAATGCATTGTAATATCCATTATCAGATATAATTATTCACTTCATAAGTATTAAAATTAATCCCATGAGAAAGCTATTAGATAAATATATTTAGAGTCGTCGTTTCCTATTTAATCCGGCACATTAATATGCTTTTTTTATTAATTTAGAAATTATATACAACTACTTTTAAGCCTTATCGCCTTCCGTTTCCTAGAATGCAGGTCTCTTCCGATCAATTTAGAATTGATGAGAATAGAAAATAAGAGAAGGTTTTAAAATTATATCTAATAAAATTTAGAATTCAGAGAGGATTTTTACAGCCGACGAGTTCTGAAAATTTCACATCATTTTGTTTATGTGTTTTGTAACATAGGGTACTTTAAAAGCTCACTGAATATTATCTGTCAAAGATTTAAGGCGAATGAGCGTAACTTGTTTTTTCAGTAGCTCCAAATAGGGCCAATAATACGCCTTAGCTACATCATGCGTACAATCCTTTTTACTGTGCGGACTTCATTCGTGTGTTTCATTCACTTATCCATAGATAGTAATTCAGACCTGAAGCAGAGAACCTCTGAACGATCATCCCGAGTGATATTACTAGACATAGAGGTCACTGTGGCCACGATAGATTTATATGTGGAAAACAGAGAACAGAAAAACAGTTAACATAAAAAAGAATTCAGAGAACCTCTGATCGATCATCCCAAGTGGTATTACTAGACATGGAGGTCACTGTGGCCACGATAGATTTATATGTGGAAAACAGAGAACAGAAAAACAGTTAACATAAAACAAAATTCAGAGAACCTCTGAACGATCATCCCGAGTGGTATTACTAGTGTGTGGTACTTATATGTGGAAAACTGAGAACAGAAAACAGAATTCAGAGAACCTCTGAACGATCACCCCGAGTGGTATTACTAGACATAGAGGTCACTGTGGCCACGATAGATTTATATGTGGCCCAGTTACAAAAACATTCGGAAAGCCTTCTGCTGGCTGGCTCGAACTTACAGCCTAAGAGATGCGAATCTAACGCCCTTAACAACCCGTCTATCCCGTCATTTCTAATTTATTTTAATTCCTTTGAGGTATTACTTCTTAGTATATGGAGTGATCAAATAACTTTTAGATGGTATCTTACAAAGAAAATACTCAATGTATTAAAGAGAGTGAGGAGAAACTCATGCATGAGCACATACGCATGCACGCACACACATATACTAGCATACAAACAAACTCGCAGAAGTCAATGCATATGTAAATAAGAATAGTAGAAAGAGTAAAGACGCAATATTTTTGCATATAGGTCACTTGAGAACAAAATAATATTTTCTTGAAGAGGGGAGAGAGAAAATTTAAATTGAAAAGCATACGTAAAGTATTATATAGCTCTCTAGCAAAGGATATTAATAAATATAAATACTTATCTATGTCATTATATATACCCTGTAAATATTGACACCGGGAATTTTAAGAATAGCATAGATGAACTGAATAATCGCAAACAATATAGGAAAAAGTAGGAAACTTATCCTGGAAAAATTTTTATAACTGAAAAAAAAATTTGAATTTAAGGAAGTCCATAAGTATATTTCGAAATTCTGTCAAAATTAATAGTTGCGTGTTGGGACGTATTTAAGTTTTAGTATAAGAGCAGCCACTGAAATGGTAATGTATATGAAAATAATGCATATTGAAATGAATAATACTTATGAAAATGGTACATATTGAAACGAATAATACATGTGAAAACAATATATATTGAAATAAATAATGCATATGAACATAATACTTATTAAAATGAATAATTTATATTGAAAAATGAATTATATGAAAGTAAATATGGAAAGAAATTAGTTAATATAGTTTTAAAATCTTAATTGTTTTCTAAAATGTAATATTTTTCATTTAAAATTGAATACCTATTTAAAAAATTCGAGCTCTAAATAAAAATTATTGAAAATTATGAATTTAAATTTATAGAATCCTCTGAAATAGACAAGAAAATTAAAATATGAATTATATGAGCAAGAATATTTAAATACAACCAAACTATTTAGTTCACCAAACTATTTATATTTAATAAATAGTTTCTATAGAAATTTTATAAATTTCTTTTATAAATTTTTCTATAGAAACTTTTTCTGGAAGAATTAAATTTATTGAAGAGAATTTGAAAGTCTCAAATACTTCTTTCTAAGCCTTAATTAATGACATTCTCCTCTAACATAGCATTCTGCTAAGATAACTACAGCAAACAACCTACTGAGTGGTTTAAGTGCATTAGAATTGACAAATCGATTAAAGCCGGTTTTCCGAAAGCAGACGATTCCTTTTCTCTTGGAATTGTTTCTCTATTATTTCGAAATCAAAGAGAGATAACGCAATTGAAGGGTTCCTTAAGTCAGTAAGCAAAGATACTTTATAAAACCGTCCAAATATAATGTTCCCTTATTATGTTTTACAATATATATATACACACCCAAACACACATGTATATATATATATATATATATATATATACTTTTTTTAGTTGAATGAAATAGTTTGAAAATTTTTGCAGCTATATCAGTTAATTAATTGTACATCAAAATGAAATGACAATGGAAAAAAAGGAAGTCAAAAGAAAGTAATAAGTAAATATTGAGAATTTTTATGATTAAAAAACCCTGAAAACAGCTGTGTCAAACAAATTCAAGGAAAATATTTCTGAATGATAATTTAATTAACCACAAATGAATGGGAAAATTTAGTAAAACTTCAAATGCTCTATGTTATATTATTGCATACCATATTCAGTAGTGTGAATATGAAAACATAAATAAAATAAGTAAAAAAAATAAGGAAACATAAATAAAAAAGGAAATAAAATAAAGAAATAAGAAAGAAAGAAATATAAGGAAACATAAATAAATAAGTATAAAAATAAATAAATAAAATATATATATAAAGTTGTCTAATAAGACATACAAAATGTGTATGTCTTATTTATGCAATATTAATCTTGCATAGTTTGCAACGGATGTGACATTTAAAAGTACATATAAATGTCATATTATTTTTAATATTAATTTCTTTATTACTTTTTCACATTGATTAGTAATATTAATTAAATAAATGAAATATGAAAAAAAATTTCAAAGCTGAGGAGATATATATTTTGATGGCAAGTATTGGATTTAAATTTTAAGTTTCGCCGTTCATTAACCTTCTCAAGTTTTCAATAGGTTCGCCAGGAAAACTAATTATGCTTTGTGTGAATCAAATCCAGTATATATTGCATGATCACAATTTCCACAACACATTATTTATAAAATTCCAATAGTCATTATTATTGAAATAGCATTTTTGTTTATCTGTTCATTGATTATATCTTTTAAATTCACTTTTTATTTAATGATATTTTATCTTCACTTTCTTATTTCCCAAAGAAGCTAATCAAAGAAGCAGAATATTTCTGATTCCACTTTCAACAAGGAATGAAAATCATTCGACTATATATTTAAAGGAGTAATTAAAATGGGAAGAGATTATCACAACATAGTATCCATTCATCGAATTTACGAAAAACAACTTTCAAATAATTGTCATGATTCAGAAAAAATTACATCATAAATAAATGGACATTATTAAGAAAACAATTTTCTAAAACTTATGATGGTATAAAATCGCTTATTTCGAATAATATTTTCAGAAAATATAAAAGAAAAATGTTAACATTTTGCTTAAAATTTCATTAAAGTAAATTCTAATTAAAATTTGTAATAAACTGCTTTGAGATGCAGATTTTTGTCTGAAGGGATTTTTTCCTACCAAATTTACCAGGCGTACATTTTCTTTTATTTGTAGTGAAGTAGGGACAGTGAAAAGCTTTTATTTCATTTGTTAGACAATAGATTTGGTTAATACAGTGCTAAGCATACTTTGGAATAGTATGATAAAAGCATAATGAAACACCCGGCAACAACATTTATTCTTTAAAATCTAAATTATGTTTTTTACCATTGTTATCAGATTTGTTCACAATAAAATTAAAATAGTATATTAAAATATGTCAATAAATACTTTTCTAAATTTACATTAAATCATGTAAAACAATATTACACAATCAGTAATAATTTTTATCGTAAAAAAAGAGTAAAAGGCTTCTGAATCTTCAATTATAAATTTAAACAAACAATGAAAACTATTTCAAGAATTATTCCAAATTCAATCTCATCGTTCTACAAACTAAGTTTCTGAAAATGCTTACAAAGAAAGAAAGAAAAAAATGCTTTTAATTGCACTGCTGTTGATTTCTCAGCATTTCTAAGAGTCCACGAAGTGTTAAGAACATTATTTTTAAAACAACGAATTACTTTTTTATAGAATTCATTAACTTTCTGCTGATGTTCAGTTAGGTTTAAAAGACTAGAAACGTTTTACCTCATTTCCCGCTTTAACTTCCGAGTTCTTTCCAGTGACTTGCCTTTCGCAGACGAATGATCTTTCAGTAATTGACCTCATTAAGGCAAAAGAAATCGATCTAATGACTTCTTAAGTCATGAATACTGCGGTGGAGATCGATTTGAAGATTATTCTCTGGAAATAATAAGACTAATGAGAAAGTTAAAACTCCTGTAGTATAGTAGTATGCTGACCGTTTTTACGTAAAGAAATATTTTTATGCCTAAAGCTGGAAACACTGCTCATTTACATTTAAAGATTAGCTATAAACTCAACATAAATGTTTTTAAAGCTGCCTTTCAGAGAAATTTTTTGAGTTGACTAGAAGCTATTTAGGTTTAATCAATTTCATTATTGAAATTTTCATCTCAAAATAATGAAAGTTCAATTTCAATTACATTTCCTAAGTTTTTAAATATTTCACGATTACATTTTGTTATTTTAAAGGGGGGAAACAGATTAGACGTTGCTGTTGTTCCATATGGCCCTTGTCGTAAACAAATCCGTTGACAAAGTCAGAGATTTTTTAGGGTCTTTTTTGGCGTCTCTCTTTTTAATAGCGCCAAGACTACAATTGAGCTACTCATGCATCATATTTACAGTGCAGACTTTATTCTTACATTTAATTCTCTCATTCATAGATTTTAATTTAGATCTGAATCAGAGAATGATCACTTCTGAATCAGTTCCTCCAGTAGTATTGTCTCACTTTGGAGAACTTTGGGACCACAATAGATTTATTTGTGCACCAGCCGCCTTATGTACGGAGAGTTTGAAACCGGTGGGATTCGAATTTGCTATCCAAGAGATGCGAGTCCCATGCCCTATTTACAAAATTTTACAAAACAACATGTTGAAATTAGTCTGTTTTCTATCATAAATTTTATTTTATTTGATGTGATTTGAAAAAATAAGAAACAACGAAAGTTTTACGTTAAAAAATTCATGAATTGAAATAATTTTCTATTTCAATTCTATTGAAACAAATAAAAAATATTTTATCAACCTAATTTTTTCACAATTCTATGTAATACTTTGCATAACAAGTTGTTATTCTAGACTGATTCAATAAACATATTATTATAATTTCGAACATATTATGTCTTACAAGTAGTTTAAATCCCTTAGCCTAATTTGTTTCTCTTCGGAATGATAATATGGAAGATGTAACAAGTTTTTACAATTATTTCCAGAAAAAAATTAATATATATTTTAAAAATTTCTGATAACTTATTAATTTAATTTAAAACATTCTCAACAATTAATTAAATTCCATTATGTAAAAACAACATTTGATAAAATTATAATGCTATTGATATCATGCTACTTGTCATTATCAAGGCATCCAAATAATCACAAAAATAAGAAATAAACCTATTTTTAAGAACAACACATTTCTTTTAGCAAAATTCATTAAATTTGTGGCTCTGTTCTATTAAGTTTAAGAGACTAGAACCTTTTACTTCATTTTCCCCTTTAAACTTTAGGGTTCTTTTAAGTAACTTCGCTTTCGCAGACGAATGATCTTTCAGTAATTGACCTCATTAAGGAAAAGAAATCGATCTAATGACTTCTTAAGTCATGAATGCTGACGTAAAGATCGATTTGAAAATTACTCGCTGGAAGTAATCGGGCTAATGAGAAGGTTTGTGCTAATATATATTATGGTTGCTTGTGTAACTAACTCTACGGCATAAAAGACTTCGTTTACGCCTTGACGCTCAAAATATTGCGGATTTACGTCACAAGTTGAATTATAAATTTAGAGTAAATATTTGAAGGGACTGATTTAAAGATCATTTTATGAGTTTATTTGAAGTCATTTAGTTTTAAATAGCTTCATCGTTATTGTTGTTTCCTTCTGAAATAAGATGCAAGCTTTGATCGTTTCGCCTTTATAATTTTCATTAAATATTTTTGCTTGATAATAATAACAATATTCGTCAGCACATGAAATTAGATATTATATGAGAAAAATTACTTAAGCTGTTTAAAAATTAGAAATGGTATGCATATTGATACGAATAAAATAAAACAAAGCTTTGAATTTAATTAATAGCACAGATTTAAATAAAACTACGAACAAATTAAAATAAGTGTTTCAAATTCGTTTTAGTCTGAATATTTTTTATCATGTGAGGACATAATGTTGTTTTGGTTAAGGATTTTGAAACTTGAAATTGCTTAAGCAATGAAAATTGAAGTTCAAAATCGCATAGAAAATGAATAAAGCATCAATCGCAATTTTTATCATCATCTTTAAATCGCATATATATATTTACCTGCTTTTAGCAGTACTGAATTATTATTATTATGTATGCCTCTTGAAAGCAGATGCGTTTTTAAAAGGTTGACCAAATTTTACCAGTATTCCATTATTATTACAAATGCTTCTTTGAAAAGCAGACGCATTTTTACGCAGGTTGACTTAGAATCATAGCTGTTATTTTCATGGAATGTAAATTTTTCGGGGAAATTAAGTAATTTAATTTTTATAATATGTTCAAAAAACTTCACTTGCTTCCAATAACAGTTTTGATAAACATATTATCTCTTTCCAGCAATTAAAAAATATCATTTCATTCATTCTTAAAGGGAAAACATTGAAGGATTTGACACCTGTTCTAAGATTAATCCATTACAAAACCGTTTTATAATCTCAGAAATTGAAAAATAATACTTTGTATTTACAAAAATATTTTTTCATAAAAATTCTATATAAATTAATATGTTTAACAATTTAGTGGAAAATATTTTATCATTTTGAAACTGCATGGTGACGGAAGCGCTCCTTATTCAGCTTCCAAACATGGCATTCCTTTTTATGAGAATATGATGTTGTTTTAGTGAGGGAGTATTGAAGCGTGAAATCGCGTAGACAATGAATAAATGATAAATAACAATTTTCATTTTTTTCTTTTCTAAAAAAAAAATTTTTAAGCTGTAATCAGTCTTGAAATTAGAAAAAAATAATCCCATTTTTTCAAAGTTGGCATAAATTTTAAACCGGATTCTAGCTTTTCAAGGTTTTTTGGGGCTGGCAAAAGAATTTTGTAACTCTCGTCAAACTCAACAGAAGAAAAAAACATCGTTTATATATATATATATCATTTGATCAAAAAAATTCCTTTATGATAGCATGAAATTTGCGGTTGCAGATTTCAATCTTGTATTATTAAATTTGCTTTTCATTCATATAAAAAATTAAATAATTTCCAGAAGGTACTGCATGAAAATGATAATTTTATTTTAGTGCTCTGATTCCAAGAACAGATCGATTGTTTGTAAAAGTGTATGCACTCTTAATAAATAACTGGAACTAAACTGAAATGTAAGAAAATTTGAAATATGAATTAATTTTGTTTTATAATATTCCGTACATTTGCTCGATAATTAAACTAATATTTTATTACTATTGAATTCTTATGGTATACAGTCAATTTATTAATAACTGAATAATATATTTTAGTTAAATTACATTAGCATAATTTTCATTTTTGCAAAATTTATTACATTTAAACATTTGAATTGCTTTCTATAGAGATTTAAAATATACACATTTTTCATCGATTAAAAAGCAAGAAAACGCATACTTGTTTAATTGCAAGTCCAAATCAAACTTTTTCTTTTTTGTAATATTGTAAAAAAATAGATAAAATTATATGTTCTTATAGTGAATGTCTGACTTGCCTCAGAAAGCTTTCAGTTTCAATACTTAAATTTCAGCCAATTATAGAGGAACCTGGTGATTCTTCTTCCAAAATGACCATAAAATATCATTGGCTCAAATATGATACATTTTTTTTTTCTGATTTTTAATTTGAAATGCATTGCCTGAAAATAAGTGTCGTAATAGGAATTTGAAAAAAAAAACAGCGAACTGAATCGAAGAAATAAATCTTATCTATTTTCTTTCTAAGCTGTTTCATAAAAGAGAGCGTTCTGGTTTCATAACAAATTTTTTTGGACTACTTCCAGACGAGCCTTCTAATCCAGAACCCACCAAAGTGAATAAATTGGTCACTACAAAAATTATAAGCAATCTGTCACGCCACAAGCAGAAAAAAACGATTAATATTATAGAATATCTCCTTTTTAAAATGTGAATAAATATTATTTGTCAGACGATAGTTTTTCAAGAAGAATTTTCGTTTCAGAGAAAAGGACATTTTTTAAAAAATAGGCGCTGTGATGAATTAATAGAAATGTCGACGCAAAGATTTCATTTTCGTGTTATTCTGTTATTAATACTAAGATATGAAAAGTGAAGAAAAAAAGTTTTTTTTCGTGAAACATTTTGATTTATTGGTGGCATATGTTTCAAGCATAATTTCAACACGTTGCATTAAAAATGTATTTGGAACCAGGAACTATTAGGAATTTTAGATCCTTTTATATATTCATTAGTTCTCTTGTAAATAAAAGAAGATTTTGATTATGATAAATTTGGAGTTTGGAAAGTTATAAAAACGAATTTTTAAGTTAAATTTTTAAGAAAAAATGTTACTCTTTTCAAACATTTATGATTCGTATAAAAAGCAGAATTCTATTTCAAGTTCATTCATGAGAAACATTATATTAAATAATATATGAACATTATATGAAATAACTTGTACTAAAGGCTTTATAGAAATTTGAGCACAAAAATCAAAGTAATCTGAAATATTCATGAAAGTGAATTAAACATGGGAAAAAAATCGTTTTCATTGAAAAATCTTAGAGTTTAGTTGCTTTTAAATCAAAAGTTTTAAATAAAAAAATATTGGAGAGATTTTATTTATAAGAAACATTTTTTTTGGAATTGATTAAACTAAAATGGATAAGATATTTTTAAATTTTAGGATGGATTCAAAGAGACAACATTTCAATCATCAAAAAATTCCATAATTACTATATTTTGCTGAATTGTCATGTATTAGATTTCACTAATTTCCAGAAAAAATTGTTTGAATAAAATGTGTGCTTCTTTCTTCTGTTAAATGCAGGCTTTTTTTCATACATTTGTATTCATAATTATCTTTCAGAGATTTTCTTTCTTACCATTAACCTAATTAATTTTTATTTGATTTTTATAACTTCATCCTCATCTACTATGTCATGATAAAAAGTAAACACTTCATTGGTGTGTTTTTTTATACATAATAATTTTCTGCATATTATAATTCCAAATAATTTTACTTAATAATTTTTTATAATTTAATAATTTTTATAACTTTATCCTCATCTACTATATTATGATAAAAAGTGAACACTGAGTTGGTGTATTTTTTATACATAGTATTTTTCTGAATATTATAATTCCAAATCATTTTTCTATAATGTTTCAAAGCAGGAAATCTTTTTAATGATATGGTTTCATTTTGCTATCATTTCTTTTTGTTTGTAAATTTTGTGCACAGCTCTTTTTGGTTTTTCTGCTTATTTTTACATACAGCCGACCACCCCGCCACCACTGAACGTAGCAGTATCGATAGGATTTGTTGTGGTCGACTGCTGAATAAGTGTTGTCTAACCTTACATTGACCGATCTATCAAACTAAAATTCCTTTAGAGGTAATTAATAACTGTCCTTCGCCCCACCTGCACACTCTCAAACAGTTGGTATAAAACCGTCAATCTTCGACACCATATCCATCAGGGTTTTGAGATTACCTGGTGCCATCAGTACTGTACATAAATCATTATTGACCATTTTCAGATTTTTCCTTGACTCTGAGATTTCAATACATTCCATTAAATAGTGGTAAACCATAATTTCTCCACAAATACATTTACTTTCCTGTATTCTTCCAAATCTTTGGAAATATGCAGGAAATCTCCCATTTCCAGATATAATTTGGATTATCAGTGGATGGTATTCCTCTTATTTTTGTTTCCGTATTAGAAATAAAGTCCAGATTTAATCTTCCTTTTTTGGACATATACCATTTGCCAAATCATTATAGTTTTATTTTTTCTCTCAATTCCCCTTTTAAGACGCCAGTTGATTTGGGGACAACTAGATCAACACTATCTTTCTGTGTCGCCAACTTTGCATAGAGATCACCCTTTTCACTACCATGTATCCCAATATGGGCCTTAACCCTATTCAATTCTACCAATTTGTTAATTGTAACCCTTTTTATTTTTTTATCGTCCCCATTTCTATTTTTTCTACTATAAATGTTTTGGATATTTAGTAAAATTCCCTTAACATACCCATCAAAACCTTCAGTGAAAAGAAGGGTTACGTTGTTAAAAGGCTGCATTTTATTCTGTTATTTCTTATAAATATGCAATAATGCTTTCTGTTGATGTCTTAAGTAGAAATTTGCTATATATTATAATTATCAAATTCATAAATTTTATTAAATTATAAACAATCAATTAAACAACAATCAAACAATTAAATCTACTCTTAAGCAGTTTGTCTAACTATATATCGAAATGAAGAGGACACAATACTTAAAAGGCGCTAATTTATTAAGGCTAAAAATTAAGCGAATAGGTTTCAATCTCAGGAAATCAGTTAAAAGCATTCTTGTTCAAAACTGAGAGCTATCATATTTTGTTTTTAAAAGAAATAATACAATAACTTGAAACCTTAATCTATCTTTTTAAAGACTAGCTCATATATATTAAATGCATTTTAATTTTCTTCTGTATATAAAATTAAGCTACGTCGTTTAAAGATAGAAATTAATTTCCAATTTTGTAGCTAGAAATTTTTCAGAATTTGATCATTTATGATATGCAGAAGCCAAACTTATATATTCAAATATTGAAAATTAAATAGTCTTTAGCCATAATATATAATTATAAACTATTGAAATTCCACAAGTTATGAAGGGTTGTAAGGTATTCACACTTAAGCATAAAATAATTTTACTTCTAGCATTTTTTCCAACAATTGTTAGTTATTAAAAGGAAATAAAACGAATATGAGGTTGTGGGTATAAATAATTTTGCATTTTTTTCAGTTTAGAAAGCAGTTTTGTTTTCTTTGCTGCTATGTATATTTAAATTAATTCATTAAAATAAGTTATTCATTGATTTCAAAATTATTTTTGTGTCCAAATTCTCCTTGTTATGGTACAAAACGTGTTCAAACGAAAAGATACGAAACGACACTGAGGGTATAAGTCAGACTTTATTCAAAGAATTCACTATGGACCTGAGCGCAACGATCTCTTTGATTAACAAGCCAGAGGACTTCTTACTCCTAGAAATCTTGTGACCGAGACATTGTGCTTCACTACGTCCTTGAGTTCACCCTCCAAAGTCCGTTACTTGCTGAATTTCTCGAAAACAGAAGTGCCATTATCTCTGATTTGCAGTGTGAAACCCTCTGAAGATTACGCAGGTCCATCAAGAACAATAGACTAGGGCAGTACTTGAGGTTATGGTTCTCTTCCATGATAACGTGAGTCCACCCCTCTCTAGGGTCACACAGGCGGAACTGGTCAAGTTCAAGTGCGAACAACACGACCATCCGCCCTGTAACCGGACATATAGTCCTGCGATTTTCATGTGTTTGGTAGCCTGAAAAAACAACTCAAGAGGAAAAGCTTCAACTCGGACGGTGAACTCAAGGACTCTATGAAGGACTGGGTCTCGTCACAGCCACAAGAATTCTGAGAACCAGACTCGCTAATCAATGATATCGTTGTGCTCAGACCTCAGGTGTATAGTTTGAAAAAAGTCTTCATTTATACCCACAGTGCCTTTTCGTACCTTTTCTTTTGAACATCGCTTGTATTTATAATGTACATCAAAACAGGGCATTGAAAACTATAATTATTTTTTGAACAAGAACATTTTTTATACTTCGCTTTCTTATAATTAAATAATTTTATTTTTCAAACAATAAAATTAATTTTTAAAACAAAATAAAAATAAAAATAATAGTATTTATAAATCTTTGAACTTCATTTCGTTTGCATTAAAAAGGTGCCTAATTTTTTTAAAACCTTAAATAATAGCTGAAGAGCTTTAATGAAAAATTCCAAATTAAATAGATAGTTTATCAACGAGTGTCTTGCTATTTAAAATGAGAAAAAAAAATTCCTATTCCTGAAATTGTTAAACAAACAGAAAATTCATTTATACGCCTATAAGAATTCCATCAACAAAGAAAACAAGCTTAAAGGAAAAATAATAATATTGAGCTATCAGCGTTGCCACACTTGGTAAAGAAAAGAAAGGAAAAAAAATTTATAAATTAATTTTAGGAGATCAGTAAAATGCCATTAATTTAGGAGGCTCGGCGAGTTTGTTTTATAATCCCATGAAAGAAAAGATGCCCTGCTGAATAAAATAATCCTTAGGATCCTCTGAATTAATTTTTGAGGGATTTTCGTCTACGTTTATCATTCTTAGAGTTGTCAATAAATAAGAAATTTTGCTGGTATTATTTATGTCAAAGATGCTGCTTCTATTTCTTTCCCCTTTTTTTGCTTCTTTTTTTCCTGGTTATTTGGAAAGGAGAATTAAAGGAATAGGAATGAAAAATGTAGAGCCTCTGTAAAGGAAAAGAAAATCGAAAAATAAAATGTAAGATATAAAACAAATATATATAGCTGTTTCATTAAAACTGCACGCTTGTTTATTTTACTAAAGTTTTGAAATCTGTTAAAATAAGCAAACATAGAAAAAATTGCAAGAATGAAAGCTTTTAAATTATTGTTAAATATAATGCATTTTTTAGAAAAAAAAAATACGTTTATTATGTTTTTTTTTTTTTTTTTTTTTTTTTTACTTATAAAACTTTAAATGGCAAAGTGAATTTTTGCAAATAAATTCTTTGCATAAGAGGATACATATATGCAAATTCATATTTTTGATATAATTAAATCGTCATTTTATTTTCATATTTCAGATCTTTTATATGCTTATTGCAAAGTATTATGATCAATCAAATATAATATTTCGTTTTTTATTATCAATATTCGACAATTATAATAATTAATTTTTTACTATTAAGATTAACTGTGATAATTCGTTTTTTACGGTTAAGATTCGTCAACTGTGATAATTTGTTTTTTATGAATTAAGATTCTTTAAATATAATAATACAAGAAAGCCTAATATGTGTTTTAAAAGTACTTTGTGTGATATGTAAACCTGTTATAAGTGATATTTATTTAACTCTAAAATTAAAAAAATGTATCTAAAAACGCTTTTTTTTTCATTTCCTTTACTTATATTGTAATTGGTTTATAGTTATTTTTTGTTTCTGTAAAAGCAAAAAAAAATAATAATTTTGGAATGTAGAAATAATATACTATGAAATTTCAAATATAATAGATAATTTTAATACTTGTATACTGCCATTTATAGCAAAATTTTTTGCGTCACGCTCCAGGTGAAAGTAAACAGAAATTTCATTTAAATGGATTGAAGGATCCCGTGACAAAAAATATTGAAAAATGATTTAGAAAAATTTCCAGACACGTCAGGAAGAAAAGAAAGACAGTTTTGAAAATTAATTTTGGGGGATCAGTAAAATTCGATTTATTTAGAAAGCTGAATGCGATTTTTTTTTATTTTATGAAAGAAAGACATATGGTGTTAGATAAGGTTTTGGAGAATTAAAATTAATTTTTGAGGGATTTTCAGACAGCATTTGTCATTTTAAAAGTTCTTAGGGAATACGAAATTCTACTACTGCTGGTTTTAATTTCTTTTTTTTTCTCTCCTAGACTCAAAAGAAAGCATGAAAAGGAATGGGAAGGTAATAAAGAGTCTTTAAAAGAATAAAAAGAAAGGATAAAAATCGAATAAATGCTATAAATAGATATGTATATTCAATCTTTGCCGGTATCATTACCTTCTTTCAAATCTTTTCTTACATTTCAGTAAAAAAACACGAAGAAAAAAATAAATTGAATTGAAAGTCTCAATAAAACGTGCAATTTTAAATAATAACTTACTTATAATTAGAAACTGCAGAATTGCTTGATTATTACAAGGGTGTTTTTTTTAATAAAAAAAAACCTTCGATGTAGCATGAAGATTTTTTAATTATTATTCTTAAAAATAAATTTAAGTGGGAGTGGCTGGGATAAAATATCTATTCAATTGCATATTTAGTGTGTGTGTAGTGTGTGTGTAAAAGTGTTTAGCGTATTAATCAAGAAAAAAATAACATTTAAAGAAAAACAGTTAATTTGCTAAGAGTAAACAAAATTAACAGGACATTAACAATTAAGACAGGAAGAGTTAATTACATTAAAGTTAGACTTTAAGATTGCACCAAAGGGCTCAAACATTAGTACTAAAATCGCTGATTTTTGATAATTTACAGGAAGTTTGTACTATGTATTCTTGTATTCTTTCATAAAAAGTCTTCGATTCTGGTTTTACTATCTGATGCTTTGAACATCAAAAAATTTGTACCAGAATCTCTAATGTCTGATGATTTCCAGAAACATTGTACTATATTGTATTCTTAAGACACTGAGTTCCTAGTGAAGAGAAATTCAACCTATCAAAACTTTTTTCAGGATGAGCTATATAAACGGATGTAAATATTGTTCGTTTCAGTATCACGAGTGTACCAATTTTAGATTATTTTACCTGGCTAAGTCATAAACCCATTTCCGGAATTTATCATTCATTCTTTTACCTTCATTTCTGCCTATAGTAAATGCTTTTCAGTTAAATATTTTCCCCGCATGTATGTGAGGGTCTGGTATTTACTGCCCTTATTATTTTCCAAAATTGTGTTGCTTGCTTATATTTCTCGTTAAAACGTTTTCTGAAGAGGCATGGAGAATGTTCTAAGTAATATTGAATTATCTACCATTATTAATTTTGAAATGTTACCGAAAAGTTCAATAAGAAATAGAAGAAAAGCTTTAGTGCAAAGAATTACAATCATTTGGCAAAAAAATTGAATTACCAAATTCTATAAACAGAAATTTTTCTTTTATTCGTCATAGTTTAATGTTTAGTTCACGTGGATAAAATCAAAATTGTTCTAACATATTTTATTGTGAATTAGAATTTTTTGCCGATCATATCACTAATTTTAAGCACTTTTTAGATCTTCAAAAAATGCGGATCCACATTAATGTTAAATGTTCACATGAAAAATTCGAACCCACATTAATGTTAAATATTTAGATCTTTTTCCTTCATCTTTCCTCTCATAATTATTTTGACTGAATATACGATTCCTGACGTATACGCAAACACTCGAACGATTTTTGAATACGAGAATGAACAATAATTAGTGTTAAGATTTAATAAATATCCCTCCATCTAGCTTATTGTACTTTTCAGTTCAAATGTTCGTTCAATTCATTATTATATTCGCATGAATATCATTAAATAAATTATTAGAGATTTGGCTCAGTAATGGTATACAATGGTAAGTCAATGTTATAGTTAAACTATACGTAGTTATAATATACATTTCGCAATGATAAAGTCAGCATCGCATTTGAAAAAAAGATGTTTGGTCTTACACTCTCTTCTCAGATGAAGCAGGTTCAGTCTCTCATCTGAGTATAGACGACAAATTATCTGATGAGAGAATAGAATAGTGTATAGTTCGATAAAATGTATAAGATAAGCATCGATATCTTATACATTCTGCCATGATGTAAACTGGCATCATGCTGAACGGCTATACGGCCCTCTGTGTATTTCAAACTGGGACTTTGAGACAGGCGACGATGCATTCAGGATGTTTGTTCTGTTGCCTCCTGTTCGCATGTTCTGTAATGATATCAGCGATCACTTTAATTTTATTGATAATAAGTAAAGAAAAGTCCATTCGTCCACTGATGAGGGAATGGGTAAATTAATTCAACAACTGCAGGAAAATGCTGTACAAATTATGTAAGAAGTGTGTAATTTAGTATTACTATCCATTGTATTCTATAATAGCATCATACGCCAGAATCAAGCACTAATTGCATTTTTTTTTACATAATCAGCTCAAATGCATAAAATCTATTATGTATTCAGCTAATTAGTTCCTTGAATACTTTTCAAAGAAAGATGAATTTATGATCACAGTAGATTACCTTTATTATAATGTCCTAGAATTTTTTTTATTTCACTTTTGCATCCAACCGTGCTTACTTTTTATACGGTGTATAGACCTTAGTGATCTGTTCTTAACTATTATCTGAAAGTTTATTATTCAGTCATAAAAAGGAAAAGCTTGCAGCTTCATCCTCCAATCTTCGAAATTACATAAATTCACTCTCGAAACTGTACAAAAAATAATATTAAATTTTTGAAAATCAGGAACAATATCTCCATATAGCCTTATAAATAAAATTGATAAATGAATTTTGAAAATTCGAGTAACAGAACAAGCCTATTAGAATTCTTTTCTTTTGATAATAAAAATCTGAAAAAATTCATTTATTTTCAAAATTTGCTATATCAATTAATTTGATAATGCCTTTCATAAAATTCAATGAGAAAATGATTGAAATGTTTTTCATAAACTTTTTATAATTTTTTTATCGTTAGACGGATAATTTCTTATTTAGACGGATAATATATTCTAAAAACACTTTAATATAAATTTTTATTTAAAAAAAATATTAGAATTTAATACAACAGAGATGGGGCATATCTAAATCCATAATTTAAATTTTTAAAATAGTATACTTTTTTCTATACAGCAAAGTAAAATATGTAAATTCTTGCTTATACTATTTAATTATGCCTTGTTTTATTTATAAAGAAGGTATTTAAAATCTGGAATGGAAAAATGTAAAGTATTGTATTTCAATAGATCCAACTAAATTCAATAAATGTTTCAGTTTAAAAATAAATTTTGTAAAAATTTAATAAACGGCAAGAAAAACAGTGTTTTTTTAACCAAAATTAAAATTCAATTTATGTTACTTTCTAGGATATTTCTTAATGTTTAATTTTTTGCTCTTATACTTAAAAGGACATGAATTAGCATGGTAACTTAAAAGTATCAATTGTTTTAATTTTTTCTAACTTACACTGCCATCTTATGCATTATTTTATCTTTTTTGCAACTGCCAGCAGTCAACTAACATTTTGCCTGAGACTGTACTAAAAATGCTGTCACAAAACATCATAAGAGCATTTTTAAATTCCATTCCAATATTACATATTCAAAAAATATTGAATATGAATATTTTATATTTTTATGGAAAGCATATAAAATTTTATGTTCATACATGCAAAGAGTGCAAAACAAATTTCTTCTTAAAGGCTTTCAAGTGACAAGAGCTTAAAGAAAGTTGATTGAAGTTAAAAATGTATAGACATCACCGTTTAAGTTTCAAAATTCTGCCAAAAAAATCGCATTCTTGAATTCGAATATTCTAATATTTTTTCAGAAACTTTTTCTTTCATCATTGTAAAAAGCAATCAAATTCTTTGATTGAAATAAGCAATAGTTAGTATATTAAGTAAACTATTTTTTCCATGGCTACATTTTTTGATAGCCTGTTTAATCCTGTGTTTGAGGTCAATAATATATAATTGACCTCAAATAGCTTGACATCGTGTATATAGGATTTTTACAAAAAAAAGTCATTTAGAATCTTAAGAATTCTAATTAATATTCTGTAAATATGTTTCTCTTCAAACGAACTCCCTAATGATCGAAAGAAACTGTCAACGGTTATAATTAATCTTTTGAGCAATATAAGGCAAACTATACAAATGTGATGTAACTATATAAAAAATATAACATACTATTATATAAATAAAATATAACTACAAATATAAAATTTACTATATAAGTAAATTTTTTGTATTAAAATCAATGAGATTACTATTCCTTGAAGGAACTCAAAACAATCATTTTGGGATGATTTTTATGGAGCAATATTATATGCATCGAGGAAAATCATCGCAGTTCTTTTTTTTTCCAATCCTTTGGCCGCTATGCATTTGTCCACTCGGGCAAACTATTCTTTAAATGATGAGGATTACTCATCTTAACTTAATTGGTCCAACGGCTTTTGATGTTCTGTGACGGCTTCTTCTGCACTGCAAAATATGCTCCCCCTCATTTTATTTTTAATTTTGGGGAACAGAAAAAAAATCACAGAATGCAAGATCTGACGAATATAGAAGGCATGGTAGAGTTTCGATATTTTCTGCTTTAAGATAATCCTTTGTTTTCTTTGCCGAATGAGCCGAGGCATTGTCGTGGTTCAGGATCATCCCACGCGTTCCCTGTTTGGGCCTTTTTTGACATCACTGTCCCAGCACTTCTGATAAACACTTGGTCTCATAGCATTCTGCTGTAACTTTTTGTCTGTCTTCCAGCACTATGGTGGCAATATGCCCCGAGTATGAAAAAAATGTTGCCACCATTCACTTTCCAACACTTCTTCTGGCACATCTGGAAAACAGCAGGTCATGGATTGGCTGTTTGTTTCTAGCTCAAACTGGTAAATCCACGTTTCGTAGCCTGTAGCTATGCCCCAGATACCACTGCCTTTGCCATTGGTGAATTTAGCTTTCATCATGTGGCACCATTCCACTCGAGCATTTTTTGGGCTTCACTCAGTGTGTGAGGGATCCATCTTGAGCGACGCTTTCGTAGCAAATGTCATGATGCAATATAGCGTTAACGCTCCCGGAACTGATTGTTAGGATGCTAGCTATGTCCTGATGTGTAATTCTTGAGTCTTCTCTCACCAGAAACCGCATTTTTTCAACATGTTCCTCCGTTATCGAAGTGCTCGGACGTCCTCTTCTGGGGTCGTCTTCTAAGGATAGTTTCCCATGCTTAAATTCGTTGAACCGGGTGAATACCATGCCACGTGAAGGGGAAATGTCCAGAAAGGTGAAAGAAAAGCTTTGAAAACACTCTGTAGCAGTCAAACCTTTTGAAAAATCATAAAAAATCATAGCGTTCCAAGCTTCTCTGTTCACCTCCATTGTCGTAATGCAGGAAAAGCACCTTCAAAAGAGGAAAGAGACCCCGTAGAAATTCTCCGGTTGATGTTGTCATGGGCTGCCATCTACCATAGAGTACTGAGGGTTGAAACTACTGATGGGCGTTGAAAGTTAATTTTTAACGCGTATTTTTCTTTGCAAGTCTAAAAACTTTTTGAACCACCTACGTATTAAGTTAAATTTTTGCAAATCGTTCAAAATTGCTATGCCTTATAATGTAGCCGATATATAGGGTTTATTGTATTAAATAAAATGCAAGCATGCTTGTTTAACCTCACCTTTATTTTTATAAAATAAATATGTATTGGCGAATTATATGTAAACATTCATCTTTTATGTCACAGCTAATTTAGGGAAATCAATGTCTTTTGGTATATAAAATATAAATGCCCACCTTTCATATCACTATTACATTGGTAAGATATTTGACTTGGAAAATTCAAAGTAAACATAAAAATAAACGTCCTTCCTTCATATCACATTTATTTTGGTGAAATCAATGCCTCCTACCAAAACTCGGATAAATTCAATGTTTGAAATAGATGAAATAAAAATTATTTTTGTAGCATCAAAATAGTTTAAATACAACTTATCTAATTAAAATTGATTCATGTATATCAGTATGTGTGTTATCTAATCTGATCCATCTATCTAATATAGCTTGTCTAACTTGATTTTTAATTAAAAAAATAATGCAATTTCTTTCTTCAGCATTTCCATAAAATTTCTAAATTATTTCTAAGCAATTATTGTTTCTAGGAGAGACAAATTAATTTTAGAACGAAATCAAATTTAACTATACGTATAGTGCAGCATGAATAAGGAAAGATAACTGACTCGATAAAAACAAAGAAATCAAAATTTAACACAAATTAAAAACCTATTAACAAAGGAAATTAATTATAGGATATTCGAACCTCTGACTTAAAACATCGCAGAACGATTAGATTTTATACTTGATTCGTCTATTTTTTTTTCAAAATATACTCTTATTTTCTTAGTAGTAATAACATGCGAAAAAATTTCACTTCAGTACTACTTCAACATAGGTGAGAACAAAATCTTACATCTAAAACAATGAAAAGTATGATATAAAATAAACTTAATTTTTTTTATTTATTAAAATTATAAAAAATGTATTGTACAAAAATTTATATTACTGAAATATTTATTTTTAAATTGTTGTTAAAATATGCGTCATGTAATGAATTGGTTTGTTTGTTTGTTGCTTATCTCTTTTGGATTGAATACTCAATTATTTAATACTCAATTCAAACCAAGGTCGAGGGAACAGGGAAAAAGGGATGCAATAGTTCCTGAGGTCTGACTTCAAGCTCATTTGAAGATGCCAGTCACACGTTTGCTTGCACAATCTTTTTTTACAGCGTAGGTTTTTCACATACTTCACAAATAGAATAAAGTTGAAAAATAATCATGCCCGAACCAGGACTCTTAAATCACGGAGAAGACAAGCTGCCGCTAGCCCTGACACCAGCAAGGAATATGTTGACCTATTCATCATCTCTCAATAAAATGGTCTGAAATTATTAAAAAACAATTAATTTTTATTTCAAATAAAATTTTTAACATTTTTACTAAGTACCTAATATTGATGGGCTAATTTTTTAGCTGTAAGCACAAAGTCTGAGACAGAAAGTACATGTCGCATAATACAAATAGTAAACCATCTTTAAAACTTTATCCTTTTTATGAAACATCGAAAGTGTGTAGTGTATAAAATTTTTATCATCAGTCTTTTATCAAAATGAATCCATTTTGTGCACCTGAATACATCAATCACTTTTATAAAACAGCATGTCTCTACTTGCTTGGAAATCTAACATATTTTATTTTTTTTTAAATGTAAATTTTGAAATGCTATCGAAAAACACTTGAAAGAAATACTTTGATTGCACAGTCACGAAAAAGGCCAAATATATCGGTGGAAAAGCACAAATATATTTTGTAGCAATTCTTATAAATATGGCTTAACAAATGGCAGAGAGTGCAGCTGAATAGAATAACTTTCATTGATTCAGCTGGAATCGGCGGGATAAATTTCCAAATATTTTAACTTCTTTTGTTTCAGATATTTCACTGAGTTTGGCATTTCAAGATGGGCTTTAAAAGTGCTGATTCAGAAGGGTCCTTTTCTATTTTATGACTGCGTGATCCAATGGGTGCAAAGTGTATGATCGATTTTAGAACCGTTAGAGGCATTCAAGCTGAAGTTGGAATGAAAATAGTTTTTGTATTCTTCCCTGTATAGGTTTCAGCTGGGATTTAGCTGTATAAGCTTTATGGGTCAGAGAGGGATTGTATAGCATTTTATACTTCTCTTTCAATGCACTTTTTTCCAGATGTTATAACAAACATCTGAATTCCATTCAATTACAGTCGTTACATGTGTTCATATTTGCATATATTTCTTGATATTTGCATTTTTTAAAAATTTTTATTTATTCTTTATTTATACTTTAACCTTCGTATTTGTATAAATAGTCTAAGCATTAAGGATTCGATTAAACAAATAACTCTTTATACTGCAGTTTCAAGTCAATTATTTATGAACGCGATATTTCAAATGGCTGACTTTTTTCAATTTTTGTTATTATGTATATTGTACTGTAAAACGTTCACGTTTGTTTCACGAGTATGATGTTCGCAATTTTTGCTGTATTAATTTGATCGCGCTTATTTTCCATAATCTTTTAATGAAAAACAAGCTTTCCTGCATAAGTTTTTAGTGTGATTTAGCTTTATAAGCTTTATATGTCATACTTGTTTTATACTGCTCTTTCCAAGTAGTTATTTCAAGATAAACTGTTAAAAACATCTGAGAACCATTCAATTACAGTCTTTAAGTGAGCTCATATTTGAATATACTACTTGATATGTACATGTTTTTTTTTTTTTATATATATTCTTTTTTTATACTTCAACTAAATTATTTGCATTTATAGTATAAGATTCATGGACCAGACTGAACTGGATAGAGTTTCATACTGCGGTTTCAAATCAATTATTTATAACCTCGCAGTTACAAATAGCTGACTTCTTTCAGTTTTGGTCATTATGTATGCTGTACTAGTAAGGGGTTTACTTTTGTTCTTTCTCATTAATATTACATTCACACTTATGTGGTATTGCTTTGTTCATTGTTTTCCACTGTCTTTTTCTCGTTTGTATAAGAAGTAATAAGAGAAAATAATGTAATTGTCAAAAAATTTAGAACTTGAGATTTTGTCTAATTCTCACGGACTGATGCATTCAAAAGGCACATTGTAAAAAAGGACGTCTACCTGTTTGTCTCTATGTGACTTGGATGATTCAAGCGCTTTGGAAAGTGGATACATTTTGTCTTTGCCACCAATCATGCTGATTTCTCCAAAATTCTGAACGAAATCCATGTCCTGAAAATATGTCTGCCTGCCTATCAAAGTATAAGTAAACCCAATAACTACAAAGAATAAAAAAGATATATTAAGTAAATTTTGTACACTGATATAGCATCTGAAATAAGGAAAAGTGTCAAATTTTTAACAAAATCTGACGAAGGTTTGAGCATATGTTATTCTGCTCTTTCATGTGCGTAAAGAAAAAAACTCAAAAACGCAGCTGCTTAAATAAATAAATTTCAATATATAATATTGCTATTAAAATTTAAGTATTGTGTCATATTTTGGTTCCAAGAGGTAAAAAAAAATCGTTTGAAAGTTGGCCAAAATGCATATTCTGTTTATTCTTCACCTGCTAATTACTAGTATTTACCCTTAACTGTTCAGATTTTTTTACCTTTATTATATACCATCCAGGAGCACTTCGAAAAAAGGATGAGATTCTTCTAGTATAGCGGTTGGATCTCACTGCCCTGGTGGGTGCATAAATAGGCAGGGGCTCTAGTTAATCCCATTGATGAGGAACGTACTTCCTATGGAAAGGGTTATATCGTGTTCGGTGATGTCTCTTAGGACTCAACCACAGTTCCCACCAATGTAGCAGCTTCTGCGATTCTGTCATTCAGTTTCCTAAATCCGTGTGTCTTCGGTCGGTCGGAGAATCAGCGATATAACCTTTATAATATGAAGCATCAAATCATTGCAATCATTTTTTTTGTTCAAAAGTAATTTATTCCTCAAGATTCTTGTTGACAGGAAACTTCCCTTTTTTATTGGCTGTTGGCCGAAATCAAATCCAGAAGAATTTCTTTTATTTCATTCTTATCACTAAGTGGACTGGTTTTGAAAATAAGATATAAACAGAAAAAAATCTCTGCATTCAGAATTGTTTTCTGTAAGATCTCGAATTAAATTGAAATTTGACGAAAACTCAGGCAGAATATAAGAAAACGCCTAAAACAGTCGCTTTATTTTACTTACAAGAATGCTATCATGCGCGCATATTTAGTTGACATCAAAATCAACTTACACATGGGAACATTAAGAAACATAATACAAAATGTCTGAACTCCAAATCCAAATGAGACATGAAAGCTCTTACTCTTCGCTAAGAACTGAAGAGCGTTTCTTTGTTTTAAAGGTAAAATAGAAATTATGCTCAAATAATCTGATGGCAAAATAACATGAGAGTAAAGGGAATGTGATTCTCGTGAAACAACAAACATCTATTGTTTCTGTGAGCCCAAAATTTTCAAAATTCTGAAGCACAAAGAAAATAAAATGACTTCATTAGTATGCAACGATGCACATTCTTTAGAAAACTTTTTTCCGCTAATAAAATTTCAAACGTCGACTTCCTCTGATTTTGACAACTGGCTTGACTTGTTTCCATGGAAATGGAAACACTCCAATCCTTTTATAGTGAATCTTTATTTATTTTTATTCAGATCTATAAAAATAATAAGATTTTAAATTGAAACGTTAGGCGAAATTTTCTAGTAGTTGCCATTTCTTGTTTCAATCTAAGCGCATCGTCGTTGTTTACTCCATTAGGGATTTCATATTTCCTTTTTAGTAAAAGTAGGCCCAGATACGAAAAATATACTAACTTTGAATAATATATTCGTTTGATAAATATATCTTATAACTGGAGTAAGGTTTTCTTGAATTTGTTCAATAAAAAATACCATAGCTTAATATGTGTATTTCATAATAGTATTGATGTGCACTAGCCGACTTTGGCGACCAATTTGTTCACCCAGATTATTAATTTATTTGGCTGTCAAATAATTAACATGGGATGGATTTCATCAAAAAATACATTTCACCTATAGCTAGGTGACGACTAAAATAATACGACTAAAACACGGAATTATATTCACTGCAATTTACAAAACACATATATTGCCAAATAAGTGAGAAAAGTAAAACTTACTACCAACTGAATGACTTGCAAAACTACGTGCTCCAATGTTTTGATTAAGATATTGAATCCCACCGAAGCATTTCTTCTAATAATATATCAGATTGAATCAAAAGCATTATTAAAATTAAATTAAAAATTATATGGAAATGAAATTCCTACCCTTAAAAAGGTAATTTTTTCTATTTAAGATGAAACAAAAAGCATTTTTAATTAAAAAATATTTTTCTAAGATATGAGTATCAATTCCGTAGGCAAGTCATGACAATTGAGGCTAGACTTAATATCAATATACGGATGACAAATTGAAAAAACTTTGAGAGATTTCCCTCCTAATATAATCAGGAAAATTTTTAATTACAAATTTAAAATCCATTTATTAGCATTTTCAATACACATAGGACTGCAGACTTTTCGAGAGTTTTTGAATAATTAGCACGATTTTGATGTGCTTGGTGAAAAACCTACATAAGTCTTACCACGATTACCTGGTAGTGGTTAAGCCTATTTTTTAGCTCGATTAAACTTCTTTCCTTGATTTATTTTATATCTTCTTTCCTCTGATTGAATCCCCTTTTTGTTGACATGGAAAACTATCTCCATAACACTTCTAATAATATTTTTACATTAATTAGCTAAGGCCAAGCTTTTGATCCTGCAACTTCAATGAATACAATCTGAATACAATCTGAAATTCGTATGATGCTTTGCTTGTATTGAACTGTTGCCAATCGATAATTCGCAATAAACTCCATTTCTGTGTCACTTACGTTAGCGTTTTATATAGAGAGATTATTTATTACTTTATAATAAGAGCTTAAAATATTATTTTGATTCTGATTCGAGTCTCAATTATGTTTTAGATTCAATATAGTTCTGTTATATGGAAGCTCCTTAGTATATTTTTCTTTTGTTCTTATCCCTATGCTTTTTAAGAAAAATGTTCTTTTAGAAAGAATTTTTTATACTTTTATAATCATTATTTAAATGTCTTTTTATTTAATGAGAATCAGTATAGCATCTCTATGTAATCTTTGAACATTTATTTTCTTTTATTTAACTAGATTTTCTTGAGTTGAAAAATTTCTGCAGTAGGCAAATATTATTAGAAAACATAAATAAAAAACAAACTAGGATGCAAACTGAAATGCATTTTCCCTAATCAGTACTTTTTTAAAATGTATCAAAATCTATAACGGATTTCATAAAAAAAAATCCTTATCGGAGTTATTAGAAAATTAAAAAATATGTAATAATATAACCAAATCTTTTATCTCACTTTATATCAATATGAATCAACTATACAGTTCTCGTTTCTCCTACTAAAATATTCTAGTCTTGTTTCTTTTCATTGGATGTCACGGAAATATATTCCCCATCCTCTCCCACACTTCTATATAATGTTTCATTTCTTATCGAACAAATGATTTGCTTTCTCTTTTACTCTTCAACATGAAATGCTAATAATTTTAAGGAAATTGTTTAATAGGATCTTGATATGTATGATAATGGAAATCGCCGCTTTATTCCATAAATAAACACAAAGCGCAGACAGATAAGCATAGTCAAAATGTATTAACAGAATAACGAAGAAATAAAATGCATGCAAGTAGACAACAAATAGAGCCTGATGTTACCATCCAAGAATGAATTCAACATTCCAAAAAGATAGTTATTCTTTATCTCCCTATAAGACGATGCGATATGGAATTCTCCAGAAGATTCTCCAGATATCAGTTACAGATAAAGATAAAATCTTACTTCTAACATTTTCCATCAACTTTAATTTTTGCTGAGGTTTAGAATTGTTGATATGACACCCATTCAAACCTATTCAGAATATCTGAAAATCTTTTTCTCTTATAATAAAACATACCTACTAGAACGCAGTGTTACAGGTCTACAAACAGGTCGTTCTTAGTTCGTTTTTGATAATATCTGCAACATAATCTACTAAGAGACGTTTTCAAATGACTGGTCGAGGGGACCGAAGGAAACATTCATAATTGAAAATTAATGACGCTACCAAACTGAGTGTGTAGCCTAAAAAATTTACAAATGATTGGATATAAAATACAAGAAATATACACTAGAGAAATTTCGTCGAATACACATATTCTAATTTCATTCGTCTAACTCAGAGTTTCCCAAACTTTTTTGTGTCGTAGACCCCTTGCCATGTTTTTCCGTATTGAATAGACCCCCTACTTACCTGATATTGATTTCCTGTAAATTTCTAACTGTAGTGAAGTTTACTGTTAAAAACTTAAAGTAAAAACACATGTTAATTTATACATTTATTAATTGAATTTAAATTTATACTACTCAAAATAAAATTTCGTATCTGTTATGTAAAATCTATGTAACATGAAATAAACATAAAATAAACTAACATAAGCAAAAAGTCAATATTTTTAATGAGAAGGATGAGCCTGATGCTTTAGCTTAATAAGCTTACAGCTTACACAATTTTATAAACATATATAATTTTTTTTTTACTTCATAGGTACTTTTATGAATAATGTAAATGTTTTGATATTATAACATAGTATGATGTGAGTAAATAGGTACTACCAGTGTATGTGTTGAGATTTTCTATCGTGGATCCCCATTTTCATTTCATGGACCCCCAAATTTTTTTTCGCTTACGTAGACCCCTTGCAGGTTGTCATAGACCCCTAGGGGTCGATATAGACCACTTTGGGAATCACTGGTCTAACTATTTCCCTTTTTTAACCATTCTTTACAACCATGGGAAGTATGATTTCCTCCAAATTCATCAATCGTTTTATGAAGTTACGTAAGGTTCTGACAAATGTTTCAATAAAACTGAGACATAGTTTCTTTAGTTCTTTATCTTACACAAACTGGTACGTCTTGATTTATTACTTAATTATTAATAAACTAATCGAATTACATTTATCAAATAAACTAAATGATTCTCTTATCTTATACCAATCTCAGTCAGTCCAAAAAATACTTTAATATACCATGGTTGGAAAAAATGATCTTTTAAAAGGTTAAATGCTGGATTCATAAACAGATAGAGGTAGTTCCTACAATTATTTTTCATACTCATTAAATTTAAAGCATTAATACTCATAAAAATTTCAGGGTAGAATTTTTTGGTGATTGTTTCATAGCATCTGAAAAAATAAAAATGATTAGATAGAAACAGTTATAAAATAATTAATGGGCCGTTAAACAGATAGAGTTTTATTTCCATTGTTAAAACTCACTACTTCCCTATACATGATCTGTGTTATTCTCATTGATCCTTCAGTTTCTCTTTATTCCTCAACTGTCACCATTAATTACAATTATTGAAGCGAAATCGAGAATCTTCTGGATATTTATCACCTCTCATAACATTCCTTTTTCAACAAGAAAACTGACCATCGAACAATGAAAAAAAAAATGATAGACAACAAAGAGAGCTCATTGAAAAGTGCCCAAAGAAACTTCTGCATCCCCAAACTCATTCTGGAAATAATAAAATCGTCCTGCGATGAATAAAAGGGCAATTTATCACGTGCAATTTCATTTACAGGACAGCAATAACATTCTTCACCACTAAACCCTAATCAATAGACTAAAATTTCTCCCATGGGTTGGCGGGTAAAGGAACAATACTGCGCATTTCTGTTGTTTAGAAACTTTTGGAGAGGGAGAGCAACCCAATAAGAATTATTAATTATGGATGGCAGAACATCTACTATAAATTATAAATAACGCCATGTTGGGTGAATAATGGGTCCGGGCCTTTATTTTCCACCACACCCAAAACCACGCTAATTTCCTTTGGACGTTCAGGAAACAATGGGCCTCTTGTCCTGTTCGGGCGATAGTGGCACAAGAGAGATTCTTTCGCGGAAAAGCACATGATTGCAGAGTGCGGGTTGGATTTGATTGTTAGGCGTTGGAACTACTCTAATTATGGAGACAAAGTTGAAAGTTTCAATAGATTGTACTCTGAGTATATTAGGGATAATTTTGGAAAGTTAAAACAATATTTTACATTGGACAGTTTTATTGTATCTTGAAAATATAATGAAACAAGAGAAAGAGATGTGTGCAGTGAATTAATATTTACATGGAAACACCTTTTATCTACCTCAAGGGACTGGCATAAAAAAGGGCGCATAAATGACGCATAATCGAATATTTTATAAGCATTGATCATCACAAATTCACCTTTCAATTTGTAATTATCAACTCAAATGACCCCTTTAAATTTATTTGAAAATAGACAAAGTTTTTAACATAGTATAATATAATCTTATGAATGTAAATGAAGTACAATCAAACTTTTTATGAACAATCAAATCATTACAAATTTACCTTTTAATTTATAATGATTAACCCACATTAACTTTATTAGTTTATTAAAAAGTAGAAATTTATAAAATTTCTAACATTATACTAGTGTAATCTTAAGAGATGGAAAAAAAAGAAAATTACATTTTAAAATTAAACACTTATAACAAGCAAAAGTGGTACCCACTAAACTTTTCTTTATACTCTTTTGTAAAGCTATTACCCCTTTCTCCCATCCCTTATGTCTTGAATGGCATCGGCCAACAATAGTTAAGAAATACTAATGATTGGTATAAATTCAATATTTTTCTGATTCTAGCGGATGATTCTAGGTCTTTCTTTAGAGAATTAATCCCTGACATCAAACAATAGGTATGCAGTTGATTGAACTGAATAGAAATCGCACTGACGATGTTTGGGTTCGTAGTCTTATAAAATAACCAATCGACAAATGTGATTAGCAATGTCTAGGGGCTCTTACTGGCTTATTAAGATATCACTACAATATTTCCCTACCTAATCTTAATAAGCCAGTAACAGCCCCTGGACATTAGTGATCATTTTTGTTTAATGGTTATGTTACTCGACCACGAACGTTAACATCGCGAATTCGATTCCCAGGTAATTCAATCCGTTACAGGTACTCTAAAATAATATTTTGTTTTAAACATGTTTTTTTTAATGATTAAAAGCAACATTTTAAGCAAAACTAATTGTAGTAACACTTTAATACGAATTTCGTATATTCAAGTCATTGCGCTTTTGAGTTATTGCATCGCATGCTTGTGAAATTATTGCGATCCGAAGGAATTTACTTACATATTTGCTTTCTTTTGAAAAGTATGCTTTCAAATTTGGAAGGCAACTATACTTTAGATGTTAAATTGACAAAATTTCATCAATCTAGTTCTCTTCATTTTGTATTGTGATGTTTTTATCTAGTTTTTATGCTGACAGCCGGATGGACAGATTTCTTAGAAATGTATTTCCCACAAAATTAGAAAGGAACTGGCAAAATTGTTCAAGAGACTGAATTTCCAAGTATTTAGCCTTACAACATATTGTCTTCATTAGTCAAAAAATCTTGATCAGTTCATCTCAAAGCAATTTTTGTGGGGGGTGTTATTTTTCTCTCTCTCTTTCTCTCAGAAGACAGACAGAAAATATAATGCCAAAATATGTTTTTTGAACTAGGTGAGTTCAAAACTCGAGTTTGAATTTTTTTTGACTATTCAAAAAGACTCCCAGTACTTCGAACACGAGATACTAAAAATGCGACAAATTATGTTTTTAATGTAATTAATTAGATAGACAATTAATTATTAGACAATCGTTAGACATACAAATAATTATTCATTTTTTCTATTTGATTTACTTAGTATACATATGACAGGAATATCAGATATTTTCAATATTCCGAGTACACAAACGATTTTCAGCTTAGTGAATTATTTTTTGAATTTTTTTTCAAGAATTAGATGCAATAATACCAAATATCGCCAAATCGGTGCTAAATATGCTAACGTAAGAAACGAATAATTTCTAACTCTACCAAATAAACTCTTCCTACAGTAGCCTGTTTATGTAAATTTTAGACAATTAGGCAAAAATTAAGACAAAAATATAGATTACTAGAAATTTCTTTAAAAATAGATATTCTAGGCATGAAAAAAAAACTTTTACACATCTCTTTGACTGCTAATAACAATGAGATTTAACTCATGCAAAATCCTTCTTCCTTGCAACAATCTTTTTAGTTATACAAGAGATGCGTTAAAAAATATATGTTGAGATTCTGAAAAAGTCTTCTTCTCATTAATTTGCATTCATTTTAATGATTATATTGCTCGGTAATTATTTCATTAATTATATTCCTAAGCAAATATTTAGTTAATTGTTTAGTTAATTATTTAATTTATTGCTCGATAATTATTAATGCCAGCGGTTAAAGATGAATTAATTGATTAGCCACTGTTTTATAACAACTAGTAATTAATTACCGAAATAATCACAAAAAGTATAATATTAGTTGGTTATAGTTACCTATGATATGTTATTAAACTGAAGATTAACCATTGTCCTACTATTAATACACAGATGTATTATATTAAACAATAATAAAAGTTTAATTCGTATTTTCAAGCCAACTCAAAATCAAAATTTACATTTAATAATAGAATGATGCCAAAAAATGGCTTCATTTTGAATACTATGACTCATCTATAAATATGTAGGTAATGATTATCCGAAATGTCATTTTATTATTTGCATGGTTTTTTTATTCAAATTTAAAATGTATTATGAATAATGACCAGCAGGATTAGTGTCTCCAATTGTTTCTCGCATACTTTCTAAGAAATATATTATCCCAAAGAAAGCCTTGCATGTCATTGACGTACAATAGTTACGAAATATTAACCTTTAATCCGGATTTAACGTTTTCACTAAATCTATCCTGTCAGGCTTGTCGAGTTCTAAAAAAGAAAAAAAAGTTAGAAGGATTTACAAATACATTTAATAACACACAAACGTTACATAAAATAATTACAACGCAACAAAATTATTCAAAATTGAAAGGAGAAGAAAGGTATTGAAGGGTAAAAGGGAAAGTCAATCTTTCCAACCCACTGGTGAATCAACTGAGGGATCAGCTGTTCTCATCTTGCTGGCTTTGTCCGTTAATGGAGGCTTTCATTCATTTTTCTTTAACAAAGGAGCTTATATGAAAATAGAGGTATGTGGATTCAAAAACATTATTCAGATATAAAGGTTTATAAGGGGGTATCAATTATTATTATTAAATGCAAAATAATATGAGCATTTAAGACTACTCTTTTATACAATACATTTTGCATTCATTTTTGGAAGATATTATTGGGTTGATGAGAGAAAATAGAATTTGTGAAGGATGGAAGTAAATATTTGATATTTTTGTTAATTGAATCATCGCATCAACATTCATATAATTTTTAGTGACAAAGCTTATATATTTAATAACATTCAAAAGTTTCATATATAGTTTTAAATATAAGCATTTTAGGTTAATTATGGTTAAACAAATATTTTTTATTGTAACCTCATTAAATATTTTTGTTACACTGTTAATATCTGAGCATAAAACCCGAAACTTATTTTACAGAATTAAATCGCCACTGTTTAAAATTGGCTGAGATAATGTAATCGATTGGCGCCAACAAAACAAAATCTTGTTTTTGTCACAATACTCAGAGAAGTTACATCTCAGCATCAGCGCCACCTTGTGACAAATAAATTATAACATTTATATCAGTAGAACAAAATATTTCAATAACCATGACTTAAATATCAAAATTAGGTAAACAAACACAATATAAACTATTTAGAAAAATTAACTTTCCACGGTTATACGAAAATTATAATTTTAACAAACTTTCTACAGAAAGAGCGTCTTTTATTAAAGCAAGCAAAATTCTATTAATAAAATGTCTTTTTGTTGTCTGAATACATTATGCATCTTTTCTTTATTCTGTGTGCTTCAACTACTTATTTTATATGCTTATGTTATTCGGTATTCAGGTAAGAATTTCAATTCAGTCTGATAAAACCATTTCACATATTTTTATTGAAATTGGTTTATTGTCTTATGATATTTTTCTCGCAATATTTCTTATAAAATACTTTAAAGCTTATTGAAAATGTATTTTAATAAGTGTTTTAATACTTCTTGATAAATTTTTAAATCTCCTTTTTCTAGAAGATCATATAAAAGAATTCAGATAAAAACAAACAATACGCTAAAGCAATATCATGAGATTGCCAAACTAGTTTTCCCTTAGGACTATAATCTTCCGTTCCAAGCAAAAAATAAATAATATTCACTCCTTCTTAATGAGATTATTTTTTATACATCTTTTTTAAAAATCGAGAAACGTCTTTAGAAATACAGATTAATATTTAAATTTAATTCTCTGCATAACAAATAATATGTTTGCCTAAAGTATTAAAATAAGTGGTTGTTTTATTATTCAAAACTGTAGATCATAGAATTGTCAAAAAGATTTATACTCAAGAATTCAGTATTATGTTAGAAAATTTAATATATTCTATTCCAAAAGAATGACAAAATAGCTTCCTGCAATAATAAATTATTTCTGTGGGCATTAAACAAATATTTTATATGAATATTTCAAAAGATGAAATTAATTTCTGGAATGGCTATAAAACTTTTTTATTATTTTAATATATTAGAGAAAATAATAAAACAGCATTTTAATTTTTGGAAATTTTTAATATGATTTTTTGAATATTAAAATTGCTCTTCTGACAATTCTTAGATCTACCTGTAATAAATAAAAGACAGTAAATATAATAAAAGGCAAATAGTTATAAAATTGTTATTCATTACACTTATGAATCATTTTTTAAAAAATGAAATGCATTTTTCAATTTCTTTCAAAATGCTGTAGAAAAATGTCGTAAATTTTCTGCAAAATATAATGCTGTTGCTATTAAATCCACATGAATGAGATACTTACTTTGATTACAGGAGACATATTCTATGGAAATTATTTCTTATTCTTTACAGAATTCATTTAACAAGGTAAGGCGTTAAGTTTTAATATACACAAATTAAGCTGAAAAATCTTTAATTACTTTTTTCAATTTAACTTTTCACTGAATGTAACATTTTATATCTATATATTGAATTACTAAACAAAAGGTATCCATTAAGTTATATTTCATAAAAATTAATTTAGAGAATTACACTCGAGCAGTGATGACCTGATGTTAAAGTTTCGTCTTTGAAATCGGAGGGCCTTGTATTCGAGACCTGATTCTATCGTGGAATCTTGATGCAAATGTCTGCTGCACTCTAAATCCATTTGGATCAAATGCTCCCCTGCTGTTGTAGCGTGGAATTTTAAAGAGGGGGTTCAAATCAAGTATCGTCCTCGTCATCTGACCAAGGTGCAAAATTAGGAGGTCCATCCCAAAATAGCCCTAGTGTTGCTTTAAAACGGACATCAATATAACTACATCAAATTTGAATTTTTTCGTGAAATTATTAAAATTAAAGCTAAGTAAAGTTCTTCCCCCAAACTATTAATTCATTAGCTCCTAATATTAAAAATTGTGCTTTCTAATAAATAGCTATATAATTTAGACATAAAAAATTTCAAAATATGATTTAGAAAGAAAAAAAATTTATTGCTAAAAACCTTTTAAAAAAATACAGGATGCATCGATATAGAAAATGTGATTTTTTTTTCAGAAAATATCAAATCAGTATTTCGACTTTATGTTTTATATACAATTTCTTCAATTTTTTACTAAGTAAATATCATAGTAATTTCTTGCAGCATCTGCATCAGTAAATGTGATAATGTTTTTTACATATTTTAAATAATTGTATAAGAATTTAAATTACAATTCCAGTAAATATCTTCAGTGACTGTCTTGAATCTTAAGAGTATATTGAAATGCTAACTACAAAACTTAGCTATATTCTTTGAATATAGAATAAATATATATCTTTTTCTTTATATTAAGTAAAGTTCATGGCATAAAGGGCTTTTTTTACCACTTTCGTAAAGTTCATAAGATATAGTTATGCATGCAATAATACATAAGACAAATGCCGTCCTCGACTTTACTGGTACATACTACACTTTTGTCGGAGTTTTTCCATGACAATTTTTCATAAATTGGCTGAATTTTGCTGATGCCACATTGAATTTCCTCTTTCAATGCACATGTGCCAGTGGCTTTTTACCATAGATGTTTTACTTAAAATAACCCTATGAAAAGAAATTCAATGCTGTTAAATTTCACAATCTAGAGGGCCAATTCTCAAACATTGGAACTGGGATTTTCATCATCTTTAAAATATTGTTCAGCAATGGAAAAACTTTGTGGGGTGGGTGGGTCTAATGCCACTTGGTCATACCAAGCACGAATGACATTTAGCTCTTTCGAATTAAGGCAGAGGTGTGCGCCTTTCGCTGTTAACGAGCACAGTTCAGGTGAAAGTACGACTTTGCTCGAACACACACGACACAACCCTTTTTAGGACGCTGTCGAACTCATTCATACACTCATTCTTCCATCCGCAAGTCAGAATTTAGAGCCAAGTAAGAGACCGACTCATCCTTGATTCAATACCCCCAGAGGTACAATTTGTGATAGGAATTGGAGGACTTTGCAGTCACGACCTATTTAACGTGCCCCAACTGCCATTAGCTAACACAGCGATCTTTGGTCGAGACGAGGACAAAACTCATTACCTTTCAGTTACAAGATTGACGCTCTACCAACCAGGCTACCGTGGCCCAGAAACCCTCTGTTCTATTGTCTAATAGACCATTTTTACTAACCTTAAATATCTGTTGCCAAATACTTCTAATAAGATTGCCAACATTATCTGTAATAAGAGTAATAAGAGTAAGTAATAAGAGTAATATCTGTAATATACATTTTTAATAAGAGTAATGACTTGTATAATTTGAGACTAAAATTCAAGAATCATATTTTTGAGGGTACTAGTTCTTTTAAGCTACTTAAATAAACATTTTTATTAGATAACTATATGTTAATAAAAGTGTATAATTAAAACCAAATTGTCTCATTTTTTATTCGAAATCATCAAAAATAGGATATATGAAATTCCTGTAGGGTGAGAATCTACGTGAATAAAAGAAAACCATTTATTTTGTGTGCGTCAAATAACTCTATCAGAAATTGATTAATTCCATAAGGAAATCATTATACATAACAAATAATCTTCATCGGAGACACCGAAAGACAAATCGAAAACATCGCATGGAGATGTCTGGATGGAGAACAACTAAACAAAGATGTGAATAAATGATGAAGGGACAAGAAGAAAAAATATCTACGAAAAAACTGTGCAGCATAAGCCAACTGAGTGAGTTTTGCTGTAGATAATAAAATAATCCGCCGTTCATAGAATATGGATGAAATATCTCTTCCATTTATGCCAGGATCGCTTATATATGAAATAAAAACTATAATTAGAAATATCTATGATTTTTAGCTAGACTAGGTCTTTTAATTTTTTTTGGTTTTAATAAATTTAAGGAATTGATAGTTTAGATAGTTTTCTAAAGCTGATACTGCAAAATTCCTGATTACCAAATTCACTTGTTAAAACATAAAACTGTACTGTTAGTTTCAAACAAGACTATTTGTTTTATTTGGCTTGTATCTTTTCATGAATTTGAATGAAGAGTCATTTCAAATAAGAATTTTATTTTCTTGCATTTTTCACGTCTTTTGAATTTGAAGCTCTCTTTTAGAAATTTCCATTAATACTATTTATTGCACTTCCTCCACTAAGTCGGAAAAGTGAATGAATATACTTTATAGCGGTTAAAACAGTCAGCCCACTTCAATAGCAAATGACAAAATTAACTTACCCAAATGCATGAAAGTACAGACGATAAAATACACCTGAGAGGTACACAAACAATACAAAGTAGCACACTTAGAACAAACACATATCGCAAGAAGTAATCGATAACTAAGAAAAACCACAGCACACAAAACGATTATACTGAACACAGAAGGATGAAATGTATGTAGCTATTTTCTACTGTCTCTCCAAGCGTCTTGAAATCTCAACTGTCTCATCGCTTTAGTTGTATTCAACTGCCGACTCTCTAATATACGACTGGCTCTCCTCTCTTGACATGATGCTGCTTTTGTAATAAAAGAGATTTCGTTCACAGATCAATTCACTAATTGCTTCAGCAACACTCAACGCTTGCGCTTCGCTGGATTGATCCAACTAATTCGCTATGCGACTCTCTAAACTATACACCACTTCGGCTTGGACTGCTGCCTTTTTATAGTTTTCGTTGCAAGGTAAAGAAGGTATTTGAACAAATAAGCTTAGCTCGGTTCCTGTGGTTCTATTGACAAAATTCTTGGAGATTCTGGTATTATCCCTTTTGTCGCCAAAGTCACAACTCGTCTCCAAATTTGCCGCCAAGCTCGGGGATCAGTGATTCGACATCTAATCAATATCTAACTGAGCTTATCATAAAATTCTCTTTTCAGTGATTGAACTAACCATGCTGCCAAGCAACATCACAAAATCATAACAATATAAACAATTATTATACCTTTACGTACCATGGAAATTATGAGCTTAAATTTGTGCAGCTAAATAATAGATGAATGACACAAATACGTGAGATTAGTATTCTGATGGAGTTAATTTGATTTAATTTACTTATTAATAATGCGTTATTTATATTAAATAGTCATTTTCTATATAAGGAGAATTTATTATTCGATTTGCTACTCTCTTCCTGATTAATTGGAGTTTTGAAACTTTCCACGAACGGTCTTTCGCAGTGATGATGCATCATTTTAATATTGCTCGAACTTTATTATCATTTAATTGTTTAATTCAATTTTATATGCTTGTCGGAAATTGATAGGTATTCAAAATATAATCATTTCATGCTTCTAAAATATTTATTACAATGAATAATAAATTCCAAAAATTCACTAGAAATATTTCAGCATTTATTAAACTTAAAAGACATTTTTTTTAATTTATCATTCGTTTAGGCCAAATCACTAAGTCAAAATTCGGCTCATGAATAATATATATATTGAATGATTTTATCTTCACAAACATCAAGCAAATAAAATGAAATGAAATACTTTTTGAGTGTGTTTCTGTTTGAGTGGGTTTGTATTCCCACATAAATCCACTTGGAGGGTGAAAGCAAACGTATCTTGTACCCATGGAGTTTGGAACATAGATAAGTAATAATAACTGAAAGCGCTTTGAACCCATATTTGAAAATTTAATCTAGAAAATATTTCATTCAATATGCTTTGCTGTTTTAAATAAGGTTTTCCCATTGTATCATTTCTAATATTTGAAAAAAATACATTAGTGTATATATATAAGGACAAATAGCTATTGTTTGACAAAAATTTATTTAGTACATTTGATTTAATTGATAAAATTTTGAGAACATTTTAAATAACATCATTTTCCAAAAAATTCCAAGAATTCAAATAAAAAAAAATTCTAATTCCTTTAACTTTTTCATATGATTTTAGGTTCATTCATAAATTTATTCCTGATTTTTTTAAAGGATGCTCAAAATATCTCTTTTTCTTGATTTTTAATTATATTTCGTAATGAATTCATCCATTTTCTTGGGTAATGGTTGGTTGGTTGGTTATTTTGGGTTTTTTGGCACAAGGGCGATTTTTGGTCTTACTGCGCCGTTCTTATGGTAAAAGATTTTTCTTTTTTGAATTAAAGCAATAAATGCAGATAATCGCAAAGGCATTTTAAGAAAAATTCTCAAATTTATTGCTTTGATGAAAAGTCAAAATAAAAAATCAAATAAAAAAATAACTAGTTTTATATTATCCAAATTATGTCATCATTAGTAGAAAAATAATTTCCATTTCAGTTGTCTTTTTTAGCTTCATTTTCAGTTGTTAGTTTCGATTTTTCTCCTGTATAATTCACCAATTAGGGATAAATTAATTCTTCTGAAATCGATGGGTTCGATTCAAGTGAATATATGATAACAAATTCAACAGGTCTTAGTAAGAACTAACGAGGTTTATTACCGCATTCATGAATGCACAGAAGACAAAATAAAGCCTAGACATTGATAAGCAATATACAGCTGCAGTTACAGCAAATAGCAGCCCACAAGAAACGCAGCACCTAAAGCGGCCAGACAGAACTCATTAGGGGCAGGGAATCTATATAGCTATTCACTAAGGCTTATCTAAACGTCTGCCTTTCTCAACTGTCTCTTCGCTTTAGTTATGCTCAACTACCAACTATCATACAATTGGATACTCCACACGTGACTCTATGGTGCTTCAATACTTGTAGCCAAAACTCAGCTCAATACCAATCCTCGATCCACTAATTGCTTGAGTTCCACTCTATGCATGCACTCCTTCGGACTGATCCAACTAATTCATCGTTGACTTACTATAGGATTAGCTACAAACTGACATCAGATTGGACTGCCTGTCTTTTATAGTTTGCGGAGCAGAGCACAGAATGTTCTCGAACAATCAAGCATAATTCGTCTCCAATTGGACGTATCGAAAAAATTCTGGGAGATTTTAGTATCATGTATTTTGTAGGCAAAGTCATCAAGTTCGTTGTCTCAAATAGGTCACCAAATGTGCATGCCAAACCCAGAGGTCATTGTTCCGGGATAAGATCAGCATCCAATAGCCAATAAAACTAATCCTAAGATGGAACTAACTATACCGGAAAACAACGTTAGAGATAAGTAATATCATTACCGTCAGGTCATATAAGCATAGAAAATCAATATTATTGTCTTTGCTTCGTTTCATTGTATTTTATTGTAGTTTTAAATTCGCTGGTATTCGTCAAATCACGACCAAATGTCTGCGGATTCAGTGAATTAACTATTAAACCAAAAACATTTCAATAATTTAAAAACGATTTTGTGATTTTTTTTTAAATATAAGAATAGACTTTCTGTAATTTTTTTAAATAAAATATTCACAGAAAGTCTATTGTGAATATGTATGTATAACTGACACATTCGGTATTACATATTTTACAACTTTACGTTATAAAGAACAAATTTGTTACTTGAAACAAAATAACATTTCCTTGAAAATTAAAGAATTAATGTATTAGAATCTATGTAGAGCAGAAACATAACCAACTTTCCCAGAAGTAACGTTCCACATTTCTTATGAATGTCGAACTCGACTTACGATGTTATTTCTACCATAGCAAATAAAATAAAGTGCCTGATGCTCTTGAAATCCTTTAAAAGCTTGCATTTTATATGCACTTTGGCTGTTTTGGGAGTAAAAGCGTTTCTGATATATCCACAAATAGCTTCTAGGAAATAGTCAATACATGAAGAATATCCTTGCATTTGTAATGGAAAGAGAAAACAGTCATAAAGAGAATCCACAATTTGCAAACCTCCGGAGATAGACTATCTTTTATTTTTAAATACTTATGGAGTATTCCACAATAGTTATTAAAATACTTTATTTATAATGGATGAAAAACAATATGTTATTGAAATTCTTTTAGCTCTGTTTTTAATATTTCTGGGAAGATGAAATGATTAGTTTACAAAGCAGTTTATATGAAAGAATAATTTAGTTCAAAATGTATAATTCGCCTGTATTTGCAAAGAAAATTGTTATAGATAGAATATAAAATTGTACATTTCAAAAATGAAATTTTATGGAGGGTATGAAATCAACGAAAATTTCAAAATACCTTTTTTTCGCCAATTTCAATTTAATTTTTATACTCAGTCAATTACAAAAACTCAAAAATATGAGTATCTGTGCAAAATTTTTAAAAAATTTCATGCCCAACAAATTACATTGAAGATCAAGACTCCCTTGGTATCGCAAGGATATAAAATGAAATTCAGGAAATGCATTCGGATTTATTGCATGTAACTGTCACTTAAAGTCAAAAAAGTATTATATGCAATACTATATTTTAATCTTTAAATGTTAGTCTTTAATTTTTATTTTGTAATGGCATTTTTATTTTGTTAAGCAAATCAACTAACATGCCTCATTTTCATAGAATATTAATAGTTTATATAATTTTATTTCTGATCTTAAGAATAATATCGACTTCATAAAATACTCTAATCTGAAGTTGTGGATTAATCACGTTTGAATTATCTAGCACTGTGCAGTTATTTATTACAAAAACCTCTTTGGGTGATTTTATTATAAATTTTTCTAAGTAAAACGAAAACATTTAAAAAATTAAATTTGTTTTAATCTTATATTGAATTAATCAATAAAAAAAATTTTAATTGCCGTATTAAGCTTTCTTTATTAAATTCGTTTGTTACTTAAAACTGAAAAGTAAATAAGAAAACTATTTTATAAATTAATTAATAAATTATTCAAAAATAATCTTAAAAACCCAGAATAATCTCAAAAATTTAAAAATAAAAATTCTGAAAATATCACCAATGAATGCTCTTAAGCTTAAATTTTCAAATACTGTTTGCTAGGTCAATGAATAATATAAGTTTATAGGTTGGTTCAAGACTTATAGTTCAAATTTCATGAGGAGGTACGGAATCCGTTGTGATATCAACTTCGCATAGGAAAGTATGTCCAGAAATGTCTGCATGCATATATAGATGGCTCTATATGTATTCAACCAGTGTACAGTTTTCCGCTGTTAATCAAAACTGGTACGAAAAGTGACCCTGTGTAATATCGTTCTGCTGTAGATGTGTTTTAAAACCATTCGTGACTGTTTGTTAGGACCTAACATTACCAACCCAAAACGGCGGCTGGAAATACCTTTCTCGAGACAATTTTACCAAATTTTCTGGGAGTTGTTTTCGCACAAATCCGCCAAAGTATTTGGTATCAATATAATGAGTTGGACTATGAGTTCCAGCTCATAGTACAATTCTTGAGCGTGATTATCTGAACAGAGTATTCAGAATTCGATGGACCGGCTGAGGTGAACTGATCGCTTGGCAAACCAAGTCACTTGATTTGTCAACTATGAATTCTTTACATGGGGAGGGGGGAGGCATGAAACACCAAATATACGAGCCCCCGTCGACAATGAACTGAGCCTCGCTGTACGAATAGAGGCCGCATAAGGCATTGTCCATGATATACCAGACATTTTTTTAAAAATATTCGGCGGTCAATGGAAGGACGCTATGTTCGTGTAAATAATCTTAATTTTGAGCACCTTCAGTGAAACAATACTTTACCTTGATAAAATAAAAGTCACATTCGTTACCACTTCACTGTAGAATATTCTTCTGTTCACGTCACTTTTTTCATTTTGTCCAAGTAGATGACGCTAGCAAACGTAATTTCCTATGTAAAATCGGTTTCCTGACAAATTCTCAACCTCTTCACAAAATTTGAAAGGTCCGTTTTAAATCTCCCTATGTAAATAATTTCTTTTTTAACTGTCAAATCGTAAAACAATCCCTCACGAAAATGATTTTAAATGAAAAAAAAAATTATAAAGGCATTTCTACAATTCATCTTAAGCTTTTAACCTAAATTTAGCTTTATATAGTAGATAATAATAGATATGATTTTTTCACTTCAAAATAGTTGTTTTCAAAATTTTCAGTATAGATATTAAAATTTGATGAAAAAGTTAATGTATTCTTGATTTCCAACCTACAATTAAAAGGTAAACTTTTTAAAAAAATTTCTGATCTTAAAAATACACTTCAAACAAAATAATTACTTTAAAATTATTATCACTGTCCAAACAAACAATGTATCATTTAAAAGTCATTATTTTAAAATGTAACAGAAGAAAAAAAACACGCTTCAAAAAAATTCTGAATTTATTCATTTTTTTTCCAAGACGAAAAACCAAACACAGTTTTAATATTCTAACTATCTGAAAGCTAGAGTTAATTATGCGTAGACAGCAAGTAATTCAAAAAGAAAATCATTAAGCCATTTTTCTTCGAAATACCAGCCAGAAAATCGCTTGCTTAAACCAAAGGGTCATTAAACAAATTGCTGTTAGTAATTAAAGAGGATTCAGTTGTTTTCCATTCTTTAGCCTTTTGTTTATCTTTCAAAAATCACTCCCCACACATAGCATTTACATCGAGGATAAAAATGATTGGTCAACCCCCTTTATAATAACTGAGGTTAGTTCGGGATGTGTAAGAAGTGATTTGTTTTTCTTTTTTCTTGATTTATTTTGTCGCTACTTGAAGTTGAATATTGATTGTGAAAACACTTAACTAAATGGACTCTGAGAAATAATGTCGAGTAACTTATTAAGAGGTAGTTGTGTTCGTGGCAACGGTATTTTTTGAAAATGAGTTCTCAAAGATAGATTTGCTGTGATTAATCATCATTAAATAATTGGAAAGTGATGAAAAAAGTATGTAGTTTGTTCGTACGTTTACAATCGATTGATAGTTTTCAACCGAAAATTAATTTCTCCACAATCCATCGTAAATTTCCTATACTTTGCTCTATTTTTATTTTTTATTCAGCTCATTTTACAACTAATAAAGGAGAATGCATGTAATTATATGTTTGCGTTTCACAGAACAAACTATTTGACCTAGAACTACTAATTTTAACGCAGATATAATTTGGAAGATGGAAACACATACTTCAAAAAGAATTTTTAAATCTTGGTTAATTAAAATATAAGCAAATTTCGACAATTTTCGAAACTATTATTCCTTTAATTAATTTTTTACATATTTTAAAAATTTCAAAAATTATCTTTCTAATAATATTAATTTAAATGCTGTAAAAATTTTCCTGATTTAATTATTTTTTTATCCTACAATGCATCGTATAGTCATTTAGCTATATGTTTTTATTACCATTAATAAACTTCGTATGATTGTTTCAAAGGGGTAAAATGAATATTTCAAAAATCCATTTTTATATGATGTCATAAGCATTTAAAGAAAAGACAAGCAATAATGGTACTTTCATGGTAATAGCGGTATTGAAATTGGATTTAAACTGAAAACTTGGGAAAATATCAAGATGGCTGCTGTATTTATAAGTCCACCATTAAAACTACTATCAAAATATTTCTTTTCTTTCCTTTTTTGCACTGTAAGGAACTATATTGGTAAATAGAGACATATTTTTATTGCAGAATTGTTGTAATGTAGTTGGTATACTGTTTATTTAATAATGTAGTCATTTGCCAAATTTAATTTTTTTTTAATTTCATAAAAAAACCTGATTGAAAAATTGTAATTTTGTTTCATTATATGCAATTATTCAAAGACCAAGCATTGTTTTTATTTAAAAAATGAAGTCACAATTAATTAACTTAAAATAAATTAATAAGCAAATAATTAATAACTAGGATTAATATTTTTAGCAAATCCATTGTATAAGAATTCAGATGTATTCGAATGAATAGTAGATTTACGCATTATAGGAGAAAAGAAGAATTTCAAGGCCTAGAATAAATCAAATATTTAATATCAATAAAAAATTGTCTAAACTAAAGTATTGAAGATCAAATATAATATCACAATATACATATCATTAAATGAATTGTACAAAACTATAAAAATCAGTTTCAACACTACAAATTCTACTTAATTTGATATAAACCCAAGTTTTTTTGTGTTCTTGAAGCTATACTGGTCTTTTTTTTTTAAGTTCAAACTTCTTGCTTCTGATTGGCTCTCTAATAACAAGAGAGGCACATAAATCAACAGCCTTGCAACTATATCTCACCAGCGGAAGGTTTCACTACGAAACATTTTCCGAAACAAGTCAGTACATACAACAAATTCTGGATAGATCCAAATCTTGAACTTGTCACCATTGTTTCCAGAATGCGAGACGCTACCAAAAGCCGTAGTGATTTCAGCGAATCACGGTAAAAGCCCAGTCCCCGATATTTCTATTAAAATGTCATATTTAATTTTAATATATTTTGAAATCTTTAATTTTTAACTTAATAATTCTATGAAATGCGTATAGTGTATGTGTAAAAAATGTAGATTCGAATCCTTGGACAGTTAAATATATACGTATCTGTTTAAAAACAAGTAAAAAAAATTTACATGAAGTTTCTGCCAACAATTTATACAGCGAAATAAGGATAAAATTTTAACTCATTTATAAATACCTGGTGATCCAAAAGTCAGAACGAACGAACTTAAAAATAAATATTTCGAAAACGAATAAAGATAAAAAAAATCTGGTTTGCGCGAAACGGATGGAAGCTAAGCCAGGTTTTGTGCGGCAACAAAGCAAAAATAGTTCTTTTGATGACCAACAGATGGGGCTATAGTTTTTTATTTCACCAAACGATGATTTACAAATGAAAAAATTTTGGCAGTCAATCAGTCAACTTCTTACTTTTAGATATTTTCTTCAAGTCAACTTAGTTACTATTAATTAGTTAAAGGTTCAATCCGCTGTCCATCATTCAGAAGTACAACTGTGCTGAGTCTGCTCCACTGCCGAGCCAACAGCAGTGGTTGCTGAGGAACGTCCACTTTTTGGACGTGACGCCAAAGAACGTTAGCTTCAAATTTCTTCATCATTTTGTCCAATACAAAAGACGTTATTGGTCCTTTGCTAACTTATATACCCTTTATGTAGAAATATGCTCGCAATTCAGAAGTGGAGCTTTCCAAATTCTTATAATACAGTTTAACTGAAGTGGCTTCCTCGACTATGGACAGTATTTCGATGCACATAAGTTTCGACAGCTGCAGTTGCACCTTTTTATATCGTTTGTTGCTTCGCATAATCCTACATCAGAAATCCGACAGTGCTGTATGCTGGTCGTCAACAGAATTATTTTTGTTTCGTTGTTGCACTATACCCGGCTTCTTTTCCAACCGCTTAGTGCAAACTGCATTTTTTTATCTTTGTTTGTTTTCGAATTATAAATTTTTAAATTCGTCCTAACTTTTGGATCACCCAGTATATAAACAGCCCACAGTTGCATTTTCTTTTGAACTGCAACTCAGTTTCCAAAAGAAAAACATTAAAAATATAAATGAGTTAACTGACATCTCTAATAAGTGGTGGAAATATCTCCAATTTTTATAGATCTTTGATAGCGCTAATAATATGCAATTTGTAAACTACATCATATGACATACCTAATGTCAAAAAATCTTTTTAAATGATTTACAATCCAGAACTGTTAGGGCTAGAACAAAGAAATTCTTACACTTGTTCGAAGTGTGCTTGCAACCACACTTTAGTCTTGGGGCAATAGAAGCTAATTAAGAAAGGGAGTTCTTTTCTCCCAATTTTCAATTAAATTCTAAACAAACATAATCAAAGTTTTTTAATTCCTTCAAAAATATTAAAGAATATTATCACACAAAAAGTATTTTTAGATATTTAAAAAAAAATTTTTAAATGCTATTTTAAGATTTTTTTTTTTCCCAAGATTTTTTTTGTATAATTTCAATAAAGAAATATTTGTGTGTGTGCTTTTTTAATATTATTATTATTTAATATTATAATTAATTATTCATTGTCTTTTTTATGTTTACATGCATGCAAGTTACGAAAATATTAAATACCTCTTTTTGCAAGTTGTTTTACAATTAAGAAGGAAAAAAATTAATAAATTCTAGATAAATTAATAAAATTTAACTCACTATCATGTTTAGGATTAGAGGTTCGAATTGTTTTAAACAATTTTGAAAAAAACGAATTTTATAAAATGGTGTCACCACTCTTTTTAGAGTGGCAGGCAATTAGCTAGTAAAATAAAAAGGGTTTTCAATGTAGTATAACCTATGAGTTTTTTCGGTTCATATAAACATTAAAATAAAATAAATATCAATAGAAAAATTCCATCAAGCTAGAATGCAAAATAAATTTATAAATTATGTTTTAGAAAAACGTATCCCTTAACATAAAGGACATTGCAGTTTAAAAATGATTAGGAAAATTTACTAAATCTTGTTAAAAAAAAATATTCTCTTTCTAGATAACACAATAATGCACTTGATAGTGAAGATTGTTGCCTTGATGAAATGACTTGAAGACACAGGTTGCCTTTTATGTGGTTTATTGGTTAACATAAACAACAAAAGGCAAATGATTACGCCTAAGTGAAGTAGGCCTAGAAAACTACACCAAAAATCTCTCGTGAGAGAGAGCTAAGCTCACACTCCAACTGATACGAGGGTCAAGTTCGCTTCTGCTGTAAAATATATTAATAAATAAACAGTAACAGTGAAACCACGTGATTGGTGGCTAGCTCCCTCCAGGAAGACCACGTGGTTCTCTGAATTCTCAACACCTGTCTTATATTTTATGATGGATGAATGTTGTAGTAACTAACAAAACAAGATGAAGTGGTCACCCTAAAACTTCCCCTAACGTACTGTCGAATAAACTTGTCGTGCTAAAGAACATCTTGCATGGAATTGGCGTAAAATCGTTAGCAATATTAAATTTAGTCTTGAAGTTAGCATTTTTATTAAATCTATAATGCCATCTTTGAAGAATCTAGTGCATACTGTTTGGTGCATTCCTGCCATCTTATGAGAATTTGGTGCATTTGGTCCCTGGCATGCTGTTAATAATATCCTAAAATCGAATTTATCATTTGCAAACATTTTCCCCAACCTACTGAAACTAAAGTTTGAAACAAAACTACATTTGTAAACACAAAATCATGTCCTAATTTAATAATTCAAGTCATTATATTTTTGAGATTATCGTATATACTTGTTTTTGAAAGTACAGATCTACAGAAGGTCAACCCCTTGTTGGATTTGGCTCAAATTTTGATAGGCTTCTATACTATAGATTATAATGTTGTGTATCGAATATTATCTATCTAGATTTCTACGTTTTGTAGGTATTGAGTAAACTCATATTCAAATATCTAGGCAGAGAATTTCCTCTGATCTAATTTTGTTATACTCAAAATTTGATAGAAATCTAGAAATTTGGAGTAAAGAATGCTTACCAAATTTCATTCTTCTAAATCAAAGCGTTTTTATTTATCTTTCTCACTTACAAACAGATGGACGATTTTCAAATATGTTTTTTTCGAACTTAGGAAGATCTAAAATATATATATTTGTCTATATCTCAAGAACAAATTCTTTCGAAATTATTATAATTCCTCTATTACTATCTCCTATTAGTATACTTTACGTATATTAAAAAATAAAAACTGCTTTAGTAAAATATCTGTATTTCGATACATTTGACATTTGTTTCACTGAAATGTGTTTTTTAATACACTGATGGAAAAAAAATCCCAACACCAAAAAAAAATTATTGTACAGTAATGAAATTTTAGGAATGCATTTGTCTAGGTAACATATTTAATTGATTAAAGTTTCAAGATCACAGGTAGAGCCATTGGCGAGAAGAGCCATTTCAAATGTGAAATGTTGGTACATTAGTAACCGGTGTAACCGCCAGAATTTTGAATGCAAGCATGCAAACGTTCATGTATTGTGCCGTACAGGTATCGGATATCAGTTTATGGGATGGAGTTCCTTGCCTGTTGCACTTGGGCGGTCAATGCAGGGACGGTTAATGCTGGATGTGAATGACGCTGGAGTTGTCATCCAGTGATGTTCCATACGTGCTCGATTGGAGAAATATCTGGTGATCTAGCAGGCCAAGGCAACATGTCGACACTCTGTAGAGCATGTTGGGTTACAACAGCGGTATGAGGGCGAGCGTTATCCTGTTGGAAAACACCCCCTTGAATGCTGTTCATGTATGGCAGCACAACAGGTTGTATCACTAGACTGACGTACAAATTTGCAGTTAGAGTGAGTGGGATAAACACGAGAGTGCTCCTGCTGTCATACGAAATTGCTCCCCAAACCATAACTCCAGGAGTAGGTCCTGTGTGTCTAGGCCACAGACAGGACACTAGCAGGTGTTCACCTGGCCTCCTTCTAACCAACAAACGGCTATCACTGCGACCAAGGCAGAACCGGCTTTCATCAGAAAACACAACAGATCTCCACTCCGTCCTCCAATGAGCTCTAGCTTGACACCACTCACGTCGCAAACGGTAGTGGTTTGGAGTCAGTGGAATGCACTGTACAGGGCGTCTGGCTCGGAGCTGTCTTTGAAGTAACCGATTTGGAACAATTCGTTGTGTCACTGTGGTGCCAACTGCAGCTCGAATTTCAGCTGCAGACGCAGTACGATTAGCCACAGCCATACGCCGAATACGACGGTCTTCCCTCTCAGTAGTACCACGTGGCCACCCGAAATCTGGTCTTCTTGAGGCAGTACCTTCCCTTGACCACTGCCGCCAGTACTCATGCACAGTGGATACATTCCTGCCAAGTCTTTCAGCAATATCGCGGAAAGAAAACCCACCTTCTCGTAGCCCTACAACACGACCTCGTTCAAACTCAGTGAGCTGTTGATAATGGCTTCTTCGTTTTCTCAGAGGCATCCTTGACTAACATTAACCCACTAAGTCAAATCTCAACTGTAAATAACGATCACGAACCTTACATCGCTTATTTAAAGCAAACCTCATTTGCATGTTCATAGTATCGCTACTAGCGCCACACTTACGCACGTAGCTCGAAATTTGAATAGACGTCATCTTTCAGATGTATAAACACGCCTACAAAATTTCTTTTATCTAGCACAGCTCCTTCCTAGTGTTGGGATTTTTTTTCCGTCAGTGTATGTTACCTAGACAAATGTATTCCTAAAATTTCATTACTGTACAATAATTTTTTCTTGGTGTTGGGATTTTTTTTCCATCAGTGTATTTGTTCACAGAACTAATACAATGATATTAAGACAGGGATTTTCGCTCAATGACTAAAAAGAAACAGAGGGATCTCCCAAAAGGAATTATGTCAAATCAGCGGTATTTTTTCGCCTCACTCTTAGAGAGGGAAAATACAACATTTTGTAAGAAATCAATTAATGAATAATTTGGAAATCAAGTTATAACTTATATTTGGCGATTTATCACCAATTATAACTTATAATTGGTGATAAACCGCCAAATGTACCAACCTTCTGAATTTATTTCTAGTATCTGTAAAAGCAAAAAATGGATGCCTCAAAAGCGATAGTTCGCCAATCTGTTGCCAAGGTATTTGAGACTTCTAAAACGTCAAACCAAAACACATGTTCCGACATGATAATTAAAAATCCTTCCTTTTTTTTTCTTTTTTTGTCCCTTTATCTTTATGAGATGTAGGGCAATACTATGCGCATTTCTAATTCCGATTCATAAATAATGTAAAGTTTATTGAAATTTAAAAAGGTCTTTCTTTAAATAAGAATCAAATATTTGTTTAATATCAAAGATTTCTTTGATACTAAATATCACATGGAACTGAAACAAATGTCAAATTTCTAGAAATAAATTACAGAAACTTTACCAAAGCTGTTTTTTCTTAGTAACAACAGAACTCATCAATCATATTCCCGCTTTGCTAATTATTTACTAACTGCGATTCAAATGATCATTAATTACAGTCTTAGACTCAATGTTTCTCGATTATTAATCACTAAATTGCTTTTTTAAAAATAAACAGCAAATAATTTTGTCATTTCTTAATATGATAAGTATCGAAGCAAATTTAATTGTTCATTATCTTGGGAAAAATAATTTAAACGACGAACAAATTTTCAGAGCATATGTTATTTCTCAATGAGGCAGAAAAAATACTTTGATTATGCAGAGAACTGCTTTGAATTATCTTACTGATTAATTATATGTGGTAATGAAACAAAATCAAATGACTTCGGAGGGGGCTTTTTTCATGAAAAATAAATTTCACCTGAAAAATTGTAACTCATTGATATTTCTATTAGGAAAACAAAAATTCCCGAAAATATAATTATGTTTTTTATTGCTTTTAAATTTTGACTAAAAATAAGACAGAATACCAAAGTGTATTGACGCCCACAAAATAAATTGTTTGACTTTTGAAATACCTAATTTGGCATTTCATATATGTTTTGATGGCGAAAATATACAACAATGTTAAGTTAATTTTAAATATGTAACATCATAATGTTTTTTTTAATTTTAACAAGAATTTTAATTAAGACTTTTCTATAGAAAAAGACTCCCAAAAATATTATTGAGCTAAACCAATTTCTCACAGTTTTAAAATTCAAAAATTATCTTTTTAATTATGCTAATTTATCAATAAGGATTTTTTTAAAAAACGTGGTTTTTTCAAAAACATTTTTTCATCAATTTTCAACAATAAATTTCATTTTACGACGAAATTCAAACCATTTTCATTGCTAATCAAATATATTTCATCCATTCTCAAATGCATTTCATCCACCAAATACGCACCATTTTCATCGATTTTTAAAAGTTAAAGAATAATTCTGAATATTGCCTGTCCATTTTGCATGGGGCATGAGAAAGTAAAGTTACAGTACCACGAAAGACAGCACTCAATTTGAAGATTGATTATTAGCTATTTAGTTTTTAAAGCCATTGGAAGACATTGGATTGAAATCCATTAGAAAAATTCATTTACAAAATAACAGAACAAGTGTAAGTCGATTGTGAAAATACCATTTGATATTTATCACAATTTGATGTTTCAAAACACTTCTTGGTTCAATTATGAATATTACGCTAAACAAAGGGCTTTTATTCGAAATTAAACCAAATCAATATTCATTGCGAGCTAATTTGTCATCATAGCTAGCCAGTATAAAATCAATGTCCTCACAATATGAAAATCAAGTTTAGTAATTTTTCAGAATTCGCATAAAAGTTGCAAAAATATTTCTGAATAAAATAGGCCTTTATCTTTTTATTTTTAATGTAACCCAAATTTTTACACGATTTCATTTTTTATTGAAATGACAGTTTTTAGGAAAACTATTTTGAGAAGTGATTTTATCGTATTTTAGAACAAAATAATTTTTATGATAATACATTTTATTCTTTTAAATAAAGAATTCTTAAATATTTAGTTGACATCAACACAGAAAATAAAGTTTTTGTACTCAGTTTTACTTTTAAAGTTAACTTGATCCTTTAATAGATGAATATATTCTAACGCAAATGGTTCAGAGAGGGAAAACTTTCTTTTCTATCAGACAAATAATACAAATATATCACCAGTCAGTTATAATAAACATACCTAAGACCAGGAAAACTAGGAATAGTAAAATAATTCAATTATAGAGAAATTATTGCAAATACTCTTTTAATAGCGTTCTTGAGCGTAATGGAGGAAATTAATTATCGCAATAAAAAAATTTTAAGTGACAGTATGGTATGGTTTTACAGCCATTTTTGTTATGGCTACCTGTCTTTTATTTAATATTAGTTTTGTTAACTGTAACCTAATACATGTTGTTCACTGTAACCTAATAACTGTTGTTTGGACGTGTTTTGAATTCAGTTAAAAAATTGGTGTTCTAGAAAATAAACTCAATGGATGGGAAAAAGCCTGCTTATTTTCTCTTGAACTTTCAGCTATATTTTAAAGTCTTAAGGTATTTCTTAAAGTTATTCTCTGATCACTAAGCACAGTTTATAGGTGCACTGGTAGCGCAATGGAGTATTACCTTGTGATAATACATTTTTCATTGCTGGGCCTTCTCTTTTCTTTTCTTTTTTTTTCTTTTTTTTATTGAGAAATAACTGCAAATGGAATCAAACTAGTGCCGTCACCATATTGTTCCATCATCTGAATTATCTAAAGTTCAAATTTTATGTCAGTTGGACCAAGGAAAGATAGCATGTTGAAGAATTTTATAATCTCAAAACTTCAACAGCATGTACGCCTTCAATACATTATTTTCATGAAAGATGACATATCTCCAAATATTGATTGTCATGCAAAGCAATTATAAAACTCGTTTTACAGATGCACCTTCATCAATCGTTATTTTCAAAAACACATGGCTCCCTCATTCGCCGGATACCACTCATTGTGACTTCGGTAGCGGGATTTCCTAAATTACAAATGCCAGCCATTATGCCTGATCGGAAAAAAAGCATTCGGCAACCAACTTCGTAATATTCCGGGAAACTGTCTCTAGCCATCTGTAGAAAATTCAGTTCTGTGATTAGAGCAAATTATTAAATTGAATGTTTTGTTACAATTATATTGTCATGTAGATAGAAATCAAAAACATACAGGAAGTAGAGTTAAACCAACTTATTAACTCAACTAGGAATTGAAAACACTTTGACTGAGATTTTCGGTCTTTATACCAGCAGAAAACATTCCAGAATACTTTTCTGGTGGCAGCAAGAAAAGGAGTAGTTATCTGGAAAACTAAAGAAAGGTCCAGATTCTTTTGGGATACTAAATAAAGGAGAAATAAATCGAGGAAAGAATATACACACAGATATTGAACTACCTGAAAACGAACTTTCGATCTCTTGACTAAGAGTCCAGTGTTAAACCCTTTCGGTTAGGGAGACTCAATTGTTCTCTTTCAATGTGGATATATGTTTCAAATGTATTAAAGCAAGCCCACCTATTAAAAGTTGCTTTATTTTTTTTTATTTAATAAATGTCTAGTACATCATTTGAATTATCTTGTTTACATTTTATCGCATTTGGAACAAGCGAACGTATTCTATACCCCTCTGAAGTGGGAAATATTTTTCTTGCAAAACATGTATATTCTTACTTACAACATGAGAGTATAATTGAAACATTTAGACATTTCATGACAACAAATTGCAAATTTATCAAAGGTGCAAATGCAAGAATATTATTTTGGAATTTTAGAGCATTATTTTTCACTTAATCTTTAAATTATCTTCTGAAAAACATGAGCAAACGAGAGTGCAAATGAATTACATACTTTAGTTATTCATGAATTGAAAAACTATCTAAAAAGTCACATTTAATAATTGCAGATAGAAAGTAATTTAAGCTTAAAATCGTGTTGACAATGAATAAAGCATAAATGGCAACGTCCATCAACATTTTTTTATCGCATATATTTTCATATATTTTTACCTACTTTTAGCAATATTTCGTTATTAATATGTATGCTTGTTTGAAAGAAGGTGCGTTTTCAAAAGATTGACCTGATCTTACCAGTATTGCTTTATAATTACGGCTGCTTCTTTGACAGCAGACATAATTTTTTTGAAAGTTTTACATAGAGTTAGGGCATCATAGTTGTTATTTTTATGGGATTAAATAATTTAATTTTTATAATATGGTCAAAAATACGTCACTCACGTTTAATAACAGTTTTGTTAAAAAAAATTTCTTTTTCACCAAAAGAATAATATCACTTCATTCATTCTTAAGCGGGAAACATTGAAAGATTTGACTCCAGTTCTAAGATTAATCCATTATAAAACTGTTTTATGATCTCAGAAATAAGAAAACAGCAGGTATGTTTACAAAAATATTGTTTTCATAAAAATTCTATATAAATTAAAATGTTTAAGAATTTATTGTGAAATAACTTATTATTTGGAAAGAGCATATATATACACAGCGAGAGAGACCGATAGAGAAGCCTCGTGATTGTTTCAAACTGATTTAAATTGGTAAATTTAATTAAGACAAATAATAACTTTAAAAACTATGTTCTCAAGTGAATAACTTAAAATTTTCTATCGTAGATTTCCTTTTTTATTTTTTCGTTTTGTTTTTTTAATAAAATTGCCGAATCATTTACAGAAAAATGTTTTAAAATTAATGTTCTAGCCGAATTTTATTGTACTAAATCTTTTGAAATGTCATTCTTACCGATCATTAATAATTTATGAAGCTGTTTAGAAATGGGTTTAGCATATTTATATTAACAGTTCGTTTTGAAGAAGCACAATTGTTACTTTCTTCTTGGATATTGTAATATTCGCAGCTCGATCCGATGAAGATCAAAAAATAGTATTTCATTAAACTAATTTGAAAGTTATTCATTTCGATACTTCACTTATATTTATCCAAATTATATTTAAATGCTAGTTTCACTTTTAGCAATTAAACAAAAATTAACTTAATTGCTAAATAACGGTTATTCGAAACAACGATTTTATCAAACTATTTGAACATGTAAAAAAATATATAGATCATGAAATAGATGCGAAAATCTTCATCCAAATTATAACGCATTCGAAATAGAAGAATACGAATTTTTCTATTCTGTAAGCATCGCAATATCTAGCTTTTATCATAAATTTTAATCTAAACATTTTATTCTTCTATTTCCCTTTATTTCTTTTCCCTTAAAAATAGTTAATTAGCAATCGCACTCTTAAATACTTCCAAATTACCAATAAAGGGAGGTATAATACCATTTCTAAGATTCGGATCCCATAACTATTTACTGCAAGTATTCCCGTTAAAAGTTGGGGAAAAGTTTTAGCGAGGAAAAGAAATTTTGAAAACTCAAATTTCCGTCCAGACTTCTCGGAAAATGTCTCAGGGGAAGATCTTCAAACAGTGATTTGCTCAATGCCATGATAAGACCATCTGGTCTTGAATTTTAATTAAAAGTAGTGGATCAGAACCGTTGCTGTTCTACGAAGTACCAGAGCTGACAATTAGCTTCAAGTATCTCCACCTCCTCATCCACCCTCCTTCTAAATCTTTCGAATTCCTTGAATAAATTTTCCCGAACCTTCATAAGGGGGCACTGTTTTCGAATTTCTAGAAATTAGAATTTGATCTTTAGTATAAATTTCATTACATTTGAAACTGATTTTCATTCATTATTTAAAATAACTCATGAATTTGTTTTAAATTATTTTAAAGTAAATATCAAATGTAAAATTTTCTTAATCGAAAGATGAATAAATGATGAAAACAAGGGGTATAAAATGATAATTGACTTAATTAAGAATGAAAAACGAGAATTAATAGAGAAAATATTTTAATCATGGTAAGTTTTTTTAAGCTTTTTAAGTTAAAAGAATAAAATACATAATGCACTGTTGTTTTTTTATATCGATTATTCCAATCGCTATGAAAATAAGTAAATTTGATGTATGCTCTAATTAATTTCATAAATATATTTTGACAAAAATCTATATTCCTCAAGTCAATTAATATATGTTCAGTATTTTATAAATGTTTTAAATTTGATAAAAACAAATACTTTTAGATTATTATTTCTTAAGTTTATTTTTCCTAATAATTGCATGCTCCTTTTAAAAATTGTATTCTAATTACTTACAAGTAAATTGATTTTTGTTTCTGTTCACATATTAAACACTTGTTGCTTATTAAGATTTAAAATGCTGAATTAATAGAAAGTGTGGTTACTATGCTGAAGTGCGACTCCAGTTAAAATAACTTAGAAGAAATTCAGATGTGGAAGTCAGTTTAAAAATAAAGCAATACATAAATATTCTTGTATATATTATTATACTTTTTTTATCTAGTGGAAAATTCCTCCAATGAAATAAAGCATAATATTAATTAAATTCGGATTCAATTAATATTAATATATACTTGCATTTATTTTAATGTATTGCTAAATGATTACAATGATTTTGTAAGTACATAAAGATGGTAACATTCCTAGTTGTAAAATTATTGATAAAATATTTAGGAAGGTTTTCAAATTTTTGTTGTATTTAAAATTATAATTTTTAATGGGAAAATCCTTAAAATTATTTCAACATCGTTTTTTTCTTGTTTTAATTAAATGAAAAAATTAGAAAGACAATAGCTCCATTTAATAAATATTTTATATTTTTGACGATAAGTTTTTGTGTTGAAGTTCTCTAAATTAATTATTTTCTATCTTATTTAAAGTACTTTAAGGCGATGTAAAGATAAAGCCAAAAAATAAAAAAATAACTAAAATATTGATATATTTTATTATTTAACTGTTTTATACCGAAGAGAAAAATAATTATATATATATATATATATATAAACACTCTTTTGAAAGGGGGAAAAAACTTAGTGTGTACACGTGTCTTTATCACTTACTTTAAGTAAAGCATACATATTTTCATAAAGTTGAGTGATTAAAATAAAACGTGCGCTAAACGCAAGGTACATGATTTAAAAATTCTGCTCAAATTGCCTTTATAAATTACATATAATATTATTTTTAAGTAAAGATTCTTGCCACAAAACATATATTTTAGAGTGCTGAAAACTACATCAGTATGCATTTTCGTCATAGATTATAGCTGCTATAAGATTTATAGTACATGGCTAAATGTTTAAACATATAAATTTTTTGTGATATATCGTAATTTAAAAATAGTGAGTGCAATATAATGTAAACATTTTTAAATAGATCCGACTGTTCACATTGTTGCTTCAATGTTTAATGGTGTTTAAACATTAGCAAAATGTATTGGTAAACGAGCTCAAGTCATATGACTTCAAATGTATAAGAAAATATAGCCATACTAACATAATTATTCATATATGGAATTATTGTTTCAAAATCTGTCAACTCATGATGTATTAGGATTCTTTCGCTTATTTTAGTTTTATTTTCTAAAAATGTTAGTTAATTATATAGAATCGATAACTAAAATCGGTTTAATATCATTATAATGTAAAAATGTTGAACAATATTTTGAAATCTTATTAAAATTAGAGAAAAATAATTGAACAGACATTAAATCAATATCACTAAAAAGCTTATTTTAAATTTTTTTAAATATTAACTTAATTTTTAATTAAAAATCTAATTAATATTTTGAAAACAATATCTCTTAGTGGACACCTTTCTCTCAAGAAGTAAATGCCAACTGAAACTGCCAGTTTAAGTAAAACAGTCTACTCTATAATATTTATGAACGATTTTTCGTCACATTACTATTCACACATTATATACCAGCTTATAAACAACGATTTATTTAATAAATATCGTTAAAATATAAAAAGTATTTATTATTTAGTAGGAAAGTTTATATTACAAACCTAAATAGTTAATTTAGATACAATACTTTATTTTTATTTTTTTCTCTTTTAACCGTATTAATTGGTTCTTTTTCCCACTATATTTGCCATTTAATTTAACATTGAATTTTAGTCGTCTTCACAAAGTATAAGTAGAATAAATCACTTTAGATTATCAGTACTTTGTAATATAATTTTTGGAAATTTTATGCTGAAAATATGAAAGCTCTAATATTATGTTGTTTTTTATTGTATTATTTTTATTTAAACCATACTTTTTAATTATAATTTTTGATTTTTTGAGTATTATATTTAAATAATAATAATTTAAAAACATTATATATATGTATATTAATATATTCATATATATATAATGTTTTATGATATTAGATGTTTTCATGTATCGCTACATGAAATATAATAACATAATTTTATACTTGTAACTTATGAACACAAATAGTATATAAATTTGTATAATATTTTTAAGTTATTAGATACTTTAATTTAAGGCTTGGTAAAAATATACATATATGTAATGATTTAAAATTTTCGAAACACATGGCAGGTTCTAAGACATTAAAGAAGACTTTTCATTTTAAAGTTCGTTTTATTTTCCCACTCTCAGGCGGCGGGACTGGCAAGCATAGTTACAAGCGACGCGTGCTGGTAGAAGTGCTAAAAAAGGCAAAAATTAATTTTCCCACGCCTTATTTTCCCATATTTTGATAGGGATATAAGACGAGGGAACTCACTGTAAATATGAGGTTTATATTTTTAAATGTATAAAACATATTTTCAGAAATATATTTACAGTGCTAATATATAATTAATATCCTCATAGGGATTTCTGCAGGAATCGACACAAAACAGGTTAAACACTGGGATATTTTCAGCATCTTTTATCAATCACTAGCAGAGAGGGAATCACTGATTAAGCATTTTTATAAAGCATTCTTGAATTAATTAAGTAGAAATCTTGGAATCGGATTGAGAAATAAAAGAATATTTGTAGAATGAAGTTACTATGGGTTAAATTAAGATCAAACTTTAGAAATTAATTTGGATTTAAATCTGATGCTGAAATATCATTACATATATATACAAATATATACATATATTCATTTATTATATACAATTATTATAACTGTATGCATATGGATATTATCTGCGGTATCTGAAGTATTTTGGGTTTGCATACTTGCTTTGGATCTTCTAAGAAAAAGTTGAGTTAACGGATCAAACAAAGAATATTTTGGATCGCAATCTTAGTAGTAAAAGTACGGTCATGAAAGCAAATGATGAACAAAACGAATAGAAATCAATGATGAATAAGCGTATTGAACTTATCTCTTTTCACAGTAAGTTGAAAATTAATTGTTACTTTCTTCAATTATTTTGTTTGCTGTACACAATATTCAAGAGAAAATAAAGTCTTATTTAATTTTTTTCCGCTTGAAATTTGTTTATTACATGTAAGTTTTTCAATTGAACTATACGAATTTTTCAAGTAAGGCTTTAAATCAAATTAAACTAAATAAATTGAAACATTAAATTAATAATTGAAGTATACATCTGAATATAAGGTGATATACATATATTTGTGGCAAATAATTTTTAACTGCAAATAAGCGAAGCATGGCCGGATTTTTTTTTTTTTTTTTGTTTAAAATCGTGCATTTAAAAATTATTAAGGAGACCTTCAAGGGTGAGAAATCGAGGGCATTTCGTTCAAATATTATGGAAAATTTTGTTATTTGTATAAATACAAAATACCTCGGATATTTTTTATCATATAGTGTATATAAGCTGTTTGAATATACAACTAAGAAGGCAATAACATTTTAAGTAATATTGTAATTTTATAAAAGTTAATAAGTCAATCATGTTTTTTTTATTATTTCATTCCGTCTTCGCTCTTTAAACATATAAATAGAATGAAAGTTACAGTAAGCAAATAAAAAAATGTTTTAAACAAATAAGTTATGCCAAAACATATGCATATTTATAAAAATTTACATTAAGTATATAAAGGTGTAGATTCTGACACACTTTTTGAAAACAGTTTTAGAGAGAAAAAAATGTGCAATCAAAATGAAATTTTTTTTGCATCATTTACAACATATTAAACACTACACAGTATTAAGTACCATTATTTTTTCTTTTAGATATGAGGGCAAATGAATTACAGACTAATATTCCGCAATTTGTAATTTAAATCATTGTGATTGTTGTTGAAATATTTGTAGTATTGTTTCTATAAATTAATATTTTCCAAATACTTTTAAATTCAATAAATCTTTTTATTTATATACAAATATAATCAAACAAAATTTCCTATTTTATAAAATAATTCCTTTGGGTAGTTAGAATTTTCCTTCAGTATTGTAAAAAGGGAGCGCTTAAAAGGCTTATTTTTAAAATAGAAGAATTCTCTTTTACTAAATTTAGAAAGATTATGAAATACATCCAGCATATATTTGCAACAATAAACACGCAGATATTTTTTACGAAATTGTTTCTGTGAAATAAATTGAAAGAATGAAATTTATAGAAAAAATTTTAATTCTTCTTCTTACCTCCAGATTTAGTGTTATTTATCGTACAATGTTCAATTCTTAGGGGAATCTTAGCTGACAGAATAATTTATCCTTTTAAATGGAAGGATTTTGTTAAAATGTGAAACACGTAATTGAATTGAATATTCGAAGTAATAACAAGAATGCTTGAAATAGGTATACCAAAAGCGATAAGCAAATTAATAAATTCTATATAGAATGGAATATGATTTCGGTTAAAGTAAAACTTAGTTCTTTTTTTAAAAAATCTTGGTTCTAAAAAAAATATTTCGCTTTGAGAAATTATACTTATCTATGGGTAATATTATATTCCATATTTAAATATCATCGCAGTTACATAATATTTCTTTCCTAATAAATATTTTGCGCGTCTATATACGTACAGAGAAAAAAACAAAACAAATAAAAATGGGTAGTTAGTTGCGAGAAAAAATTATATTTAAAAGAACATAATATAAGCCTCTATTCCACTCTTTCATTTATATTTATTTTTAGCTGTAATCTCTGCACAAACGGAACATTTTTGCCGCCTTTTAAAATGCTAAATGTAATTTTTTATTTAAGAATGATTTTTTTTTTGGTTAAAGCTTTATTTCGTCTCATATAGTTGTTTTTTTAGTGCTGTCAATTTTTTATGCCTCTTGAATATTATTAAATTCTACTTTTTGTTTTACAGAAAACATTTCGTTGTTATTAAAATTTTAAAAAAAATGTTTTTAATCTGGAGCAATCTCAGTAATCGGCCGTTAAGTAATTACCCTGGAAAGGAAACTTTAATCATAAAAAAATTAGTCTATCTGTATTTATTTTTAAAGTAAATTAATTATAGGCAGTGAAATGCACAATTCTGTTATACAGGTTGTGGTTATAATTAATGAACCATTTTGTCCTAAAAGGAAAGCTACTGGAACAAATATTATCAAATTTGGTAATAGTTTAAAGAAGGCGTGGAAATTTCTTTTCCACCAGACAAAAAAAAAGTTCAAAACTCATACACAGGAGTGAAATGGCTCTATATGTAATATTATTCAACAAATAAGGCATGAATACAACTGTTTAAAATAATTGCTTCTAAAGCGTGTTCAATATGGCATCCACCATTTTCTGAAAGAAAGTTCATTTACATTTCTGCGTTCTTAACAGTAATGCGATTGATAATAAGTAGCTTTTAGTATATCAGGAGGAATGTAACTATTGCATCTTTTGCTTGTATCGCTTCTTTAATTCCACAAAATTGTTTAGATAAACAGTGCTTTTGCAATATCAAACACTGAACATGCTTTGTAACACGTTTCAGAAACAATTAAGCACCTTTTGAACCGGTGTCTTCATAATCTATTTTGCTTAACAATATTGCTTACCCCTGCATTCCATACCATTAAATATTGCATACACCTTTCATCCCTGGTGCTGAATTTCTGAACTTTTTTTGGCTGAAAAGAAATTCGCATGACCTCCTTTGAACACTTACAATGGTTGATAATATTTGGTCCAGTAGTTTTCCTTTTATAATCATTTGAAAGTGGGACTTACATTATAACCACCTTGTATATTATAAAAATATTTTTAAACGAAAACTGCAAGAGTTTATTAAGGATTTTGAAAACAGTTTTGTTGTGTCTGGTAGATTTTTGTGATCCGAATGCTATCGACTTGCCTATTCAAAATATGCATATGAAAACTGAACACTTTTCTGCAAAAAATACAGATTGCTTATCCTGTTGTTTGGAAAATGCGGATTATATAGGGAAATCATTATGCAAAATTTTTTAAAAAGGATATTCATTAAATGTTTATTTATGACTTTCTCGGTAAAATGATTTAGGAAAATTTAGACTTCGAGAGAATAACAATTAAAGATGTAAAACATCAATAAAATATAAGCTATATGTGTATAAAAATGATTACCACTTCCCAAAAATCGAGCACCGAAACAAGATTTAAATGGTTTCATAAAGAAAGCTCTTCAGAAATTAAGAATATATAATATTTTTTAATAAAATATATTAAATATATAAAATTAATGCGTTCATTCAAAATAAATAAACTTTATTTCAGTCTACCTTAAATGCATAGTTTTAGTATGTTATATAACGAAGATCAAATTTTAAAAACATATAAAAGATATACGGAAGACTCCTGATCATAGCCTAGATATGATAATTCAGCCTAGAAGGGCAAATCTGTTTGTATAAATCTCGATATAGTAATAATTAGTTGTATAATATTCTTTTTTTTCTTTATCATCATTTGAGAACATGATCCTCTTTTCGTTAGGAGGTTTTGATTAATTGAAGCCAATAAATTATTGAAGCTCAAAATCACATAGGCAATAAATACTTGGAGCTCGAAACCACGTAGACAATATCCATCAACATGTTTTAATAGCATATATTTTTTTACCTACCAGTCTAACATTATTATTGAGTACATGTACTTCTTTGAAAGCAGATACGTTTTTATATTTTTATATAGTTTTGAAGTATTCGAAAAAAACATTTCAATTTTATATTATTTTTTGCAGTAAAAATTTTATTTATTTCTCTCTAGGTTCTACAATTGAAAAAAAATCTACCGACTTATCATGCAAAATTTAAATGGCATGCATTTTAACTACAGATAACGCAACAATATAAATAACAAGTATTCATATTTTAGCATTAAAATGTGTTAAAATATATTCCCAAGTATTTTATGGAACTCTGTGGAACAATATGCATGCGAAATACTGCAAAATCTATAACACTTTACCTTACGTGTCCCCAAAGGAAAAATACAGCGCCCAAGCCTTCAAAGAAATAAATGGGGCCCATATGCAAAATGCTGGAATACCATTTTCTATTTTACCATTTTCTGCTTCGCGGAATGGCAACGGATAAATTGTAGAGAACGTTGGACAGTAAAAAAACCGGAAAAAAGGTGAACGGATACATTATAAAACAGGAGAACGAATTTCACTCACCGTCGATTCACGTTCAGAACAACGAATTTGTTTTCGGTTCGCTGTTTTCGTGCATCGAGGTTTGTACGAAAGGTCAGAATAAAGATCGGGAAAAGGACATAAAATGGGAAAAACGGGAGAAAAATAACATGGGAACGATCGAGAGGAGATTAAAGATCCATTTAAAAGAAAGAACAAAAGTAAAAAAGAATGGGTAAAAGGCCAAAGGACTAGAATCGACTTTGTTTGTCACTGGGGATCTGGCAACCGCTTTTCGCGATAAATTCCTGCTGGACAAAATGGTTGTGAAAAAGGATTATATGTGATAGATTATTCAGGAAAAAGAGGATACGCACAGGAAATACGAATAATCCTTTATTTTTTTTCAGGACAAAAAAAATTTTTTCTTCTCAAAAATGAGATACAAAAGCTCAGCTGAGTGAAAAAGCTAAAAGGGTCGACGTTGAAAGGAAGAAAAAAAAATGGAATGTTTTTTGGATATGAATGGAATATACTTTGACGTGGAAAAATGCGTTACTTGAGTAAGAGCTATGAAAAAATAGCTTGTTTATGTAAATTGGCTCATGTAAAACACGACAGAAACATTGTAATTGAGCCCGCCAGCATCCTGGAAAGTATTCCAAGACGAAGATTAAAATTCTTTTGTTCACCTTTTAAGTTTTTTAGGTAGTTTACATAACCTAAAGTAATACTTTTAGGTTGATTTTTTTAATACAGAGCATTTTTAGTGAAGTCTGTCAGGCATTTTTTTAGCAGGAACATTGAAATGTTAGATTAAAAGCTTGGAGTTTTTTTCAAACCCTGTTTCATAAGTTAACAATTGAGTAAAAACAATCGATGAAAATCTATACTGGCAAAGGCATGGGTTGTCTCAAAAAAATTTATAAAATTTCTCCATCATATTTAAAAAAATGAGCTGAAGATTTAAAATAATACTCTTAAAGGTTCTAGAAATATGATATGCTATATTCGGTAATAAACGTAATAAAATAGAAATAAAAGTATGTTTTATAATTTATATTTTTAAGAAGATGATGTGAGTGTAAATGAATAATCCTCAACGTTTCACATTTGGAAAATTTTAAAAGCTTAATCTGTTTCCTTAATTAGTTTTGCGAGGTTATAAGTTTTATTCATTTTCTATAATCTACTGATGTATTAAACCAGAAAATGAACCTTGAAGTTCTTCTATAAAGTATTAGGCTGAGCAAAGTAGTTTTCAGATTCTCTTATTTATCGATCTTTTTTTATTTAATAACTTGATTATACCCTGTATGTTACTGCCACAAAAGAAATAATTATGGAAATATCGTTTAAAATTTAAAACATCTTGTTTGATTGGGAATGTTAGAAAGAATGAGATTTATTAGGTTGTTCGGAAAGTAATTTCGTTTTTTCCTGACAAAGGATTTAATTGCATTTTTCGCACCCAATTTCATACTTAAACCGCAAAATCATTTTATGTTTTAAGAGCTGATATAGCAAGGCTTGACTGTGAAAAAGTGCAGCTGATTCTTCGCAGTAGTTTTTGGATGGTGCCCTTTTAAATATAGAGAGCAATAAACAGCATTTTCGTCATTTTTTTCTTTTTTGCTATAAAAGGTAAAAATGCTGTTCAAGACAGAAATAAATTAGCCAATATGTGTGGAGAAGATGTGTTAACAGTACATCAGTACCAGAACTGATTTGCAAAATTTTTCCTTCAAATGAGGAGGCCAAAAACCACCTCGATCAATTTTTTTTACTGCAAAGACCAAAACTTTTATGAGCGTGTAATCATGTTACTACCAAAAGGTATTAGACCAGAATGGCAAAAGGTATTAGACCAGAATGGCAATTTTATAATTTAATAAATAATTTATTCATTAAACGAAAATTTCTTTTCATTTTGACACAAAAATACGAAATGACTTTCCGAACGACCCAATAGTTTTTTATCGATAGTGAATATAACATTGAAATTGTTATTCAATGTTATTCAAAATAAATATTATTATCATTCAAATAAATATTATTCATTCCTTTTTTACTTTATTATCCAAATATACTTTAAGATAGACAATATTTTTTTCCCATTTTCGGCATAAAGAAATAAATTTCGAGGCTACTCGACTCCTGGACATACAACTGAACATGGATTATCTAGGTTCAAAGTAATAATTTAGCAAAGTTTTTACAGCAATCAGATGAATCGTATGGCAAGGCATAAAATACGAGCAAATAAAAATTCCTTTTTATATTAAATATAATAGTTGTACTATACCTATAGTCTTCGCGTAAAGGCAAGCAATATGTTGGCAAAGTGTTATAGCAATCGGGTGAATGGTATTGCAGCGCATAAAATAAGAACAAATAAAAATTCATTTTTATATATTAAATGTACCAAGTAATAGTTCTTGAATTAATTTTTCATAATCATTGATAGATGACAACAATTTTATGAATTAACAAATGCGATATTTTTGTACGAATTAATTTAAAGTTTAAACTGAAATTGCTCCCCAGTCAAATAGCTTTTTAAATTATAATTCCTGTGTTATTAAGAAATATACAAACAATGAAATCCGTTGTTCAAATTTCACACATAAAAAGTTATATTTCCATTTTAATTCCATAATTTTTCAAATAAAGTTCCTTATGCAGCTATTTATTTGCAATAAAAACAATTTCGTAAGTTCTCAAAATTCGTCCTTTATTGATGTGGAAAATCCTTTTTATTTGGTAAATGAAAATGATTAATATTATTTTTAATCAAATGCAAATATTTCTGAATTTCCCCTCTATTTTGAATTCTATTTTAATACTCTTAAGACTAAAGCATTTTCTAGAAAAATCTTTACAAGAATATTACATCATTCTATTTATTTTGAAAAATGCATTTACCATTACGATCTTTGCTCCCTAGAGCTCTTGCCCAAAACAGAACAATAAAACCAAAATCTAGTCGCCTGCAATAAATCTGCCAATTAATTCTTAATTTTGGTATTTAAAAATTAATCGTCTGACAAATCTTAACGATAATAAAGGATCCTACCGAATTAAAAAGAAACAAATTTAAAAAATGAGAGGACATTTATTTTCCTTTAACGCATCAAATGTTAAATTCTCAACATCTACGAACGATCATTTTATAATAAAATAAAGTTTTTTCCCCTTTTCTGAAAGATGAAATAATTTTTAAAATGAGACGAGAAAAGGAAGAAAGAATAAGTGCTATTAAAGACGAGAAAAGATGGCATGAATGGAAGGGAGACAGTTACTGAAAAAAAGAATAGAGAAGTAATAGAAGGTGCCATGATGAAATGATCGATATCATTTACCGAAATGGCGTGTGAAAAGAAAGAAAAAAAATATCTTTAAAAATATATTAAAGGAAGGAATTTTCTTTTGAAAAGTGACGATGAAATGTCCGGGATATAAAGATTTCAGTAGCCGAAAGAGTTTTAGAGATAGAAGAGGACTTTAGAGGTAGAAGTAAGTAATATATAAAACGAAACGCATAGGAATTGCTTATTGCTATTTTTAAACGCTGATATTTTCTTTATGAGCAATGAATACAGCCATATTATTATTTTATAAGAGAACGTTAAGCTAGAAAAGGCAAGAATTTTCTTATTTTTATAATAAGCTATGCATTTAGAAAAATCTATCTATAATATAAAAAAATTTTTGTAAAATTTCGCTTTATTCGTCTTGTGATTGGTAGAGAGTTAGTCACCAGATCTGTGACATTTGAGGTCTGGTTTGCAAATATTGCTTCTAATATTTAATGAGGATTACTATAAATACGAAGCAGTATTTATATTGAACTTGATGGTGAAAAGGTAAAAAAAAGAAAAAGTGAGAATTTAACATCAAATTAACAGCAACTGAGTCAAAAACGATGTTATTCATTAATTCATTTTAACAGTGTTTGTCTTTGACTAGTGTCGTAAGAAATAACAATATTTCTTTTTAAGCCAAGGATTCTCAACATGTGGGACGCGTCCCCCTAGGGGGGCGCGAGCATATCCAAGAGAAAATGTTAATTAAACAAATTGATTAAGTGACTGAAAGGAAAGAACACACATACAAAACGAAATACATTTCGACATATTTAATAATTAACTTATTAAATTAAAACAACTTGCTAAATTAAAAACAAATTTAATAATTATTAGTGATTTCTTTGAGCCTGTCTTGCAGAGCAAAATTTTTCTAAGAGGGGTTTAATATTAGAAATAGACACTCTCAGTTCTTTTTCTATATTTAGCTGAGATCTATATTTTGTCTTCAAAAAAGCCACCACAGAAAATCCAGTTTCACAAAGGTAAGATGTTGAAAATGGTAGTAGAATGCGAAATGCCCTTGTTTTTAGTGCAGAAAACTCATCATCCACTCCTGCCCAAAATTCAAAGAATGATTTATTACTAAATTGTCTTTTGGTTTCGCCGCTTGCTGTGAAATCTATGAAGGTTTCTTCCTCTTCAATTGAAAGTCTTTCGGCAGTATTTTGAAATGGATCCCTCACCCACTTGTAACTTGATATCAGTTTGTCGTCAGCAAGAAAGTACTTTTTAAAATTCTTTGCTAGCATTGCTAAAAGATTTTCAATGGTTACAAAAACAACTTTTACAAGTTGTTCTTCAGCCTTGTAAGTTTTAATACAATCATTCAAATTTGCAAACATTGTTAAGTTTTCTTGCTTTAAATTTCTGATCCACAATTCCAATTTCGTACAAAAAGCATTAACTTTATCACTCGTATCCAATATATGTGTTTTTCTCCTTGCAGTTGAAGATTTCAGTTATTTAATTTCTCGAATATGTCGACCATGTAGTTCAACTTCATCACAAATAAACTAACGCGAAAATTCTCAGCTTCCGGTCTGTTTTCCTCTTCTAGGAAAACGGCGATTTCTTCTCTTAATTCATAAACACGCTGCAAAAATTTTCCTCGTGATAACCATCTTGCCTCGCAATAAAATAGAAACGCTAAATGTATTGCACCCATGTCTTTACAAAGTGCGGAAAAGATTGTTGATTTCAGGGGTCTCATTTTTATATAATTTACTACGGTTACAACCGTAGTTAACACAATATTCAAACCAGGACTGATTTCTTTGGAAGCCAAAGCTTCTCTGTGGATCATGCAATGTGTCCAGACGCACTGTGGTGATTTTTATTTCACAAGTGCTTGAATACTTTGGAATCTTCCTGACATAGAACGAGCACCATCGGTGCATATTTTGACGCAATTTTTCCATTCTATGTTTACTTCGTTCATAAAATCATTTAAGATAGCAAATAATGCGAGTGCTGTTGCTTTGAGTTCTATTGGTTTGCAGAAAAGAAATTCTTCTACTACTGACAAATCATCACAAAATCTAACATAGGCAATGAAATGAGCATCTTTATTATTATATGTTGCCTCATCGAGTTGTATTAAAAACAATTTGTCACGTAACTTCGACAAAAGCTGACACTCTACATCTTCAGCTATATCAGCACTTCGACGGGCCGCAGTATCATTTGAAAGAAGAACAGACTGCATTGTTTTAAAAAATTATCTCCAAACATAATTTCTACAATCTCAATTGTGGCTTGCAAGATAAGCTCTTCACCAATGGTGTGAGGCTTTTTACATCTGGCTATTTTATATGAAACTTTGTAAGAGGCAATTAAAGCTTTTTCATTCACAGACAAAGTTTTTAAACAATGACTTTTGCTTTTCATATGGTTTTAATTTTAATTCAAAGAATTCTCTGGGTTTGTTTACATACTCACTATGAAGCGTTTCCAAATGTCGTTTAAGTTTATTAGGTTTCATGCTGTCTACCGCCAACATTTTTGAGCAAATGATACACAGGGGCCTTTCTTCTTCATTTACATCAGTGCTAGTGAATCCAAAATTTAAGCATTCTTGAGAGTATTTTCTAGATTTTATTACCGGAACCACGCTCGTCATTATACTTGTTGATGCTTGTCTATAGTCTAATGCTAGCTTACGCCAGCTTAAAAATTTTTTCATGATTCTGCATAAATCTGCTGACGTGAATATTTAATAGGATGAATTGCAATTACACGAAACTATATACAACATACACATTCAGAATAAATTCAATGGTGATAGAAGGATCGACTCGAATGAGATTGTCTGGAATTGAAATTGGCGTCATAGAACTTTCTCCTTCTCCCTATGAGAAAACATTTGTTCATATCTACGCTATATCACGCTCCTAACTTAACTTTTAAGCTGACCAGACAAATTCCAAACAAATCGAAACTTCTCGCGAAACCGTGAGAGTGCCTGTCATGACAGGACGCAAGAGCAATATAAAGGCATAGGATTCTTGTTTTTTCAATGCTGAAGATCGATGTTGCAAAATGTCCATAAATTTCCGTATTCTTGGTAATTTGTAAAGTTTAAAATTAAGGTTGTAGTGTAGGTTTAGCGCCAAATTCTCAAAATGCATTATTATTGTATAATGGGAGTGGGGGGGCGATGAAAATTATGATTGAAAATTGGGCTGTGAATACTAAAAGGTTGAGTTCAGTTATATTAACGTCCCGTTTAAAGCAACACGAGGGCTATTTTGGGACGGACCTCGTAATTTTGAACCACGGTCAGATGACGTCTAAAAGGTTGAGAAACACTGTTTTAAGCTATACTGACTGTTTTTTCATCTGGTGCCAAGACAAAATGTTTTTGATTGGATGTAATTCTAGTAAGTGGAACAGGATATTGTCAACAATAAAACATTTGAATCTGCTATGGTTAAGGTTGTATTTTCTTTTTTTCGGGGGGGGGGGGATATGCAGTTAGTGCATTTTGAATCCTTGTTTGAAATCGGGCGTACATAAAGAAATGCATACAAAACTCTTGCCATTTGTGCATTTGCAGTTTGAGGTTTTCGTACACACGTGGATAGATGCAAAGCTTAGATACTTTTCTTTTACGCATGCCCGAATCATATTAGGAAAATACTTAAAATTGCAATTATAAAACTTCATTTTTTTATTTTATTATATAATGATTCAATATATCAAAAACTTCCACATTAAATTCCCAAAAAATGTTACAAATACCTCTAATATCAGTTAATTATTTCTTGAGTGTTCCGCTTTCAAACATAAAGACGATTTCATGATACCTCATTTTATACTATGTATAGATATCCAAACTTCTTAATCCTTTTCCTATAATTTTTACTATGTAAATAACTTTTGTAAATTTCATAAGTTCGACATGTTGTAGGAAAATCTTTTCTACTTAAATGCTTTAAACCTTTATTTCTGGCGAATTTTGATAGATTCTTTCCTGTTTATTAAGTTATCAATATTTATGCATAAATAAAATTCAAGGAAAAATTGCCAAAAAAAACAACATTCTAAATAAATAAAAAAGAAATGGTAAAGAAAGATGAAAAAATGAGTTTAAAACTGGCTAGTAAGTCAATGAAACATTCTAAATATTATTGTTGATGCTATAAATGCACAATCGTCAATTTCTGATTTGCTGAACAATATATATGCAATAAGCTTTTGAAACTGTTTAAGGATAATAATAAATTTCTCGTCAATCTATTTTGATTTGAATCAAAAACGAAAAGCTTATTAACAGTTTGGAAGGAAAAAAAACATATTCATAACTCCAAAATCTACTGAACGAAATAACGATATAGATAACGAAAGAAACCACCAGTCACGAGAATACCAGCTGTCAAAACAACCCCCTTTTATTTTTTTTACTGAAAGAGAAATATTTGAGATAAGCCAGACCATCTGAAAGCCACAGAGCCTCACCAAGGTATTTTTTTAAGTTTCATCTGCTAGAACCTTTGTATTCTTTGTGTTACTGTCATTGTGTCTATTGCAAGTGTCGTTTTACTTATAATAAAAGAAAGGTTTAAGTCATCGGTTTATTTGATGATAGAGGGTTTCCGGTGACAGAAAGCGATATCGAATAATGTAAGTTAATGTCTTTCGGTTTATCTTACTTGACAAGTCTGTGGTACAGTTCGTTAAAAGTTTTGAAAGAATGTGGAAAGTGAGGAAAATATTGAGATCATATGGATACTTAGTGAAATAAAAGTTTTAAGAAAAATAATTTTAGAAATCAAAAAGTAATGCTTGTACGACGAATCATCCGAGATACTTCTGAAGTCGAAAGATTTTATTTATTTAATTACAATAATTATTAATTTCAATGAGTCTGAAATTGCTATTAAATTTGAAGTTGTAATAATAACAGCTGTCTGAATTTTTCGAAGATAATTAGTTCATTAGAATCTGCCATTAAATGTTGATAAAAAAAACATCTCACAATATTTCTCTAGAAAACTTATGATAATATATATTAATGCTCTTTTCAGTATCAAGCATCTCATTCATTGTTCTTTATTGCTAAGGTCCTGTTATTAATGATAATTAGCAGCCTTGACTCTCATTTGCTTTGATGACAAAATTATTCTTAATTTCAATTAAATTTTGAATGGATAAAGGATTCATTATTCCCTTAAATAATAATTTTAAATATAAAATTGTTGTGGACATTATATAAATGTTGTTTAATTATGATAATTATGTAATAGTTATGTAATTATGCAATTGTGGACGTTATGTGATTACAGTCATGTAATATTATTAACCTTATATCTTCTGTTCAATGCACCGTGCTCATGATCCTTTGTAATAGTATTGTAGATCCTTTGTAATTTTATTTTAGTTATATTAATATGGTGTTGTGAAGCTACATCGGCATTTTCTGGACAGATTCGTCACTTTGAATCATACAACACATGATTAGGACATTGCCTGGAACAGATGAAAAGCTATCTAACTTCTGTATTGTATCACTCAGAAAACACCTGATTTTGAATGATTTAAGATCCATCAGATCCTTTTCAAGAGGCTTGGGACTCAAACCTGCGAACAGACGAAGGCAAGTCTCTGTCTCAGTGGTCGCATTTACTAAATAAAATGAATGAATATGAACGCCTTGAATTCATTGAGAGGAATTTACCCAAATTAAATATATGGAATATCCGATGCACGTGGTATTATATATTTATATCTACAATATTATTAGCTTACAATTCAAATCTATATCCACCTCCACAATATACATTTTTCGAATAATAAAAAAAGTATCTTATTTTACCAATTTAATGTAATATATCTCTAAATAAAATGGTCATATTTTAGTCAATAGGAATGCAAGACCATGAACCCTGAAAATGCGATGCCCTGAAATGGGACTTAATAATAAATCTCTATATTTATGATTAGTTATTTGTACTTTACACTATTTAGAAACAGGTGTAATTAATTGAAAATAATGAATTTTAAATAAATCAGCAGATAAGCGATTAAATTATTTTGCAATAATTTACTGAAATTTAATTTAGAATATTATATTGCAGTTTTAGAATTTAGTCTTATTTCTTGACATTTTCTAGGCAGTTCAGGGGGACTGAATTTTATGGGAACAATCCGCTTGTCTTCTAGAATATCTGCTGTTTGACTCTTAATCTACTAAAAAATATCGCAATAAAATAGAATATTCTTAAAATCAACGGCAAAAACTCTGTCTAGACATTTCCCAATACAAAAATCATTAATTTGGAGATAAACATACACAACAGTTAATACTACAATTAGCAGCTTTAAAATACTCTGAATTCTTTTTCCACTTCAAAGTTTTTTTGAGACAAACAAGTGGTAGATTTTTATCGTTTGTTAAATGTCCTTTTCAATTAATGCTTTTAGGAAATCTAAATATAATTGTTGAATACATTATAAAATGCTTTGAAAGTATTCGTTGAAGCAAGGTTTATAAAGTTGTACATTATTTTCGTCTTTAAAGTTGTTGTGAAGATTAATTTTTGTTTTATAATAAAACAAAAAATGGAGTCTTTTAAACATGGATTACTATGTTAAAACTGCCAGATAATTATTTCACTGAAGTGTGATTTAAATCTATTGGTCCAAAAATAAAGTTTTCTACCTTCCTTCTTTAGCCAGCAATGCACATATCATACTATGATAATTAAATAAATAAAGTCGATTAACTATAAACAAATATATCTTATTAAATCAAAATAAAATTCTATTTCAAATTATTCTTCTACAATAGAACATTCCGTTTGATCAGCTATGAGGACAGAATTAATTGGTGGATAAAAGTGACGAAATCAGTCAAATTATTGGAGCTGAAGTCTATCTCAAGATTTTATTTTCCGATATCTCTTGAAAATGGAAGACCGATCACCAATGGTGACCTATGTCAGTAACATGGAGCTTCAAATGAAAAATAAATTAGAGAAACCAAGTTAGTATCAAACTTGGACTTTGTATTCCCCCCACCATAAAAAATATGCATTGTATTTGTAGTTTTTCAGATTTCTGTTGAAAATATAGAGTAGGATGGGTGATTGTCGAAATTTCATAATTTATATTAAGATCATGAACTTCCATGTGCAATAAAAATTGATGAAATAGGACGATTGCAATATTTTATCGCTTTAACAATGAAAACTTTTTCATTAAAATGGAATAGCATTTTGACATCTCAAATTATGTATGACTGATAGTTGCATTATTTTATACAGATTTAAGTTGTAAGCTATAAATATATATAAATGCACAAATCATATCTTACATATGTTAATGCTGAATAGTAAATCTGTACAAAATTTATTGATTAAGAAGTCATCATCATCAATAAAATATTAAAGAACTACTAAGTTGCTAATTTTTCCGTTATAATGTGTTTCAAAAAAGAACACACATAATGTAATAAACAAATATTTCCAACATAAGTATTGCTACGGAAATTCCGGAGTTCTTTTCGATTTATTGATCGATAAAGAGACAGTCCTTTAGTAAAGAGCGATGACTTTATTAACACGAAGATTAATACAAAGACAATAAATATACAGGCTAGGCGAACACAGATAACATACAGTAGCACATTACAACAAACAGTAGCTCACAAAAGAAATCGTTTATAATGACAACCAGAGTACACAAAGTAACTAGACAAAATTCAGCAATAGGAGGAAATCTACATAACTTCTCTCTACGATCTCTCCAAACGTCTGTTTTTCACCACTGTCTCCTCGCTTTAACTGTGTCCAACTGTGTTTCCGGAGATGGGCAGAGAAGGTTCTGGAACAATCAGGCATACCTCGATTACTATTCGCTCAATCGCCAAAATTCTGGAAGTTTCCAGTATTATATATTTTGTCACCAAATTCGCCAAAAGTTTGTCACCAAGCCCTGAGCTTACTATTTTGATTTTGACTGTCTTTCCAGTGATTGAAGTAACCATTCTGGAAAGCAACATTATAGATTTGTAACAATATAAATTGTAGGACTAATCTGTAAAAGTATTTATTTTATATTCTTTTCTGAACAACACCCGAGGAAAAATGAAAGAAATGATTTTTTCTTTTTCAAATGGATGCAAACATTAGCATTCATTGACTTGGATTTTTTATATCGGAATTTTTTTAATAATGCTGATACCTCATTGAACTTTACATAATTATTTTAAAACTTTGCTTTTACTTTTCATGTACTGTAATTCCTAAATATGTGGCTTATTTTAAGATTTTTATAGTATTATTCTTTTAGAATTTGTAATACTTCTGTATTCCTTAGTAATTTAATTAATTCTAAAGTTGCTAAATCCTTTAAAGTAACATAAAATTTGAATAGTTTAAAATAAATCGAATTCTTTCAGCAGGGTTTTTTTTTTTTTTTTTGAAATCTTGTGATTTTTGTTCTACTTTTCCCAAAGCAACTATGAAGTATTTTCTTCACTATCACCTTCCTATTAGACAGAAACAAAATTCAAACTTCAACGATTTTTTTTCTTTTTATACTTCTGTGGTTCTATCAAAGACCTGTATATCAAAGTATGATTAAAATGCTGTATTGTATATTGGTATATTGAATCTCAAATACACCAACGAATTTTAGCTTTAAAATGAATAAGCTTGTATCTTATTACCAATAAAAGTCAACGGTCTGATGCTTCCAAAATAAAGATATTCGAATCACGCCATTGTTTTTAAAAAGAGTTCTTGTAAGCATTTGATGTAAACATAGCAAAAACAATCGCCGAGTTCAGATGTTGCAATACGCTCAAAGGAAATAATTTCTGCAAAGTATCAACTTATATAAAATAATTATATTTTAATACCAACTGAAAATTTATTAAGATTGATCTTCTATATATATTAAAGGACAAACTTTAACTATAACTTATTAAACTTCCATAAGAACTTAAAATTGCGACTACTTCCAAGTCTGTGTCACTACACAAAATTTAATCTTTCATCACTTTGATATAATCTCCACCATTCTATGTTAACGTCACGTTCTTGTATTTAAATTGCATTCAACTACGTAGATGTAGAATTTCTGCTGCCAATGAAATGACTGAAATTGCTGAGCGATATGAGAAGGGAAATCAGTTCGAATGTCTAAATACAAGATTTTGTGACAACCTTTGCAAATGAAAGGCGCATTGGAATCTACATCGTTAGTGCCTCTGGGTTCATCTCCACAACTGCACTCGGGATGAAGAATGAAATATTAAGCTCTGTAACAGAAGAGCTCATTTCAGATTAAGATTAAAATAGTTGTGTTTGTTCCTAGAGCTCCTGTGTATGAATGTTGAAAATCTGAATCGACTGTTAATAATTATTATGGTAAAAGTGCATTTTCCAGAGTAACACTTACTCATCCTCTTAAGCTCTTATTATATCTTAAATAATATAAAAAGGTATCTTTCAACAAAATACAGTTTTATATTCAAATATTTCATTTTCAGTAGACGAATACACTATTATGAAAATTCAGTTGAATCCCTACATAAGGAGAATATTAGTTTGTGTGCAGGTTGAGGCTCTACGGTTTAGGTAGTTTGAGTAACAGCTATCAAATTTGGCGGAAAAGTGCATTTGCCAAAATAATTCTTAAACATCAAATGGCTGTGTTCTTATCAAATAATATTTTTAAAAAGCAGCTTAAAAGCATCTTCCAATAAAATTCGGTTTTGTACTAAAATATTTTTAGTAGAAAATTCGGTAATATGAAAATGAATTTCTATACTAATAAATGAATGAATCTCTACTACTAATAAATGAATGAAAGTTTATTAATGATAAAGGAATGAATCTCTACTACTAATAAATGAATGAAAGTTTATTAATGATAAAGGAATGAATCTCTACTACTAATAAATGAATGAAAATTTACCAATGATAAAGGAATGAATCTCTACTACTAATAAATGAATGAAAGTTTACTACTGATAAAAGAATGAATCTTTACTAATAATAACTAAATGAATATCTACTATTTTTCTTAGATGAATCTCTACTACTGATAAATAAATGAAACTGTATACAAGTAAGAAACGAATGAACTTCTCCTATTATTCTTAGATGAATTCCTTGTACAAAAAAAAGAGAATATTTGTTTGTGTGTGTGTAAATTGTTGCAATATAGCTCAAACAGCTTCAGAAAAAGCTATCAAATGTGGCAAAAAAACGTAACTACTAGTTAAATTTTTTGAAACTTCATTCATATTTTAATTAATTTAAAATTATATTTTGATTATATCTGTATTAACGCACGAAAATAGTATTGTGCCAAATTGATTCGTTCTTCCTTTTTACAATTTAAAACATTCTTTTGTTAAAGATATTTCTTTAACTATCTATATTAGCATGTAAAATTTCTACTCTTTTAAATTGTTTTTAGAATAACGTATTTTTAAAAATTAATTTTAAACAACTGTCTTCATCGTCCATCAAATATTTGATTGCGTGATTTTCTTCTATTGATAAAAGCTAATAATGAAAATTTTTCTTATTATTTTTGTTACATTACATGGGGAATTAGAAAGAAGGATTATATTATTGCAAAACACGAAGTACAGTTTGAAGTAAATTGTCCAGGTGTTTAAATAAATAATGCTACTATGAAGTCAATGGACACGACTTCATTTGGAAAGTACACGCACTTAGTAAAATATAACGGAATAATACTATTGAAATGAGATAGACTTTAAATATCAAATATAAATGATAATATAAGAAACAAATATAAATATGAATTATAATTTGATATTTTATAAGCAGTTGAGAGAATCATTTGCATTGTGTTTTACATAAGGTGTTTACTTAAAATTAAACACAACTATTATTCTGGTCTACGAGGTGGTAGACAAAGGCGGCTAGTTGTGAATGAAATTAATCTGACACACATTAAAACTTAACTTGCCAATGTGTTAGTTTTATATTCAATCCAAAGGTGAAATATGGTTGTTACTCTTTTATTTTTGGAACGCTTTCACTTATTTGCTAAATAGTAACAAGTTTAACCAAACGTACAGTATACATATTTTATGATTCTCTCTTGAAGTTACATCGTTAAGCTAATATTAGCATGACCAACCAACTTTACAGTAACTTTTAATAACGTTCATTATTATGTTCGGTAACTAATGTGAATATTCATGATATGGTGTATGAATTCATTATTCATGGATGGTATAAATTTAATTTATAAAGGGCTAAGCTATTTATATGGAAAGATAGATGTTGGTCTATTACAAATCTTATTATTGCATTATTACTCAAATCCATTTCAGTGAACTGATATATGTAATAAATAGAAAGTACATAATTATATAATTGAAACGAAATTTAATCCAGAAAAAAATAACACATCTAATAACTTCAATCTACAATGAAATAATTGTTGATAATGCAAGTAATGTTTTATTATATTGTTGCGGATTTCCTAACCGTCGGGTTCGCTTTTGCGTAGTGGGTGTGTATGGTGAGAGATAAACACAATGAACAGTCCTGAGTAGGAAGACAACGACGATATTTATTTACACGAAGACAGGACAGCTCAAAGACGACATTAACAGCCGACAAGTAAACACAGCAGCAAGCCACAAAGACATTGTCCCATAAGTAGTAACAACGTCCACAGCACATAAAGTTGCCATATTGGATTCAGCAGGGGAAGGGATCCTAGAAGCCTTGCTCTACACACTTGCCACAAAGATGAAACACTTTCCACTATTATTCGTATAACTGTATAATTACCACAAGACTGGCTATAGTACTCGATGCTGATTCCTCAATAGACAACAAGACCCACTGCTCAGTTCAGCACTAGCTTGACTCCACCGCTGCTTTACTATCCTTTGGTAAAATCGTTATTTAACATCGATTTAGGCTACTAAGTTTACCTCAGAACTACACGATTGATGGCCCAGATTGAGAGTGCTAGCCTTGTATAGCTCCTGGAAGGCGGGGTTGGAAACTTCTTAGCTAATCAAGGAGTATCTGGACGTACATCGGCTCCTAATGGACGGATCGAGAAAATTCTCGATGTTTCGGTATAATCCATTTTGTTGTTAAAGTTTCCAAATGGTCGCCAAGCTCTCGGATCATTATCCGGTAGCATCCAATACATATTACAGTAAATCATTATTTCTTATGATGACACTATTCGTGCTGTGGAAGCAAAATTACAGATTTGTAACAATATCTTTCTGGACCCTGATTACTGGAAAAGTAATGAAAAATTTCCGTTGCGTAAGGTTTAACCCCAAATCACAATATATGCTTTTCGAATTTAGATATTACGGATTAAAAAATATCATTTATTTTAGTTCGATAAACGTATTGATACATTTCAAATAGTAAATTGATGGATTAAATAATTAAATCAGAGATAATAAAGTATTTCAATCCAGGTTATTCGCCTGAACAAAGTTATTCAATCCTGAATAAACCATCGTTTCAAAAGTGGTGACAAGAGACGTTAATAAATTCGCGATTTCTACGTCACTTGGTCAGCAAAAAGAATTGGTACACTACACTATGTAAAAGAAATTATATTTTTGAATCCCGATTTATCTTAATTTTGACTATTGAAACAAAATACGAAATTCTTTAGAGAATCACATACAGTTTTTAGTTTTTTTTATCATCATACCACCGGAAACCCGTTTCAGATGAAAAAAAGAGTTTTAAATCAGTGAGAAATATAACATTTCATTCTTAAAACAAAATACAGCATCGTAATTTTTTATTTCTGTATGTCATCATTTCTAGGGATTAAAACAACAACAGAAAATTTTTTTGGTTTATTGTATGGAAAGATAATACTTAATTGTAAAAGAAAATGTAAGCCGCTTAAATATGTTTTTATTTCATTTGTTCTTAGAACTATTTGGCAATTTTAGTCAGTACGAATCGACTGCTTTGTTTTTTTTAAAAAACTAAGTCTTTCAATTTTTCTTTCCAATTTAGAAATACTTTTCTTTTAGCTGAACTTTAATTTCTTTTCCAAAATTCTTAAGCAGTGTCATTTCGTTTACTTTTTCTATTTAAACTTTTAATCAGGTTTATCAGTATGTAATCTTAAGAAAAATATTTCTTTCTTATTAAAAAGAAGTTTAACAGTTCTGATAAAATTGATCAGTGACTAACCAAATATGTTGAAAATAATAATCATGTCTTTTCAAATCTAATATATCCATATTTTCATTTCTATTCTCTATGGAAAAAATAAAATTTCAAAAGGACATTACTACTTTACACATCTCTCTCTCTCTCTCTCTCTCTCTGTTGTGTGTGTGTGTGTGTGTTTTGTGTGTTAACGAATATAATCCTGAAAGTAAATTCCATTTAGTAAACACACACAAAAAAGAAACAACTATTTTAAATTAATCTTATTAGATAATGAATTACAATGATAAAATTATTTTTCTAACTGTCACTCTGTTGTTTTGTTATTTATTGCAGAGAAGCATGAATGTTTGTACACCCAAATTAAAAAGTTGAGCCATCTGCAATTGAAAGAATTCAGTAACAGTTGAGCTTACCTTGTCATCGGCGTGGAAGTGCTTGCCACCAAGAAAGGTTCTAGTTTCAAGTCATTTGGTCTGAGATCTGGGAATGTAAGAGGGACAAAAGTTTCCCATCCCGATGTCGTAAGACATTTGTATGTCATGCGTGATATGTGGCCCCAGAACTGGCCCATAGCATGCCATGACGCTTATTCAATATTATAATAATCTATCACAGTAATTGTTTGTCCACGAGTTTGTCCACGAGACACGAGCAACACCACTTACCAGCAAATCCACCAATGGCAATCCCAAAACATCAATTTGCAACACATAATTAGTGACTTGACTTTCATCTTTGTTGGAAGTAGCGCCTCCATTCCATCAATTGCAGTTTGAATTCTGAGGTTACATGGCACACACAGGTTATATTACCAGAAAGGTCCAGCTTAAGAATGCTTCACACACTTCGTTATATCATCAAAAAAGTCTAGAGTTGTACCCTGACGTTTCAATCTTTTCTGCCCGGATACGTTATGGAGTATCCAACGAACACACGAGTCTCTTCTATCCGAGCTGTGGTAAGTGGTGTTGCTCGTGTCTCATAGATGTTATCTTTCTTTTGAACTTACTATCACATTACTCCCCCTCCAGTGAGTCTAAATTGAGACGAAAGATGTAATAGCACCAAATATTTTTGGCGGAGACGAATATTTTAATCATTGTTGAAGGTTCAATGTCCTAAGTCACCAATGTGGAAGGTGGTTTTGATTCAGAATAGAATTCGCAACATTTTGATTAGAAGCCTTGTAACATAGCTATTAGGCAAAAGCAATTACACGTTTCGCGTAGATGTTATCTGGCTTATGAACTTACCACTATAGAGTGTTTTATATAAAATAAGTAGCAGATGATACTTGGAAAATCGGAAAAAGTTTAGGAAAAGAGTCGTTATGGTAAAACTCTGTTCTCCATAATCGTTTCTATAACGAAAACAAATCACCATCAATCATCAAATCATCGTTTTTATCGCGCCAAGCGTGTTGAAGGTGGCTTTGAATCAAAATAGAATTCGGAAGCAGCAGCAGAATGTTTTATATAAAATAAGTAGCAGATGATGTTTGGAAAACTGTGATCAGTGATGGGTGCACCCTTCTTTTATTATCGTATTTTCATATTGTTTATTGAGGTGTCAAAACCATCTTCTGGCCATGGAATTATTGCATTATGGCCATAAATTTCACGAATGTGTTAATGAATTCTCCAAACATTGAAATTCCCCCATTAAGAAATCCGATGACCAAGCATTTTAAAATAATAGGATGCCCTGCTATTTTAAATTCGCACAAAAAAAAACGCTACATATATCAGCGTTTTGAAACTGATTTCTCTCTCTTGCTAAGGAATTAGCTGAAAGAACTCATAGGCTTCAACTAATGAAGTAGTTATTCAGCAGCGAAAATGGGAAACTTATCTTTTTTTCTATATTAACGACGTATGCATGCCTGAATGTATGCGTGCGTGAATGATTTCTTTTAATTAATTAATTTTCATTTACACAATGTAATGAATGAAGGAAATTAATTTAGGTAACTATGTTCGTTATTGAATTAAAATATTTTAATTTGAATGAAATCAATCAACTGTTCAAGGATATACATAAAATATATTACAGCAATTTAATTTTGGAATATATCAGTCTTCAGCGAACATATAAAACGAAAACATGTTACATAATAACAATAAATAAATTGTATATAATAAAATATGTAATGTATAATACGCTCATTAACATAATGTAACCAACCTGAAAAAAAATTGAGCAATTTTAATAATAACAGTTTTTTAATCCTTTTTCAGCTGATGATTAAACTGAGATAATTCCTTAATTAGGTTTTTACAAGAATATTTGATGTCAAAAGAATAAATTTGACTGAGTAGTATCTTTAATAAGTTACAACCTATCTTCATTTTCTTTTAAATAAAAATGCAGATAAATCTTTCTTCTGTCATCACTTATGATTTTTAAAAAATCATAGTAATTTGCCATAATCTAATACAGCATTGACACTTAGACATTTTTGTATTCATAGAGATAATTTTTAGAATTAAAAAAAACATAGATTTTAATAATCAATACTTTTCGGTAAAGTTTGAATGATTTGCGATTAGAAAACAATGTCGTTTCAGATCAATTCCAAAATATTCAGAACTTTTTAAAAACATTTCGTAAATATTGTACTATAATTGTGAATTTTGAAATTTTTTACCTAAAATCATATCTTTTTTTTTTTTTTTTTTTTTTTTTGATTTATAATTCTTGTGGATTTTTGTCCTCAGATTTTCTTTTCTGGATGTCCATTTTTTCTTCTTTATATGTAAACTGAGTAAATGTCTCATGATTAAGTTTTAAAAATTATAATTTAAATTACTTGTTTCTCACGCAAAAAATATAGCATGATTTAATTATTTCGGGATTTGTTTGTTTGTTTTCTCCCAGAAATTCTTAAAAGAATTTTGCTTCTAAAAAATGTAAATGTTTCCAAATTTCACTTCAAAACTGCTAAGATTACAAAACATTTTGGAATGTCTAAAATCCTAATGTGGATCAAATCTAGATTCTAGAGAGATATTTTAAATTTATAAATTTTTAGTTAGTTGGTGAAAATTACTTTCAGTATTTAGTGATTATATTCACCCATTAGTTGACAGTTAAAAATTTAATTTTGGTTTAATCATAAATATATTAAAATTAAATAAAGAAACTATTTTTAATAGAAAGAAGTATTGAATGATAAAAGCATATGTATTGAAAAGTTTATAAAACTTTTGCCTTATGAGCACAAATTACTCATTCTCATGAAATCAAGTAAATAAACACAAAGAGTTTCCCAGATCTTAATGCACGTAGATCAAAAGATGTTTTGGCGCCATCTGTTGGTGATGCAATAAGTTTCAAACGTTAAATTTCTTTCAATTCAAATTATTAATAATATAAATACTGTCAGAATATTTATTTATTTATTTGCGAAATAGTAAAGTATCATAATAAATAAATTTTTTATATAAAATGTGTTTTAAGCAAACATAAAATTGAAATTAATTATATGATTTTTTCTCAAAATTTTATATACATAGTTCGGATTTATTTTTAAATTTTTAACAAGTTGCTTAGAAATTATAATGAGGGAACAACGTTTTATTTTATGATATAGATATACTGTCTTTCACAAACTATTGTTTGGTTTTATCGTTTTATGAAGGAAAACATATGAATTTTAAATTTCATCAATTCAATAGGATATTTTCCCAAATAAATCAGAATGTTTCATCAATTTTTTTCTTGCATTTTCTCATATAAATCTCCTATACATGTAACAATAGGACAAATTTTTTAAAACTTTTCGTACTACGTATGAAGTTTTCATTTATTATATCCGTTGAGCATTGTCAGTCCACTTTTGAGATATTTAAACGATATTTCAAGGTGTAAATGCAAAATTTCATTCAAGAATGATTTCAAACTGCTTTCATCATATATTGAATGATTTCAGACTGTTACAGCATGCAATTTTACAATTATTTTTTCTGGAGGCAAAGTACAATATATTACGAAATTGTAAAACGTATAAAGCATTAGGAAATTATGAAAAAATTTTCATTTTTAATGCTAAGAAAGTAAATTATTAAATTGTTGTATTATAAAAATCCTTTCATTGTTCTAAATAATATTTATAGTTCGTTTACACTCTTTTTTCTTAATTTCTTTGCCTAGAAACAGAGAGCCTTCTGATGATTATTTCGATCATCTGACATAATGGGAAAATCAGAACTATCCAGAAGATCGGAAACAGTGCATTGTTAATTAAATTCCATATCCATTACTCAACTAATGAAAAATCTATCGAAATGTATAAATAATACTGTGAGAAATAAATGAACTGCAAACCCTTGGACAACACACTAATTATAATGCAATATTTATTTTCAGAGAATGAATTATTCGAATTTTTACTGTTTTGTTTTGAGTATATAATACCAATCTCAAAATGTGAATTATAGAAATGACTCTCAATTATAGAAATATATTCATTTATTGTCAGAGAATTATGACAAAAAAAGCTTAGGGTTTTATCAATCTCATAATGCATTTTGCTATATTGGCAGAAGCTATATTTTGCTATACTGATTGCTAAAGGACATTAGCTTGTAGCGGCATCTAGCGGTTAAATAATAAAATAATAAATGAGATAGTAAAGAGTTCACATTTTATGGTTTTAATATGTATTCATTTACACTATTAAAACTATTAATGTATATCAGAATTCAAATAAAAAGAAAAAGAGCTTAAATCATTGTTTTCCTTATAAAACAATTTTGCAAATGACTACACTGTTATAAAAAGTATGCATTTATTATTTATTAAAAGCGTAGAATGGGAAGAAAAGGAGAAAAAGATTTTACGGAATCAAACATTCTAAGTACTTTTCATCTAAATAATTTCTGCAGAAAATATGTTCATTCTATTCTAAATTTTCAAATTAAAAGCATTAAATACTTCATATTACTGAATTACTTAAAAGAAAACTTTAGAATTGTCAAATCTACTAATTTCTAAACTTTAAATCGTATATTAAATATTATGTTTAATGCGAATGATGCCAAAAATATAAAAATTCAAAAATAAAATGCATCGATGCAATCATAAGATGTAAATACTTTTTTAATAATCCACTGGAACATTAAATTATTAGTTTATGTAATAGGCCTTCGAGAAAAAAAAAACAGTAATTCTGTATAATCCCCCCCCCCAAAAAACTAATAATTTTTTAATTGAAAGTTTATAAGTTAAGTAGTTTATAAATTAATATAATCTTGCAGCCAATAGGAAAATTAACAGAATTTTACTTGCAAAAATATGTTAGACTAAATTATATTAAGTTAAAAGGAGAAATATTTTCTGACCAGAAAAGTATTTAAAAATCAAGTTTTTTGAACGATGCATAAGTTTTAATATAATTGGTCAATTTTCTAAAAATTTAATTTTTTAAAGAAAATAATTTTAACTACATTGCAAACATCTTAAAGGTTTTTAAAAAATTGCATTTTTATTATATATGCAACTGAAATTAAAAGTATGCAAATGGTACCAAATTAACCAAATGCAAGTTAAATAAACATTGCTAAGTCAATTTTTAAAAAATTGGATTTTGAAAATAAATTTACTATAAAATCAACCTTGTTATGTTTATTGGGTTCTTTAAAAGTTTAATGAATTCTATTTTTTTTTTTTTTTTAAACAGCATAAGAATATAGAATAGCTAAAACTTCCAATCACCAACAATGTAACAATTTTCTCATCAAGATAATCTACTCTTAAATTAAATTAAATATTTCTTCGTGTCAAATCAAATATAATTTTCAAGATTTAATTTTGTAGAATTCGAAATAACTTTATAATTTTTTGTGAAACAAATTTCATCATTTTTTAAATATATATACAGAACGGAGTAAAGTTTTTGCATCTTATTTTTAATCTTAAACGCAATAACATTACAAAATGTATCTCAGAGATACTTGGTAAACTGCACAAAATTATTTTTAACAGTTTCCCTATCTTTTTTTTTTTTTTTTTTTTTTTGAAAAAAAAAATTTGCAAAAAAATTATCACATGTTTTTATTATTATTATTAAACACAAGGAAACGAAACAAATCAAAATATGTGGGTTTTAAGTTGAATTTTTAATTTTTGGGGGGTGTAAAAGCATTTAACTTTAATATTCGTTTACTATCCAGAGTTATTTTGGGCGAATGAAAAAAAGTTGAATATTAGTCTTTGGATAATAGTTTTTGAAACAAGGAACAACACAAAGTGATACTTGACACTCTGTACACTGGTATCTGGTCTCTTCTTATTACCTCAGGAATCTCTTTTACGGGAGCACAGGGTACACTGTCTCGTTGGATTAACTTATTTATATTTCAGTAACAGGCATCACTATCTGAAAAATCATCGCTCACTATCTTGCATCATCACCATTATTTTACTTTTTTTCAACGCAACTATGCTATTTTATACATTACTAATGCACAAACAGACGTATACTCTACAATAGGGAAAATATTCGACAAATCCCTCCAAAAGAACAGCGAAACCTACAAAACTTGGCAAACTACTAATCAAACTTGAGTATTTCCTTTTATTTCCGCCAGGCAGAGTAAAGCCGTGATAAAACAAATCGAACTAACAAATTCTGCTTCGGGTTAAGAATTAACTGCATTATATACGAACCCGAGATAACTTGAGATAATCAAGTAAGCGATTAAAAAGTATAATATGTTTAGTAACTATAAGTCTAATAACTATTAGGAAGTATTATCCGAAATCTAAACAAAAATTAATCGCTTAATCTTTTCAAAATTTCTCACTTATCTTCTGCAAAGACTGTATTTTATAAAGTAGAAATATAATGTTTGCGCCGGATCACTGAGAAACTGTTACAATTTTTAAAGTATTATTTGAGAATTATAAAAAAGATTCATTCTTATATAGATATTTTTGAAAATCTGAAGGTATTAATTTCACAAGGTATCCGACTTCGTTCAAAGAAAAAAAATTTGAAAAATTGGATTTTTTGAAAAATATTTATGATTTTTATTGTCAATTAGGAATACTATAAATAGAGAGAAAAATTATTTGAAAATATGATATATTTTAGGAAATAGGAAAATTTGTTGTAAATTTCAATTAAATTTAACCAAAACGGTTAACTCACTATAAAAAAATTGTAATGCTGCAGTCCTATTTTTTCTTTGCACACAAGTTATAGGATATAATAATGGCTGAAATGAACCAAATCTAAGAGAAATGTTGAAATGCAATGAAGTTATGGGTAAAAATATACGTATATATGCATTTCTTCCATAAATTTTAGCTTATTTTTTCTAAAAACACCTTTAAATGAAAAAGTACGTCACCAACAATAAAACTTTTAGTTCATCAATCACATTTAAAACGCATTCTGAAATTTTTATGTAAATACCTCTATTAGTTTTTGAATTATCATGTTAACAGTGGAGAATTTTTATGAAAATTAAAGTTTTGTGAAAACTGAAGTTAAAGATGAAAAATATATTTTGCTTAAAATTCTTCTGGATGATAAGCAAGCCTTCCTCTTCCTAGAAAAGATAAACTGTTTTCGAAAGAGGAAAGTGTAAACTAGAAGAAATAAAAAAAAATTTAAAAATTCGCCAATGTGGTCTATAACCAGTGTTTTTAACGTAGTACGATAAACTCTACTTGTTAAGCCAATTAAGGAATTAATAATATTATTATTATTTATAAACTGTAACTGAACCGTGAACTGAAGAGACTTTAATTAAAACGGTTCAAGCAAAAATTTATTTATTATAAACTTTGGCAAATATTTATTTTTCACTAGATTACAGTTATAACCACTCACTCACAGAGCACAAATAAAGTTAATGAACCATTAAATAAATTTGCTACGGTTCGTACGAATTCGTGAACTGAACAGATTTTTAATGAAACAATAAAAAAGGACATTTATTTATTGCAGTTTTTACAGATATCTACAGCAAATGTTCGCATTTCAATATATTATACAAAATCCACTCACTCGCAGAGCAGAGATAAAACATGAGACACTATTCTGTAAATCTTCGCAGGTTCTCGAATAAGTTCTGCAGCTTCACCTGAATCAAAAGCGCCAATACTCAAACTACATTTTCTCAACGAAATTTCACATCAACTCTTTTTTCAGCAGTTACAGCAAGATACGATCATTTCATCCAAAAACCCTTCATCCGAATTTTCCAGAAAACAGTAGTAATTTTAAGGTACAAATCGCCAAAAATGCCGCAAAGAAACCAAAATGCTTTCAACTTACGAATTTTTCATTATAATATTCGTTGTAAATAAAATATAGAAACAAAAATAAAAACTATCCTGATTTCCTAATTCAGTTATTGCTTAGAAATTCCCCTCCCTTTCTTTCTCCAGCTTGATTTGCTACTTTGTCTCAGATTGATAAAGACAATGCATTCATGCTCTAAATGTGCTGCAATAAGAATTTTGTAAATGGCTTCGAGAAAATGTGACAAAACAAAGACCATTGTTTCTACTACGATCGTCCATTCCTAATCAAGATTTCTTCCTCCCGAGATGTTATCAAGCATTAACAAAACTGGACAGGCTATCAATTGAAAAATACAACAAAAAATAAATATGAATTGGATATGAAATGCATA
>JAPMOQ010004434.1:1143887-1256451 GCA_026543055.1 Argiope trifasciata | reverse complement strand
TACGTGTGTGTGTGTGTGTGTGTGTGTGTGTGTGTGTGTGTGTGTGTGTGTGTGTGTGTGTGTGTGTGTGTGTGTGTGTGTGTGTGTGTGAGTGTGTGTGTGTGTGTGTGTGTGTGTGTGTGTGTGTGTGTGTGTGTGTGTGTGTGTGTGTGTGTGTGTGATAATGTATTTGATACGAATTGATTTGATTTGATACAATTTGATAATGTAATGTAAAATATTTTTGAATTGAATTCGATTTTAAAAAAGAAGAGATTTAGCGGATAATTTAATATTCTTTTATTTTAATTATGTTAATCAGTTAAGCCTAATAAATTAAAATAGCGATTAATTAAACATAATTTTATTAAATTAAATTTTTATTAAATTAAAAATTTGACAAAAAAAGCCATTCATTAAATATAGGCAAATTATTATCGCTAATAATAATAAGTTGCTGACTAATTTAATTAAATTAAACTTTTACTTAACTTCTTAAATCCCTTTTTTTTAGGAATAATTAAAAAAATTAGAGAATTTGAGGGGAAATGGATTTTTTTTGTTTTTCAGAAACTTTAAATTAAAAGTGTTGATACAGTTTTATGAATTTTAGATATCTGTAAATGTTACAGATTAGTGTACCTACTCAAGCATTTTACGATGATATACATTAAATTTTACAACTTTAACAGTTTTAAATAATTAATTTAACGAAATTTGTGGAATTATTAATGGATAATTATCCATTTTTTTAATTTTGACTACAATTTTATAATGCACTGGAATTTTAATTATTAATTTGTCTGATAATGTTATATACAGTTTATCAGATCCTGTAAAATAAAAATTTTCAATGATGCATTTGCTTGATTTTTCTTATTTTCTTGAAATCTTATCATAACTATTAAATGCTTTTATTAGCAATTAGGGAAAACGTTAATTAATGATTACAATAAATTTAATTAATAATTACGATAATTTTCTCAAGAACTGTAATTTTTTTCAATATGTGTGTTTAAGAAATAAAAACAAAAATATTCATATTTTCATAAAATTGTTGAAATAAAAAAATTAAAGTAGAGCATTTTTTTTTAATAATTTTATTAGAATGTGTTAAAACCAATATAAATTGACCACTTATAATATAAAGTACGCTACTGAAATACTCAAAACCCCTAATTTACCACTGAATTGACAATGCCTTGATGAGAGAGAGAAAGGAGGAGAAAATCCAAATAGCCTGAGTGGTCAGTCTTTGAAGACACAAAATATTAATATGAGTGTATACTGTTTTCACTGTTTGGATCCTAATATGAATATGGATGCCAAAAGAATATATTTTATCACAGGAACCGTTTATTTCTTCCATATCCTTGAATTGAACAAAAGATCTTAAGTGAAATTGATTTGTCAAAATTTATTTGAAATCCAGCTTTACTTTTTCGTTTATCTTTTGACAGCTTTGAAAATAAATGGTAATTTCTTTCTCAACGAGCAGGAATTAAAGTAGTCAAGTCGTGCATTGTTGGTACAGACACAAAAGATTATGTATTAAGCTGACATCTATCGGATAAATTCGATACCAAAATACTAATCGCGATGTGTCTCAAGGCCATGTAAGTTCCGATGAGTTCTACTGACATGGTTTCTTTTTTGATCGCCCTTGTCTTTACCCAAAATAGATGGCAGCAAAGTTATAAATCTTTCTCCAACTTCCTTAAGGCACTTAATTTTTTTGCATCGGAATCATGTATTTTATTCTTCAATTCTTCGAAAAGTTTGTTGAGAAAATTTTCGAAATATATTAACAAAGACATCTTCAAAATGGCTGACAATCTCATGTCACTTTAAAAAAAATATTTTTATTAGAATTTAAATTATGTTATTCGCATGAAATTAAAATTTTTCTTAATTATAAGTTATTTACAGGTTTTTTAATTTAAATAAAATAAAAAATATCCATAATATTTTTATCCAGAGAAAAAAATCAAAAATAGCATATCCAATCGTAATGAAAATTGTTCAAAACAGATTCCAAATAATAATTTGAAAACTGTGTTTGAAAATTATTGTTATATAAATATCATTTGTTTGTCATTTACATATAAAAAACTTCTTTTAGAACTATATTTTATAAATTTTTTAATGATACTAAGATAAATATTTTAATGATACAAATAAATACTTTTTCATAATACATGCATGCAAGTTCTTTAATGCAAAAATTTCGAAAATCGAGAGAAATAATTCAACATTCATTTTAACATTCATAAAGCAATATAATTATTATTTATATTAGATAACTTTTTAAGCAATTCTCAAATATATTTAAATATCATGTTAAGGTGAGGATCATTCTTTTTTTCTTGTTTTTTTCTGCCTATTGTTAGAAAGATTTTAATATCTGTAACATAAAATTTCAAAAATAATTTAATGTATAATATTTAAAAATAGACTTGAATACCATATGAATTATGATTTCATCTTTCATCTTTCTTTTAATAATAATTACAGATATAGGAATACTTTTGAGAGGGGGGGGAATGCTTATTAATATACTGAGTAATTCAAATTTCAATCACAAAAACAATATTTAAATGTATTAACAACAGTTAATTTTAATATTAAACAACAATTATATATACATTTACATAAATATATCTAAACAACAGTTAATTTTAAATAATTCAATTTTGAAAACTTATTTTCAGATATGTATTGCATATATATTTATAAATGTATATGCATGTATGCTTTTATATATAAATGTAAGGATAAAAATCAACCAATTTATTAAAAGAACTAGTAAGATGTTATAAGAAATACATCAATAAAATTTAAAACATGGAACATTATTCCTACAACAAAATTACAAATTAAAAAAGTTCCTTTTTGTGCTTGCTAAACCATTATATTTAAATAATTTATTATTTATTTTTACTGACTGTCAAATAAATTCAGTTTGCTAATCGAAAATTGATGTCAAACTGGATTAGTGCAATTATACTTTCTAATCAAAGTAATCATAATTTTGCCCTTGATTTTAGGAATGCAAACAGTTCAATGTAGAAATAATAGAATTTCACTTCGAATAAAAATTAAACATTAAAAGCTTTAAAAGGAAGTAATAAAATGCTCTATTTCATTTACTTTTTTTTCCTTTTAACTGCATCAGTGAAGTTGAAATCGTTAATTTAAAATCGAATTATAATTTCATTCAGAACTTTCACAACGCTTCAATACTTCACTAAAAAGAAAATTCGGATTTTTTTTTTTCTGTTTTTCAGAAAAAAAAAGCCTTCATTGACAAATCAATTTCAAAATATATCATTGAAATCTTTATGTTTGAATATATTCAATCGATATTTTACAAAAAATATTTGTTTTTGTTGGATTCAATTTAGGTAAATGTTTACATTGCTCGGATTATCTAGTAAGTATACAATTATAAGCCAAGTATTAAACATCAAATTACAAAAATCTTTAATAATTTTGAAATTTATTTCATGCCTAAATAAATGAATGAAAAATGAATTAAATATTTCAAAAACAAGAAATTAATGAATTATTATTATTGCAAATAATTTAAGGCAACATGTTATACAATGATGAGAATAATTTCTTTCTCTTTAACATGTTGGGAGCATACGCGGTAGTAAGACGTGAATTCTAAAAATGTCTGAGACTCTTTCCATATTCTAAAAGGACAGAGTTTGAAATATTCTCAATACTTCTGAAACATTTTTTTATAATTTCGTTAATTCCTGCAATTCTTATAAATACTTAAAAAATTGATACTTAAACTCTATCAGACAGCTTAATACTTAACTCTTTAAAAATTGTTATTTGTCGAAGTTGAATAAAATCTAAAAGACAAAATTTCTGTAGTGCAAAAGAGAAATTATATTCTTTGTAATAAAAGGAAAACAGCAATAATTTTTAGACTGAAATTTTTTTAGCAAAAAAAGAAACATTTATTATTCTCCCCTTTCCCTTTTCAGTGTTTTGCACACAAGAATTTTTAGCTTCGACGTTCATAGCGAAACCCAAATTAGCATTTTGGACATCTTTTATCCCAGCGAATGAAAGTCAAATTTGACATACAACTACAATTTTAATTACAGAATCACATGGCAAATTTCATTGATTTAAGTCATTGCATTTTTCAGTCACTAAGTTTACATGCATTATAGACCAATTAATGTTGCCATTTGACAGAAAAGTTTAAAATCTGATACGTATCAATAAATTAGATTTTTGATTAGGGGCTAAATTTTATCTATTTAACTTTTTATATTTTGTGATTATCTTGTTCTACATGTATTCGTACAGATAGATAAAGGAACTATCTAAATGAAATTTGTTCAAAAGTTTATAGAAATCTACAGCTTCCAGATTCAAATTCGGATAGATAGATAAGGATATTTCCTGTGTATGGATTTTTCTAAAAAGTTTATAGAAATATACAAATTTTCTGCAGATACAATCGATTTTATCGTTTTATCTCAATGACTTAGGTGCTCATAAGCAAATAAACAGACAAGCAGATACAGGCATAGTTCTAGAAGTGCGTTTTTCGAACTTAAAGAAGTCCGAAACTTCAATATTTGATACATACATTCAAAATAAGAAAACATCTCTGACAACTTCTCAAAATCCAGAAATTAATTAAAGTATCAATTAAAACTTAAAAAATTTTGCATTGTTTTTAGTTTTATTTTTTTTTTTAATATTATTCAACAAAAATTACTTTGATAGTGCCTCAAAACTTAAAAAATTCCTTTTTAACTATATTAATTTCACTAGCGCAAGATTTAGTCTCGAATTTTAAAATGGGCTTTAAACTTATTAAATATTACTACAAGCAATTTTTGTTTGAATTCTCTTATGGCGGAAGAGCCATTGCTTTGACCATACTGAGCCAAACTAGGATTAAAATCATATCATTGTATAATGATAAAAAATACTCCAAACAAGCAATGCAAGTTAGCTATGCTTTTAGCTATATTTTCTGAAAATAAAATCTGTCAAAAAATCAATTTGATAGTGTTTGAAAAACTTAAGGAATTCTTCTTTAATTATATTAAGTTCAAATATCCTAGTTTTAACATGTATTTTAAATTTAAATTAATGCACAATCTGCAGCAAATATTCTGTTGTACTAATAAATCTCAACTGATAACTTTGTCCCATTAAATTCAACAAAAGCTTACTTTTAACAACGTTAGCTAAAATTGATTTAAAAAGCATCTTTCCTTCAACCTTAATTCCGGATCTTCACTTCCGCTTTTATTACTCATACATAAGTTCTTTTAATTTGTATCATTGAAAATATATAGTAAACATTCCTAACGAAATTGATTTTTTTCTGTCATAACAAATATCAAAGAAAAATTTTAAGTAAGTGTATATTTGTTCAGAATTAATAGTTAGGGAAGCTAATAAAAATGAATTTGCTGGTAGCCAAAATAACTAATAAATTAACAAAGCAAATTTCTGAACTTAATCATAAATTTGTATTAATATTTCTTTACAAACAAATTATTAATAAAATCTTCGGCTAATGAACTTTTATTTACCTCTTTCTCTTTTAAATTGCAGTAATAAAACGGTATTAAACCGATGGAGCTTGATTTTTTTCTAACTATATGGTTGGAAAGTTTTTTGTATAAACTTTTTATCATTTCTCATAAACAATTTCCTTTAACCTTTCTCACGAACAAAGGACTGCTAGCTCGCATGTCTGTGTCCTGTGCAACCAACTGGTTGTTGGGTTGAAAAACTGGAATCAAAAGCTTTCGATTCGAATGATATGGATGGGCAAACCGCATGAATGAAAGAATGGAATTATTTCGGGTTCAACCAGAAACCGGTATGGCCGAAATGTTATTTTTGTTTGACAGAAGTCTAACTCGCTTTTCTGGCTAGTAACTAAACGGCAGGCATAGGAACTCAGAAACGGTCTGTTTTAAAATATAGATAGTTAAACTATGTACTCTTAATATAATGGAAATTTTCAAATAAGCTGTCAAATTTCAATTAAGAATGTTTAAACTGTCCTTATTCTGAATGTTGAAAAGAAAAAAGTCATTGGTCAGTCAGAAACAAATATCGGTGTATGCCTTTTAGAATGCTGATAAAATTTATGATCCAAAAAACGGATTAAAATTAAAGCGAAGGTGTCAAGTTAGAAGTCATTTTTCTCTCGCTAGAATATAAAGAAGCTGTCTACAAGAGCAGTTGTAAAAAAAATTGACCACAATATTTTGATGCATCTATGCTTTTTAGTACTACACATCTAAAGATTTTTAAACATCTATCATATGCTTGTGAACACGATAACTTAAAAATGGATAGAGCAAAGTGAATGTAATTTGGTATACGGATTTAACGGAATAGAACTCAGCAGCGATTATTTTTTGAATAAAGATATTTAAATTGAACTACTTTAATTTAAATTCTGAGCGTTGGAAAAGAGAAAAGTCGATGATCATATAAACCGCAAATATCGTTAGCATGTTTTACGGAACATGGAAGAAATTTCTGAGGCAAAAAAAAAGATATTGCAATTAAGGGTTGGGAATAAGAAATCTAGTTAAAAACGATTATTCACTGTCTCTTATATAAAAAAAGTGCTCTAAAAGAGCAAGAGCAAACATTCGACAAACTAGAATACTTTGCATTCAAACTTTATGTTTTTAATCATTCATCCATTTGTTTGTGAATGTGATAACACAAAAATGGTTCTAGATAAATTAATTTAATTTGATATATGGACTTAACAGAATGGAAACTTGGTAATTGTCAGTTTTTAAATAAATATTGTTAAACTATCAGTACTTTTATATGAGTACAGAAAAAAGAAAAGTGGTGATTATATGAACAGTAAATACCATTGGTAAGTTTCCCAGAACAAAAAAAAATCAATAAGAAAAAAAAGGAATATAAATTCTCTTAGAGAAATTAGAAAATAAATCTTGCTAACCATTATTCATTGTTTCATATTTAAAGAAATATAAAAAAACGGTCATCAAAATTCCAATCTCAGTAGTTTGATGAATCTCTTCTATTTGAGTTCTTTAAATCCAAAAAATTACATTAAACATCCGTTCATCTCTTTGTGAAAGCTCAAAAATATTCATTCGTAAACTTAAAAATAGATTGAGATAATTGAATGTAATTTGATATATGGATTTCACGGAAAGGAAACTCAGGAACAGTTAATTTTTAAATTAAAAGAACTATTCTTGCTCTAAATACTGAAAAGAAAAAGGTTTGTGGTCGGTTCCGAAGCAAATATTGATTTGTTGTGTCTCTTCGAAAACTTTCGAAGAGACACAATATGTTCTCTATGTCTTTTTGAGTACTTTGTATCCAAATATTATATTTTTAAACATCCATCCATCTGTTTGTCAGTGAGATAATTCAAAATTAGATTAAATTAAACGACTGTAATTTGGTATACAGACAGCGAAATGGAAAAGCAGCAGTCAATTTTTAAATAAGAGTATTCAAACTGTTCTTGCTCTAAATACTGAAAAGATAAAAGTTTGTGGTCAGTGGAAAATCTCATTGCATGTTTTTACGAACTTGGATAAAAGTTATAATAAAAAAAAGATTAAAATTAAAGGGGAGTCTTCTATTTAGAATGATCATTTTTCTTCGTCTCGTATATAAAGAATTTGCCTACAGGAGCTTTTGTTAAAAAGTTGGGCCGCATTAATTTGATGAATATCTGCTTATTTTAATCAAAAGACTGTATTTTTAAACGTTCGTCCATTTGTGAACGTGATAGCTCAAAAATAGTTCAAACTAAACGAATGTAATTTGGTATAAAGACTTCACAGAATTTAAATTCATCTGGGTCAAAAATTTGACCGCAATGTTTCGATGAATCTCTGTTTTTTTAGTACGGTGCATCCAAAGATTTTCAAACATTCATCTATCCGTTTGTAAAAGGAATAACTCAAAAATGGTTTGAAGTAAACAAATGTAATTTGGTATACGAATTTAACGGAAAGAAAACTTTTATAAATAATGTTGTTTAAATTATCTTTGCTCTGAAAACTGAAAAGAAAAAGAAATTAGACGTCAGTTAGAAGCAAAGCTCAGTGTATGAATTTTAGAATACATATAAAATATATGATCAAAACTAACAGATAAAAATTGAAGGGGATGCATCTAGTTAGAGTAGACAATTTTTTTCTTCTATTTAAAGAAGCAATGTGTATTGTATTTTGCATCCAAACATTATTCATTCATATGTTTGCGAACGCGAGTTCTCAAAATTGGATTAATTTAAATGAATATAATTTTATATGCGAATTTAAGGGAATGGAAAATCATCTGCAGTCAATTTTTAAATAAGAATGTTTAGACTATTATTGTTCTAAATATACAAAAGGAAAAAAAGCCAGTGGTTAGTGAGAATCAAATCTCCGTTTATGTGTTTTGGAATGCGGATAAAATTTATGATCCAAAAAATCCATATTAAAATTAAAGGGCAGGCATCTAGTTAGAGTGGTCATTTTTCTCTGTTTCGTATATAAAGAAATTGTCCACAAAATACTTTATTTTTAAAAAATCGACAGCAATATTTTGTCAAATATTTGCCAAAGAATTTTGATGTAATATTCTGTGAAATCTGTACTAAATTGCACACTCTGATTGCAATATTTTGATAGATCTTTGTTTTTTTAATACTTTGTATCTGAAGACAACATCTTCATATCCGTCCATCCACATGTGAAACACGATAATTAAAAACTGCCCGAGCTAAGCGAATGCAATCTCCTATGTGGGCAACATTAAAACATTTTTTTTTTTCAAATTTTAAACAAAATCTGACAAAAGTGAAGTCTCTTTGCCTTTATCATCATACATGTGCGTGTAAATATGACAACTCAAAAATTCAACAACCAAGTTCAATCGAATTTGTGTATTACCATAACACGAAATATTTGCTCTGTTTGATCAGAGGAAGTGAAATTTGAATAAATTACTTGATTCTCTCACGTTATGCCCAATTACGTTTCTCAAAACAAATCACGTTATATTCTGAGAGAATAAAGAAATCGAGTGGAAATCACTATCAGTTTTTTTTTCCTTTCTCATTTACAAAAATATATATATTGTAAACAGGAAAAAATTCGAATTCGAATTTTGATGACTAGCCATTTTCAGACCTCCGTGAGTTCAGAAAACATTAGAATTATGTCTGTCGGTCTATAAGCATAAAAACTCAAAACACCTCTGAATTAGAAGCATAAAATATGGAATATGATTTTTATCCCAAATTTGTGAAATTCAAATGAAATTTATCTGCCTGTTCATCTGCCTGAAAATAAGTCAATACAATATGTACAAAACAAAGAAAGTTACATAAATAAAATTTGTTTCGCAGATTTAACATCTAATGTATGGATATGTTTCAGAATCGAAATTCAATCTGACAAGGGTTGACCATCTTTCATCTGCTCCTTTGTATGCATATAAACCCGATAATTTAATTTGGCTAACTGAAATTTGTTCACTGTTTTAACATTCAAAGCGCAGAAGTGTATGTGGACTTGAGGGGAGTGAGAAGGTGCAAAACCAAACTCTAATGCACTTACGATCATGAAATTTACACACAAGCTGTCATGAGAACGACTTAATACTTTTCAATCTTAAATTTTGAAAATTAAATATAGAATTTTGAAATATTCTAAGTTAGTTGTTAGAATTTTTATGAATGCTTCTCTTATGATAGTTCATACATTTTTTTCTGATAATCTGATGATAGCCAAAGGAAATTAGGTTAGAGAAAACAATTATCATTCAATCATAATTTATCTAAGAATCTAATATAAATTACTGAATTAAAAAAAAATATTCAAAAAATAATGTTTAACAAAGGAATCAAATTGAAATCTCTGTATCTGACATTCTACAACAAAACAACATGACATTCTGCAACAAAACATTTCAATTCATTTGTAAGAAATTTTATAAACTTGTTAATATTTATGATTTATATGAATTGAAATAAAAAGATAATAAAGTAATAATTCTATTGCCATTCATAAATTAATTTTAATAAATTTTCTTAAAATGATTATTTTAAAAGAAATATTATGAATATTTAGGTAAAATACAACAAAAATATACTTTAATTTTCTAGTGGAATAATTCAAGACTAAAATGCTTGTATAAAACCGTACTTAAGATATTTATTTAAAAAAATAATAATGTGTGCCAATTTTTATTTTAAAAAATATAGCTTTTTTAATAGCCTTTACAAATCTGATAACCAACTCTATTAAACAATGAAGATTAAATATGTCTCCTGCTTATCTGAAATAATGTCTCATGAATTTAGCACATTTGACCTTTAAAAAGCAGATTAATTTTAAGGGGCAATGATATTGAATTCCAGTCGCGTGATTACGTGCAAAGGTATAACGTTACATGTTGAAACCGTTTTAAATAGAGGGAGGGGTACTTCGGTATATCCGTTTCTCAGCTTCCTTCTCTTGCTCTATTTTTTTTTTAAATTCTTATTTCAATATTCCTACACCAGACATTTCAAGAAATTTATTATATGTGATAATGTTAGATTTTTAAAAACATGCTAGAGGAATGCATGCAAAATTCGTACCTTCGTTTTTTCTGCCTTTCTTTACTAATGTAGAAGATTGTGCTGACACAGTATGGTAAAACTTCATATAAAGATATCTTGTAAGTACATCTATCCCATTCTAAATAGAAAATGGCAGTGCGACTATTAAATTACTTATACTTTTGCACATACACACAAAAAATCCTTAAAGGTTTTCACACTCACTCTAAATGGAGAAAGATAATATAACTACTAAATTATTTATTTTTCTTATACATATAAATAAGATATCGAATAAGTACTACTACTCCACTCTTAAATTGAAAAAAGCAATGCAACTACTAAATTGCTTATATTTCCTATGTGTATATACAAGATGTCTAGCAAGTACGTCTACCATACTCTAAACTGAAAACGGCAATGTAACTATTAAATTATTTATACTTCATGTATCCATATACAAGATATCTAGTAAGTGCTTCCAACCTTCTCTGCCTTGAGAACGGCAGTGTAACTAGTACCGCAAACTTTGTATTTAGGTATAGTAAAATGACCACGCATTGCACAGTGACCTCGGTTACAGCGCCGATTGCTGGCAAGCAATTGAATTAATATTCGTTATAGAAAACGGTACAAGAAAGGAATAAAAGTTAGTTACAAAACTGTAAAGCATCAGTTTCAAGATTTAGTCTGAAAAGACACCTTGAGAACAAGAAAGTCTGAGACCGAAACAATAAAAGGCACATTTATTTGGATGTGATTTCCAGCACTATTGAGTTGGAAAAACGTCAAAAATAAAACAGAACAATTTTTTGATATTTGAAATGTTCTTCACTATTATCATGCATTGAACAAAACGTGATCGTTTCTCCTATTGTTACATCACAGGCTGTTACGCCTTAGGTTATTACGCCATAATTGTAACCTATTTTTAGTGGATTATGTTAAAGACAAAACACACAGAACTAAGCAGCAAAATGAAACCAAAAATTTAATATGAAAACTATCTAAGGAAAATTGGAAAAAGAATTTAAAAAAAAAAAACGTTCATATATGATTTTTAAAAAAGATTTAGGGATGTCAGAAAGATTGAAATCAATGAGTATAATGAACACGCGGAAAACTGACTATGCAAGTTTAATCTATGTTCGGTCGTAAAAAGATGCAAATGAATTGCATACCATAAAAAAATCTTTTAATTAAGCTTCATTATTGATGCAATTTTTATGAATATGCAATTAGTTTTGAAAGTATACTTAGCTTTGTGTATACGATTGGCTATCAAAAACCTTTTTTGCAGATTTCCTGTTCAATTACCTTTTACAAATATGCATATGTAATTTGAATTCATTCCACTTTCATGCTCTTCATATTTGCATAATATGGCTAGCAGGTACAGTCCTATAAAAAATATATTAAGAGTTATAAAACTATGAAAAATGAAAAACAAGTCAGTACTCAATATTATTTGCATACTTTCTGATAAATATGCGATAAAATCGCACGTCACTGGTTAAAAAAAAAGTTACCAAAAAGACTAATAGAATGAGATCTTTGTAGAGGTTGCTTTTTAAAGAATTAATTGCTGATATCTGCATATAAAAAAACTCTGAATTAATAGCTTGAACACCTTTTTATTTAGACACAAAATTTGGCATATTCAATGCAACAGTGTTTTCACATTCACAGAATTACGTTCAAATACATCTATAAAATGGAACGATTCACAAAATCATATTCATAAAATATATCTAGTTAAGTAAATTATTTTTAGTTGTAACATTTACTTGCTTGCGAATTCAGAGATCGGTACGTGACTAAATATTCCCAAAGTTAATAAGTTAAAAAATATAGCTCTAAAATAAATAACTTGCATGTTTAAAAAGTGTTGATATTTAAAACTAGATTGGACATCCTATTATTAGAGAATAGTTTCATAATAATCATAACCTGAGGCCACAAAATATTTAAGTCTACTATTCAAATTAAAGCATTAAAGGTGTTTTAAAAATTATTCAGTTTTCTTTCTAAATAATTTAACAAGACAATATTTGTAATTTCCTCTTAGTCAGTAAAAAATTCAGTTTTCAAACTTTTTTTGCTATATTAGTCATTTTTTTTATTTATATTTTTCCATATTTTCCCTCATTTCGTCAAATGTTTTAATTAGATTAGTGGCAAAAAGTATACGCATGTTTTATTCTTCCCTTATTCTTTTCTCTTTTATAAACGTAGTAACCGAAATAAAAATATACATATCACTCTATTACACTGTATGATTTTTTTTTCTGTGCAATAAATTTCTTCCTTTAATGAGAAAATTAAAGTGAAAGAAACCGAAGAGAACGAGGAAGAAACTCCGAATTCTTATTTTTTTCTTTTTTCTTTCAAGGAAGTGCAAAGAAATTTTTCGAATTTTTTCGGCATTCCAAAATCCACACCAGACATAATTTTCTGCATGTTTGTGCTACAAATATTACTGGGTTTCTTCAGTTATGCTATAATTAATGCTTACATGACTAATCTGATGGAAAGGGGTGAAAGTCGAAGTAAAAAAATTTAGATAATATTTTCTTTCCTTGTTTGTTATGGAGAGATTTTTCTAATTTCGACTTTTAATCTCAATTAAATATTTCAATTGGAAAGACGTTTAAAAAAGCGTATTTGTATTTAGTAACCATGTTTTAAAAAGTTTAGTAATCAATAAAGGGTTTAAAATTAATTAAATTTATACGATAAGCAGAATTTTTACCTTAACATTTTAAAAAGGTCATTTTTTTTTCTCCTTAGGATGTATTAAAATACTTTTAGTACTGAGACTGGATAAGTTATAAGTTATTCATTTAGTTTATTAGATACATTTAATTTGATTTATTAGTGAATTCGTTTAATTAATAACTAAGTAACAAATTAAGACACTATTTTGTGTGACATAAGGAACTGAAACATTTAAATCTCTGTCTTACTGAACATTCACAGGGCAGGTTATTAGGTGCCCCTTTATTGGGTTCTGTTGCACAATGTTCTGCAAATTATAAGTGAAATCTATATATATAATAATTTATTTCAATAATAAGAATAACTTTTACTAGAACTTGCGCTAACCTACATAATTTCACACCGGCCGATATTCGAGTCTAGCACTAGAGCGTCTTCCCCATGATTTGGGAGCCCTGGGTTCCATTCCTGGTTTGAGCATGATTGTTCTTCCCCGCGCGTTCTAACTTCGCGGTGCGGAAAGAAAAGCCTTGTAAGAAGGAGTTGTGCAAACGTGTATGAATGTCATCTTCCGAGACTTCCGTTCTTGGATGCTCAGAAACCTTTAACCTCAGAAGCTATTGCACAAACTCGGCTTAAAAACGATGATATCATCAGTGTGCTTGCAAATGTCATAAGTAAGAACAACTCCTTGCAAAGTTTTATAAATCCTATAGTAAGCTTATTTCTCATGACCTAGAAAGGGATAAAATGTCGTTTTTATGTTAATTAAACATTAAAGTACAGCTGAAGAAAGCTTTTTGCAAGAAAACAGTGGATTGTAAATTTTTTTTAAAAAAAATTTGCCATATCTATGGATTATAACCCTTAATAAATAGTTCGCTAAAGAACCTAATAGATTCAACCTTCCCCTTTAAGAAAATTTTTAAATAAAATAATTTTTCCAAATAAAATTGAAAAGAAATCTTTAATTCTGATTTTATTTACTTTTACTGACTTTTAATGATACTTTCTTAATTTTAAAAATCAGTTTTTAAGCTGTCGTTACCAAATCCGATTGTGATAGAAATAATTTTTGACAGAAGAATTATCAAGCAATATTTTTTTAATTAATTCAATTCCTACTTAGGTCACCAATGAAAACTTATATTTTAGTATCTTTTTATTAATTAATTATCAAATAATTATTGAGTATCAAAAAAAATTATTGATTTTCGGAAGAATTGAACTCGCATTCTTCGCCTTTACTTGAAAAATACTGAAATCCTAGCATTTTCCCAATCGAGCTACTGTCTGTTGATTTCCTTTTTCATTACAAACTGTTAAAACTCTGTTTTAAATATTAATAATTAATTTAAATAATTAATTAATATTTGAAAAAGCTGTATTAACATCCAGTACCATCCATTAGAAATTTAAAATATATATATTTCAACTTGAGTGGAAGAATAAAAAGTATTTTATTAACGATTGAAAAGCTGAACTAGGTCTATACATATAGGGTGGGACTGATGTAATAGTAGGAATGGAAAAATTAGAACTTAACTTGATAGGATGTAGTAGACCATGTGATATGAAATCAAAACATAAAAAGGCAATTTATAACATTTTCAATATAACACCTGGCTTTAATAGCCGCACCCTATTTAAACAGAAACCAAAAAGAAAGAAAAAAAATCTAGTGGAAGAATCGAAAAACCGCAAACGTTGCCATCCATGTTTGTTCTATATATTTTAAAACAAATGAATCGGAGCAATTTTGCTCTTTGAACTTTGTTTTTAGTCCACGTCTGTCACGAAACAATATCCTCCAAAGAGTGAGACGAAACAAACGTACCCAGCACCGAAAATCACAAAACGGAACTCCACTATCTTCTCAGTCTTTTTTTAACTCGACAAGCCTTTCCACTCTATTGCACTTTGCTAATTCTCGCACCACGCGTTGTTTTTGTTTGTTAGTTTCTTTATCTTCCTTCTTTGCTACAGTTTCCTCGCACTTATAATTCTCTTAAGTGCTGCCGTCTTGGGCGACTGGCCTCATTTTAATGTGCCTATCCATTCATTTCCGCATTCGAGATTTTGTCAAGATGCAAATGGGGTCTGAAATTGTCCATCACTAATGCGTTTGCTCGTTCCAGTAGGAACGAAACAATGGTGACGTTCGAATTCGAAACGCTATTAGTATTTATTATAGCTGGTGTCATTATTTCTGTTGCCTTCAGGAGGAATTGGTGGTTGTATCATGGCGTACATTGACACTGCGTTTACACGCAATCAATGAAGCAGTTAGAATAACTTAGATGAATAAATACATATTAAACAGAACATTATGCAAGAAGGGAAAGTGCTGGATTCCTTCAAATGTAAAGGTAGAAAAAATGTTGTCAGCCTTTATTGGAGAAAAATATGTTAAGGTAATTGCCTACATTAAGATAATTTCATATAAATAGAGTAATATATTTCGTATCTACATAAAACTACCATATACCTAGAAATTTACTTTCTTTCTCAAATTACAAGAGGTTATCTAATTTAAATATTTTCCTAAAAATAAAAAAATAAAAACTTTATTAAATTTTTCATTTCATTTAAATTATTAATGAAATAACATAATAGTTCTGACTTTCTTTGTTGGTTTGTCACTTAATTTTATGCAAACATGAGGTTTTCAGAATTAGAATTTGTAATTCTAGATCATGCTGAAAATCTGACCAAGACCTCCATTCCCCAACTTTCAAACCACATTAACATGAAAATGACATTTTTTTACATTATATACATTTGTGAAAATGTGGCCTCGTTTGAATGGAGAAAGAGTGCTCATAACAAATTGCATATGTTTCTCTGAATAACATTTAAATGTAAAAGCTGTTTTCATTTCGAAAAAATACTTCCATTGATTTAATATGAAAGTACATCGGAGATAGAGTTTTGTTTGACATTTTTTTTGTAAAATCCTAAATAAAATTTTAAACTATGCATCGTTTAAAGTCATAAGTAAAATCAAATTGAATGGCAAACTCTAAAGCGAACAGGAGAATAAAAGCACTAACACTACTCCAGCCATGATAGATCTACTGCACTCATGTAAAGTCAGTCATCAGTTTTCAATCAGTCAAAGTCATCAGTCATCAGTTTTCAAAGTCAGTTTTTCAATATTTAATTATAAAAAATAAGTGGAGGCAAGAGTGTAAAATCGCATGTCAGGACAGACACCAAATAGATAAATTTAAAAATAAAAAAAATATTTTATTAATAAAAAAATATTTTTTCTTTTCTAAATATAAAATTTGATCTAAATCGTTAGATATATTTCCAAGATACACAATATATATATATATACAATATTCTGAGTATCCGACCTATTGAGGAGGAAGGGCAGATTATATAACAAAAAAAGGCAGATAGGCTGGACTTCTATGAAATCCTTTCTTTGCTCATCAATACCAGAAAACAAAAATATGTGGGCCAAGTCTCAGTGTTATAATACATTTTATCTCACTTCATACTGAGTGCTAAGCCATCCATTTACCTCACTATGAACACAGCCGCAACCTAGGGAATCATTTGCTGAATTAAAATAGAAGTATCTGTACTGATTGTTTATATATTGTACTTTTCTTTTCAATAATTTGTTAGACAAAAAGTTTGTAAAAAGAATATTCACATTTTAGCAATAGAAATGGTTCACATTTTTGCATAAATTTTGCAATGCCTAATTTAAATGTAGGAAACATAAACAAAGCAATAATATTAAACGTTTACCTGATTTTTAAGAAAACTGTCTGAAGCTGATTTTATTTTTTGCCGATTAATGATTACATAGATATGAAAAGGTAACAATAAGATGGGAGTCAAACATTTCATTTTTTATATTTTGAAAATTTCTTATTAGATGACTAGATAGAAGCCTAGCATCCCTCATTTCATCACGATAAAAGAAAACTAATTCGGATAGTTCGGAAGCCGGATAATCGGGATTTTACTATATATGAACAAGAACTGCTAGTTTAAAGATGTAAGATCAATATTTAATAATGTAAGATAAATATTTAAAAGAAAATTTGCTATATAGCAGGATTTATAAATATTTTTTTCTGTATTTCTTGGCCATCTAAATGTATAAAATAATTTGAAATATCGGTGAACCAATTTACTATCCCCAAAAATTGCACCATTTACTACAATTATTATTTTATATGAAAATGTATCCTATATGCATAACCAGTCACACCCCCACTGCTCTGCATTTTCGAAAGAAATCTCAAAAATACAAATTCTTTTTATATTCTTTATAGGAAAATACTATGCTAGAATTCTTCAACTCCAATCATTATTATCGATTTGGCTATTTTTATTTTAGATAAAAAACCATGAACTTTGAATATGTCGTTTCTGATTGACGGTTCATCTTCTACTTTATTTGAGGAATCTCAAAAAACTATTTCGCAATACTTTAAATATTTATTCGTTATTGGAACAAATCTTGATGGACATCCCATCACCAAATACTGGAACGATTTTGCCAATTTTCATTATATCTGAAAGTTGATTACCTCTAGATGCATTATTAACAATGCTCCCACTACACTATTCATTCGAGAGAAATCTCGGAAGCATAGCTTTGCTTCTTATGTCCATGTCTTTAAGAAAAAACACGAATCGAACCTCCCCTCCTACATATATTGACTGGATTACACCAATTTTTATTTTATATTAAAATTTGTGACCTTCAAATGCACCTGTTATGTTCATTTACCCATACACCACAACCCTTTATAAATGTGGTAAATATTCCAAAACATTTTAATGTCAGCCCCACTTTCTACGACTGGATAGACTTAATCAATTTATTTTGTCTCTTTTCAAGCATAGATAATCAATCAGAATATACCTCATTTATTTAGAAAATTTAAAATAATATTTTAGATTTGAATTAGATTTAATCAACATGACGTATCTAGAAAATAGTAAAATATACATTATAAATGATAGAAACAAATGGAAATTAAAATTTAAAAATAAATTATTAATGCAACCATGAATGTCATTCTTTTCTTTAGAAATTCAGTCATTGTGGCCACTGAATAAGTTGGATGGCGACAGTTTCTTTTAATAAATAACTCGTAATTAATATCATAATAAATTTAGATCTGTGAATTAAATTGATATATTAATATCATTGATTAGAATATCAAGCGTGTAATCAATATTAAAACATCGATAAATATTCAAAAACTATAAATTTTATAAGAATATATTTTCATTATTTTCCATTGCTCAATTTAGAAAATTCAGTTTTTCTCTTTATCTACTTAATAAAATAATAATTTAAAACTGAAAATATTATATAAAAGATCTATGAAAAAGTGTATTTATCAAAGAAAAAAGTATCAAAAAAAATATTATATGTCTAAACATTTTGTGTCCCAAATTTCAAAACTTTTGTTATTCACATTGATAGATTTCATTTTTTAATTCATAGGCTAAACTACAGCACTGCTAGGATAAGATTTTCTAACTATGGCATGTACAGTCATAAAATAATTCAAGATATTGCATGATAAAAGTAAAAAGGCAACCTTCTGTGGTGGAAAGAATTTTTTTTTACTTTATCTCCAACTTGGATTAGCTCCAAATCGCACGTTAGGGTACTTATTGAACCTTAATTCAGCTGAAAATTTGGCAAACGACTATGATATCTTCCACGAAAATTCTATGCACGTGATTCGTTATTAGCCAACAAAGGCCGAATTCTTTTTTCGTGTCTGGCTTTTTGACGCATCCTACTCCATTGTGAATGCCAAGAACGAAACCGACTTGAATAAGTTGACAGTTAGATAACTAAGGCGATGGATTCCCAACTGAAATAATTTCTTTTTTCTGTTAAGGCTGACACTAGCGTGTAATTTGCATTTTTATGTTAAGCTGAATTCAAGGTTAAAAAAGTATTTTTTTGAGAGTTTTGATTTGTTTGATGGTTGAATGTTCTTGATTTATGACTCATCAGTAAATTAAAAATCCAAAAATAAATAGAGATGTATAAATTATTTCAATTTATCAAAAATAATAATATCTGAAAAAGAAAAGCTTTAGACATCAAAAATGTTACGGAAAGAAAATTTAGCTACACTGAAAATCCTTAAAGAGAAAATAAAAATTTCACTCAAAGTAAAAATATTTTTACAGAAAATTCATCCTATATGCATAATGAGAAATTCAACTCATTCAATCACAAATAACAATACTTTGTTCCAGAAGAAAAAAAACGAAGGTTTAGTTTAGTAAAACAGCACTTACAAAAATAATCAATACATTGGCAGGCACTAAATTGTCATTTAAACAGCGAGCAAAGGGCTCAATGTAAAGCAAACTTAAAGACAGACAGCGCCACGATCAACGTCCTCCCCCTAGTGTGGTGTGGTATGGATATGAGAGTATCAGCTCAGGTGTCGCCCTCATCATCTGACCGCGATTTAAAATTACGAGGTCCATACCAAAATAGCTCTAGTGTTGCTTTAAAAAAGGACGTCATTATAATTAAACTAAGCAAAGCAATGGTCAACATTCCGAAGAGAAACTTCACTCGACAGACTTTCTATAGCTTTTTAGCATGTTTACTCTGTTGTAACCTATCTAGAAGGATCTGAGAATTTGAGGTGCTAATTTCGATTTCGACATAATTCTTGTATTTTCGAGAAAATTCATCTATGTCCAAAAATGATCTCCATGATAGGAGGAATTCTTTCGCTTGACATCCGTTCTGTTTCCACATAAATTGTAAAAATTTCTTCTTTTTTTTTTACAGTGAGACTATACAGAACAATTTTACAGATTCAGAACAGTAAGATATAAATTCGATTAAAATTCTGATTTACTTAAAGTATTTCAAAGACTGCTCAGTGTTTTTGAATTTTGTTTAGACCTCCATGATTTTGTTTTACAGATAATATTTTATTAAATTAGCATATTCATAAAAAGCGAATTTTTAAAATTATTTTTAGTATTTAATAAGTTAATAAGGTCTAAGTGATAATATGGAATACTTTTTTCTTCTTCATCAGTCTTTGAAAACTTAAATGAAATAAAGCAGTCATCTCACTATTTTTTAATATGTTTAACGCAAGCATAAAGGATAAATATAAAATACCAGAGACCAGGAATGCAAAACTGCCACATAAAATTAATGATCTATAGGTAATAATAATTGTTATTAAAGCTTTTTTATAAAGCTTCGGTAGCTGTTTTATTTTTTCCTTTCATTGTTTTATTTCCCTGTTTCAACATTCGCTGCATTCCAGAATTCTTAGATTTTTCTGCCAAGAATTATCGATTTCAATCCAAGAATCTAAATTTGGAATCGGAAAGCCAATGGCAATCTTTGCTTTCATTATTTCAGTGGGAATTTAAATTATTCCCATTTTTTCATTAGGAATTTATAACTTGTATTCTAGATATTGATTTTAAATTCAGTGATTTCCACTGTTATTTGAACCTTTAAAATTTGGGAATGCTGCATTTATGCGCATGTGACAACAGCATTTCGTGCCTGTCTGTGTATCTTTGTGCCTATACGCTAGCCTGATATTTTCAATGATGTATCTTTAAAATATATGCAAATGTCTGGAAAATTTCATTTAAATGATTTTTCACTTTCACAGCACAGTAAATAAAACATTGAAATAAATAAAATAATCCTTAATAAATTCTTTATTTTACTAATTCAGTCATAAACTTCTAATACAAAGCAAAAGAATTTTTTTTAATTAATTAAAAATAATACGAGACTTAAGAACTTAGGCAAAGATATTAAAATTTTGACATTAATTCAGTTTTCATAGCATTAAATTCAATCATTCAAAAACAAATTCGCCATTTCAAAAGCCCGTACTTCTTTTAAGATTCGAACACGAATGGAATTTAAGAAATCTTTTAATCAGATAATCAAACTAACATTATTCTCTTGTTTACATTTTTTTTTTGTGCAATCAGATACAAAAGTCCGAAGTGAAACAAAAACAAATATTCAAAAATATAAATCGTTACACTAAAATCGTTTCAATAAAATAATACTTTACTATCCCTATTTGTTTTTAACCACGATTATCAAACATTTCTTTCTGCAAAATAATAAGAAAAAAAAGCAAAATAATTCAATTAAAAAATGTCTCAGCTAAAAGTTAATGATGCATTTTTCTAACTTTCCTACAAAATCCTGAAATACTTCTAATAAAGTAATAAAACTGTCTTTCACTAGATTAAAAATCGATGTATGTGTTTATTAAAAAAACCGTTTGGGAAAAAATTGCTTAAAAGTCAACTGTTACGTTAAAAAATATAAAGAATTTTTTTTTCACTTTTCACAATTTTTTTTCGAAACTTCCTTCGCCAGTGTATCTAGTACATATTTTAGGTAAAAGAAGATTTTATTTTTGTTAGTTTTTTTTTCCCTTACTTCCTGCGGCATGCAAAAGTCAATCGATTAGTTAGATGTCGTTGCCTTTTTTGGACAACTGCCCACATGTAGCTACAACCGTTTTTTATTCTGACAAACTCAAGGTCCATGAAAATAAAACGCGAGGCGCTTTGTAAGGTAACAGGAATAAAATGAAAAAGCCCTCTCCCATGAACGGTTCTCTTTAGTGGCATAAAAGTTATTCGATCGGTTTGCACTAAGAATAATAGGCGGAGTTCCAAATTTACTTTAGCTCCATTTTATCATACAAATATTCACTAGCAAAAATTACATAAATGAGAAAAATTCCTAAAATCGAAAATTGGCAAGTTGAATATCAAAAAATATATTTTAATGACAATTCCAACATTTAATATTTTTAAAGCATTAATGCAATACAACTTCTGCCTATTTTTTTATTTGTCATTTATTTACTATACTATGAATTCAAAAACCATAATTAGATGACTATAGAAAAATTATTATTAAGACTTATCAAGATCGAAACTGTAATCTACTTCAAAAAGTATTATACAATCCCTGAATCGAATAGTGGTTTTTATAATTGTAAATATCGAAATGAAATTTCATACTAGGTTAGTGATAAATTTGAATTCTGTTATTGATCTGTTTTGTTCAGATACGTTCTACTTTGATGCAACACAAATATTTTTTTGGAATGTATGTCATAATTCTGTACCATGATTAGATGAACAGAATGTTGCCTGAGACGTCCCACTCCCACCTTTCCCCAAATTTAAGCGCCATACCAAAAATGGATCGTTTGACCTATAGCATTCAATTTAGCTTTCATCAGATACATATTTTCATCAAATCTCTTCTAGAATCGGGCTCTGAACCTGCCCTCTAGTAGTCCCGAAGCATAAACTTTACTACTAGGACCATAAAAATTGATTTTACAATTTATTATTAGATAATTCTTTCATACTTTTTTTAAAAATCCTGTAATTAGTTCATACTCTCCTTATAGATATATATTTATATATCTAGTTCAAATTTTCAATCGTTAATAAAATAGTTTTTATTCACCCACTCAAGTTCAAATATATTTTTTTTAACTTGTAAGGGATGACACTTGGTGTTAATACAGTCTTTTTTCATTAATTAAATTAATTTTTAATACTTTAAAAAGAGTTTTAGCAGGTTATAATGAAAGTTGAAATCAATAGGCAGTACCTCTGTCGGTAAAGTGCAAGGATTTCAGAATTCTTCACATGAAGGTGAAGAATATGAGTTCAATTCTTGCAATGGGACATTATAACTTACATCAGCTTCATAAATTAGAGAAAAAAAAAGAAAGCGAATACATAATAACGAACAAAAATAATAATACAACGCCATATATAGAAAGGAAAATGGAAGGTTGCAAGGAAATTCCCTTTCTCTTTTGCCTCTTAATATTGTGATTATGTCATCTTTATATACAAACTAGCCGCCTTTGGCAACCAGCTAGTTCGCCATGAGTAATGCGTTCTAAAATTTCCAATTAAATCATATATTTTTTAGCCAAAATTTAAGAAATAGTTTAAGTTAAAAGATTCAGTTATTAGTAGTTGAAGAGTCGGTAACTTTATTCGGAAAAACTTTTTGAGTTGAATGCTCTAATAATTTATCAATTAGGCTTCCAAAATATTAAAAATGTTTTTTTCGGTGATATTGCCAAAATGTTAAATATGTTTTTTAAAGAAAGCGAAAAAGGGAAAAAATTATTAAATTAATGATACAGATATTGCAAACGATTATAGACATATGCCATTAAGTCGGGATTTCAATGCATATCCTGTCTAAATTCAATCAGGTTTACTGTAAATAAAGATAATTTATGGAATTAATGATATAAATATTTCAAACGATTTCTTAGAATCCTTTGCTTTGCATTTATTTTTATAGAAGATATCACATTTTATATTTATGTTATTTTATCCAGTCACGTGCTGAAAGTTGTATTTCTTTAGATTTGATTTGCGATGATAGTTGTTGTTTTTTTATTTGAACTTCCGGCATTGTTTTATTTTATTTTATCCAGTCACGTGCTAAAAAAAACATGGTTAAAATATTTCTTTAAAAATTCGTTAAAAATAGAAGCTTACGTTATAAATTTAAAAAAACTGATACCGTTCGAAAGCTAATTTTTTTATCTTTAAATTGATATAAAAATCGTATTTGTGCAATAATATTTTCGGAAGTTATAGCGGAAAAACCTCGAAATTTCGCTTAAATTTTAATTAATTCAAATTCTAATTAAAAATTCAAAAAAAGCGCTCCGAGGTGCACATTTCCGACCTCCAAGGTATACATGTGCCAGATTTGGTAGCTGTAGGTCCAACGGTCTGGCCTGTAGAGCGCCAACACACACACACACGCACACACACACACACATTGAGCTTTATTATAAGTATAGAGTATAGATATAAATTTATATTAATTGTAATTATTTAATAAAAAGTAAATCATAATTTTAAAAAATTTGTTGACTTAAGTAGGAACTGACTTAAATTTATATAAATATATTACTTGTTTTTGTATTCAAAAAATTATATGATTATAATGCAATAGTGTATGTTTTGCAGAAAAATTTTAACTCTGGTTGGCTTAAACCTATGATATATTCCTTAATTTCTTTTTCATATAAATAAAAAAATATCTTAAGACTGTTATAAAAAACTGGAAGAAAAATATGATTACCAAAATTAAGAACTTCTGTTTGAAAAAAGAAAATAAAGTTTTGTAAATCTGGAATAAGATTTGCAGTTCTTCTAAATTATTTCCAGAATGAATAATTCCTCAGAATCCTTTTACTAGTAAATTAGAATTTTATGAAAACATATAAACAATTGTAGAGCTGGCATATAATACTGAATTAATATAAATTATTCCCCCACAAAATTAAGACTACGACAAATCAAAACTAAAACTAGGAAAACAAATCTATTCTTCATTAAACTATAATGATTGATAGAGAAATTTTGAATTTAAAAAATCCCAGTGTTTCCAGATGATACATTAAAAATTTCTTAAAAAATAAACAAATAAACAATTATTGGAATTAAAATTTAACAAAGTGCAAAAATAAAAAAATAAAAATATTTTTTAAAAAACCAAAGCTTATAAACAAGTCCTCAAATATTCAATTTTTTTTTTCTTTCAAATTTTAGAAAAGAATATACTCATTCATAAATTTTAAATAATTGACGCGACTAAACCGTAAGAATGTAGATATAGTTTGCGAAATTTCCATTTTCATTGTCTGTTGGTGGTGAAACTGCTCGCATGAAGTGAAGCAATTGCATATTTTAACCACTACAAACAGGCATCAAGCTTCAAATGTCTCTGACAAGGCACATTTGTGAATTAATTTTGTCAACTCATATTGAATAGCATTTTTACTATACTACAAAGAGCGATACAAATTGATCACTTGAAGTCATTTCCATTTAATATTTTACTATTGCTTTCAAACTTTATTGTGTAGCTTAGAATTTTCACAAATTCTATAGGATTAATAATAGCAAGTAATATTTCACAAAATTAAAGCAAAGAGCAGAAAAAAAAAGTTATATTAAAAATTATTTGCTTGCTTTACCTTTTTATTATAATATATTTACTATGCTAATGCTTAGAACTCAATATTGATTGATGAATCAGCTAATGGACCCAGAAATGTGAGTTAAGTTTCTATATATGAGATAGCTGACTGTGTTGGTGGAATTCATATTTATTTGAAAATGTGTTCTTAAGGATCTATTTTTCACTGATAAATTACCTATACGTATTTGAAAAATCATAAAAATATATAGTTTAATCTAAGCTTACAATCAATTCATAGCTCTTGAATTAAAAGTAGAATTTTCAAAATGGATAGTACTTTTTCTCAAATGACCCCAAAATCCATCTTTCATCGGGATGAGTGGTGGGGGTAGAGGCTCACAGTTGATATCTAGTAATAGTAAACATGAGTGTATGCGTACAAGTACTTGCATTTGAACAAGTACTGTTACAAGTACTTTTGACTTTGAGTTGCCAGATTTTTCTCAGATATGCTTTAGAGGTACCAGATTTTCATCAGATATGATTTAGAGGTACCAGATTTTTTTCAGATATGCTTTGGGGAGTTAAAATACCTACTTAACACAGATTTTTAAAAGTTTAATTCGATTTTTAATTTATTAAAAATTAAGCCAGTTTTCGGTATTTTTACACGATCACTCCAAATATATTTATGCACAATTTTTAAAAATATCACTTTATATACATTTTTTTAAAATTTTGGGCCTTTTTACTTTTTTTACATACTAAGTACAAAGAAAATATTGCAATGGAAGAAAAATCCAAACATGAAATTTTGACGACTCTCCACGTTTTTGATCATCCGGAGTTAAAAAAAAATCCCATTATGCCTTTTGACAACTTTTTGCAAAGTTAACTAAAATGCAACTATAATTAGAATAATGAAATTTGATATACACACCAAATTTATTGATTTCTCTCAAATTTTGAGAGAGACATATTCAAAGAAAATACTGGCTATCCAATTGTTCCATAATAAATTAACCAGCTATCTACATGGCTTAAGTAGATAGTGGAAATGGCTAAATGGATAAAAATTGTTGCATTCAACATCTAGATTGTAGATATATATCAAAATTTGATTAAAATTTTGGTAAAGAAATTACTGTCAATCGTTTCACAGCGTTTTCACACGCAGGTTAATGCTTTAACTGAAAAATGCTGAGACTTAAATTTAGTAAATGATTTTGGTTACAGTTAAAGCTATGGGCTAAGTTTTTATTTTAATTGGCTGATACCTATTACAAAGGGATAAAGATTAACTGTCAAAAATCTCAATAATGATCAAAAGATAGATTCAGTAAAAATATTAATTTATGCTGAAGGTCAATATTTCGTAACTATTTTTCGCTGTTCCCATGCCAGGCATTCGCGACCTTGCCCAAGTTCTACAATTTTATACGGGTAGAAAGTTAAGATACCTTTAAAATCGAGAATATACGAGAAGTTTTAGCGGGATTGCTCAAGCTGCTTTTATTTTACTTTTTAACGCCAGACATCATCGTTGCGACGAATTTTACATTGCTTTTATCATTTCATTAAATATTTAATCACAAGATTTTTTTCTATTGTTGAGAATTAATGAAGAAAGATTTGTTTATTATTATCGATGTTTACCTTAGAAATTAAAAATTGGAATAACACATTTGCGAAAACTGAAACTTTGAAACAGATTACTCTATGCTTTAATTTTCAGTGATATTGGTATTTGATATCATTAGGATGATTCATGTACACAATAAATAGAACAGGTGTTAAGCTATTGACAATTGTTGCCCTAATTTGATGCTTTAGAATACTTTGATGAAATAATGATGAATATTAAGTTGCCAAGAGATATTTAAATGTAACTACACTCAACAAGTATTCCCAGACGAATGATTGGTGATTAAAGGCTGCTAATACATTATAAAATTCTCGATCTCCATTTCTTAATAAGAAAGGGAATAATTTCAATATAGAAAACAAAAACCAAAAATAATTCATTTCAAATATATTCTTCATTCATCTTATTTCTAAACCTCTAAACTCTGATTTAATTAATTGCTTTTGTAACTGATGCAAATATTTAGCATCTGGTGAAATGGCTAAAAAATATATTATTCTTTTCTTTTTCTAGTTGCATTAAAGGGTAATGGTAATCCAATATCAAAATTTAAAAAGATTATTTGGTTTGGTTACATTAATGTCCCGTTTTAAAGCAACACGAGGACTATTTTGGGATGGACCTCATACTTTTGAACCTCGGTCAGGTGACGAGGACGACATCTGACCTGGCACCCCCTTCTCCACGCCACGCCACGCCACACCAGCGGGAGGACGTTTGGCCTGACAGATGCAGCATGCAAGAGACCCCCTCACACGACAGTTCTTCGGTGGAATCGAGTCTCGAACCTAAAACCCTCCGATTCCGAAGCCGAGACCTTACCACCGGACCATTTATACCGCGGCCCTTAAAAAAGATGAATAAGCAATTTTTCCAAAATTATTATTTTATTATTTCACAATAAATTTCTCCATTTGTGTGTGTGTGTATTCACAAATCATTTCATTTTTATATAATATCTTTAAATAAACAACGATTCTTCCGTCAAACTAATTAATTAAGAAACACAGTATTCATAATACTTTTTTATTTTCAATTAATATTATTTATTGTATATTGTAAATTATCTTCTCTGAAGAAAAAAAACACAAATTTTCACAAATATTTGACTTTGAGCTTCATACATTTATTTACTTACTAGCCGCCTTTGGCGACCAGCTGGTTCGCCATGAGTAATGGGTTCTAAAATTTTCAATTAAATCACATATTCATTAGCCTTGAAGGGCATTGATTGGCCTGAAATTAATATTTTCTTTAAAATGATGGACTGAAAGTTCTAGAAGAACGCGTTTTCCTAATAATACTCTTTAATTTTATAAATCAGTCAGTTTTAATGATTGATTTAGAAGACTGATTGATGTAACAACTTTTATTTAAAATATTAATAAAAATATTTTGTAAAATAGGGCTCACAGAGCAAAGTATGAAGAAATCTAAAACTCATTATTCATAAATGCATTGTTTGTCTCAAACTACTTAAAATGTAATGATTTACTTCATATAGATCAAATTAATAGTATTAAACAATATATGCCTATTAATAATATTTTACAAATTGGCCATTGGACCGGAAATTGAATGCATATCCTGTATAAATAAACATAATTTATTGAATTAATGATTGAAAATATTGCAAACGATCATAGAATCCTTTTCTTTGCATTTATTTTTTTAGAAAATATCATATTTTATATTTATTTTATTTTATCCAGTCACGTGCTAAAACTTGCATTTCTTTAGATTTATTTTGCGATGATATTTTTTTTATTCGAACTTCCGGCATTCTTTTATTTTATCCAGTCACGTGCTAAAAACATGGTTAAAATATTTCTTTAAAAATTCGTTAAAAATAGAAATTTACGTTATAAATTAAAAAACTGATACCGTTGGAAAGATAATTTTTTAATCTTTAAATTGATATAAAAATCATGTTTGTGCAATAATATTTTCGGAAGTTATAGCGGGAAAACGTCGAAATTTCGCTTAAATTTTAATTAATTTAAATTCTAATTAAAAATTCGGAAAAAAAGGGCTCCGAGGTGCACATTTCCGACCTCCAAGGTATACATGTACCAAATTTGGTAGCTGTAGGTCCAACGGTCTGGCCTGTAGAGCGCCAACACACACACACACATTGAGCTTTATTATAAGTATAGATATAGATTGCTATCGAAATGTAATTCTAACCGGAAACTAAAGAAGAAAAAGACGAGACCGGAAATGCAAATCTCCCGAGGAATTTCCTTTCATGATAAACATTATAAACTAATTTTAAAATAAAGTCTGGATATTGAAAAGAACCCAAGTTCATTAGTACGGATAAATATTGCTTGATATCTAAATTTACAAAATACTACAATCATTTTGGTAATATACGTTATCATTTAGTACGGATAAATATTAGCTGATAATTAAAATTACAAAATACATCGATCCTTTTGCTCATATACTAAATTATTTGGTTCGTATAAGTATTGGTTGATAATTAAAATTACAAAGTGTTACAATCATTTTAATAATATATAACATTTATGTGTAATAAAAATGCAGCCTTGATTTCAAATAATAATTTGCAGGATGCTCACGTTTCAAAATGAATTGGACGAATGTTGAAGCACGTATTTCACCAATCCCACGCAGAGCTGACTCATGTTTCTATCGCTCAGTGTTTATGACTCCTACTGGGACTTTCCCGCGTTGTCATCAAATTCATCAATCCTTATGTTCCAAATTTTATCCATTAACTGATTCACCTCGTTTTGTGCGAATATTACGTTTTCGAAAGTTTTTTATAATCAGAATTTACGTCAGTTTATTTTAAAATAAATGGATTACTGACCTAATTATTCAAAAACCCTTCAGATCTTTGAAGAACAAAATAAATATATACAAGTGCGTTTACATAATTCAACAATAACAAAAGCAGAATTCATAGTGTTCATTCAGATAATAAAAATAAGATTATTTGTTTACATTCAGAAAATCTAAATGAAACATAAGGATTATTTCAGACGACATTCTAAATGAAGTAAAAACACTTGAAAGTTGTTTTGTTTTAAATCGTTTTTGATTAATTTAGTTGTTTAATATGAAAATGGGGCAAGTCCATATAGATATATTTAAAGATTTGCATTTCAATAAATTTAAAAGTACTGGTAAGTAATAATTTTTTTTTTGTATTTTGTTGTGCCAGATAATGTAAATTTATTATCCATTAGTGTTTTTAGTGCTGACTAACGAAATAAGAGTTTTATTATAGCTAAATGTACATGCCTAATTTTCAAAATTAATCAATTATTGTAAAATTCCATTCAATTGGAAATACTTCAGTTGCATCAACTTTTTTCCAATAATAAAAAAAAATACTATGCAAAAATTTATGAATATTAACTTATTTGATAAAATTTGAAAGGAAACAAAGAATATTCTTGTAGAAAATATTATAACAAAAAACAAATCAGTTTCATTAAGAATTTCAATGAAATTATACATTTTCGGTTCATATGTAGGTATACTTAAATTGAATTTCATTCTGGATTTAATATTTTAAAATACTCATGGTGATCAGGAGGTATACATGGTAATAAATCCATCGTGTCCTTGTATTTTTCAGATGTAACAAATCTCTTTTTTTTATATACATAAAAGATAATTTTATATTTTTGAAATTACTTGCTCTTCCTCGTTGTGGTGGAAGATCAATAATTTAAAATTCAACATCTCGTTCTATCAAAGCTTTGTAGAATATTTTGTATGGTGTATCTCTTGAAAATCTTAGTCAACATATAAAACAATTCACGTTTCCTCCATCGGTATTTTTATTTTTTTTCAAACCACTTTCTCCAAAGGTTGTTGAGAAAACATTTCCGTGTTTCATTTCAAGTACTAAAAATTTACTATGTTTTTGATAATTTCGTATTATAGTAACTCTGGGGAATATACAAGGAACTAGTTTTTCCAAATTGCCATTCCCACCACTTTAAAATCACGATCAAAATTGGTTGGCAAAATTGATTTTCCTGGCAACAAAAATTTGTGATCAGTGATATTTATTTCATTGTCACTGGACTGAATAATCGGTGTTGGAAGTAAACATATTATTATCGAAGCACAAAATTAATTTATTATTCATGAAATTTTGTACTGAATTTCATTATCAAAGATAGATAGATAGAAACACCCTAGATTTCGAGTATGATGTCAAACGGCTACATTTGTTTCACCATACAACTGGAGCTAAATTTTGCCATAATATATTCGGCCAAAAATAACTTCAATCTAAGATGGATTTGCACAACTTTCAAGATAAACAAACTTTTCAAGACTATTAAAAGCTCAAACTTCTATCCCTAAAATACTAAAATCATAGTTTTTTAAAACTTTAAATTGTTTATTCGTAAAAGAATTGTAACAAGTTTTATCTATAACTACTCTTATCTCCATTTTTTTTTTTTTTTTTTTTTTTTTTTTTCAAAAATGAACTTGTCCCACTTTTAAAATACACGGCTCAATTGTTTGGACATATTTAAACAATTTTTTTCGTTCCTTTTCATTAGAATTTTATCATTCATTTCTTTATTCATTTTGCACATTCAGTATTTTATTCAATTCACTCACATTGTTTTATTTGCTTTATTATTATTATTTTACTGTAAAATCATTTTAATTTTATTGTTATTTTATTTGTTGCGCTATTTTCTAACAGTACTGAGAAAATAAATATTCCCAAAGTTGTTCGATGTAAAATGATTTGTTTATCATCACGCTTTAAAGAGACTCATTTTTCTTCCGGAGGAATATAATAAACTGAACAGATTCGTGTTATTTTCGTCCATATTATTTTCGAAGATTCATTCAGCTAATGCGTTCACAAACGCGGGGATGATTTATTTTTATTTTCTAACCGCAAAAGATTCTTTAAGCGGCGCAAATATTTTCAACAATGATACGAGGACCCCCAAGGGTCCACCAAGGTCTAGCGGTGAAGGCATTTTTTTTTTCTTTTTTTTTTTCAGATGATGAAAGAGCTTTTGTTAGTAAGCTAAAAGTTATTTTCTCTATGCAAACAACATGTTACAATAGTTGTTTTTGTTTTCCATCAATGTTATTCAATATTTGTCCCAACTTTTATATTCCTTAAAAAAGAGAATATTTTTCTAAATTTTTCACAACAGACCTGATTTTTTTATATCTTTCAAAATTTATTTCTTAATTGAAAACAATTAGTGCATAGACAGTTTGAGAAATGATTAATAATTATTTAAATAACAAGTATTAAATATCTGATATCAAAAAGAGATTTGACAACCGAAATCAGCAGTGAGTTTTTTAGAAAATTATCAAATTATTATCAATTTTTTTCTGAAAACAAATTATTTATTATTTGGAATCTAAATTTGTCTCGATAAATTGACTATAAACCAACCTGAGTATGTAAGCAACTTAGCAGAAGTCTTGTTTTACCAGAAGCGAAAAAAAGGTTTAAGTTTGCTGATGTCGTAGTGACAAATCATCAATTATGAAAGGGGAATGGGCTAGAAATTTAAGGTAATGAAAATTTTTTATCATTATGACACCTCCAAATTTTATTAGAGTCAATGAAAGTGTTTACATATTTATTATCAGATATTTATGCATTAAATTTTGTGCAGACTAAGATTAATAAAAAAGATTTAGGTTTGCTGACGCCATAGTGGTAAATCAGCAATTTTGATGGGTGGGGAGGGTCATGAAAGCTAAGATCATGAAAATTTGAATTCCCCAAATCTCATTACAATCAACAGAAGTGTTACTTTTTCTATTATTGTAAACTCATACATCAAATTTTTGTACAAACTATAAAAAATCCTAATCAATTAAAATAAATATTATTTCCGTTAATATTTTGAAATGAAAAATTCAGGAATTTATCAAAACGTTATTTACTAATGGCAAAATGATCGAATATTAAACTCCATGGCTTACGCACATCAAAATAGTTACATAAATTTAAAATACTTCCTTAGTATTTTAAATTTATGTAACTAAAGTTACTTATTTTATAACGATCTTGTTGGCTTAAATTTCAATAAAATGTATTTAAACAGTAATTGATAAGCTTGGTTCAATTTAGCTTCCCATTTATTAACGTCCCATTTTAACGTAACATTGGGACTGTTTTGGGATGGGCATCGTAATTTTGAACCATGATCAGAAGACATGGTTTGACGTGGTTGTGACGACATCAGAGCTGGCACCTCCTTTCCAAACTTCTTCACCACACCAGCAGAACTTTGGCGTCGATGGATTTAGCATGCACTAGACCCAGTTACACGACAGTTCTTCTGTGGAATCGGGTCTCGAACCTGATATGGAGACCTTATCACCGAGCCACCGTGACTCAGGCATATAACTAATATTATTTTAGAATCCACACATCTTTAAAGTCAGTATGACATATCTTTTGATAATGTTCTATCTATATTTTTGTACATACAATTATATCACACAAAATGGCAGCATTATTAAAAAAAAATACATTTTTAAAAATTTTCAGCATGTTTAATTCTGAAGTTAAAACTTAATTGTAAGTACAACAAAATTTTAAAACAAGTCTTATTGAAAGTGCATTTTGTACTGAAATCAATTCAAAATAAAAACAATAAAAACTGAAACATCATATATTGATCACCAACAGCGGAGAATATCGTCAAGGTAAAATATTAATAGTAATAATGCTAATGGTTAAAGTTTCACTTTTTTAATAAAATATTTTGTTCTAAAATTCGCAAAAATATTTTCAAGAAACTGTCAAAACACTATAAAAAATTCATAATTATTAAAATGGCTTCATTGAAAAAATGCCTTTTATTTTTGAAAAGGTATAAACATTATTTTTATGCAACATTAATTTTGGAAGCTATCAAGGAAAAATGTCAAAACATGGCTTAATCTTTAATTAATTAAAATTTTAATTGAAATTTCAAAATTCGCTTCAAGGTACAAATTTCTAACCTCCAAAGTATATATTATAAGACAAGTTTGATTATTCTAGGGCAAACAGTGCCCTACACACTAGGGCCTACACACACACACACACACACTCCTTCGTTATTAGTAGAGATAGAGATATCATATCTATTTCTTCGCGTACTGAAAGTAAAACTGCTTTATTCTTCTCATTTTCAATTTTGAATCAAAAAATTTTTTATATGTGTTATATATCTATTAACTTTGAGAAGTATCTGGTTTATGAATAAGAATGAATGTTTAATTGTTATTTTGCATATACAAACTAGGAATATGACATCATTTTTTTGTTCATCATTTCATCTTCTTCCATCAACGATCATTTATTACACTAAGCTCTATCTCTAGCACCGTTCCTTGTCTGTTATGTGCCAGACAAGTCAGTAACTGCTCTTATTCAAAACTGTTTCTATAACATTACTAACTGATTTTATTTGTGCCAAACCAAATTACAATAACTCGCAATCCGTAATATTGTTGATCCAATTACAATAGCACTTACTATTAAAAAAGAACTCCTCCTATAGAAGTTGATAATTGACAAGAGTTCGTAACTGTTCCTCTTCTTATTTTTCTTATTTTATCCCACAGGGAAGGGGGGCCCACCTCGTTATTGAAAATGAGCAGCTTCCATTATGGTGAGGGTTCTCACCCCCCTAGTGGGTACACGAAACGGTGGGGGTCTGGCTCTTTCCATCGATGATGGGTCGCACATCCTTAGGGAAGGGTTGTACCGTGGCCGGCGAGGGTCTTAGGATTAAACCAGTGTTCCTACCAGTGTTATTGTTGTGACGGTCCAGTCATTCAAGTTTTTCCATATGCCTTCTGCCAGGTCTGTGGTTTGTAATTTTCCTTTTCTTTTACAGAAAATGAATTCTATAGTTTACCAATAAACTTTATTTATAGCACTTGAATGTTATTCGTTTACCAATATTAAGAATAAGATTATGCTTAAATTAAAATTTTAAACATAGTACATTAATGTATTATCTACAGCAAAAAATAATTGCAATGTATTTATCATTTACAAATAGTATAACGTCTAATTATACATAATCAGTATTTTCTAGCTTTTTAACTTTTTGAAGAGAACTTTTTATCTAGACATTTATTATTTATTTCATATAAATATTAAAGATGTCACTAAAACAGAACGTGTGAATATTTAATGTACCTCCCATCTATTTACTAATGTGACAGAGTTATTAGATCGATATATCATTTCAAAGTTATTTTTAGATGAATCTAGTAATATTGTATGATGGTCAGGTGACGATAATGACACCTCAGATAGCATTTCTCATTCCAAATTACTAGTCCACAAAGGCATGAGGGCATTTAACTCATGATTTAATAAATGACAGAAATTGTAGTGCTTTAGTTTTATACATGGAGCCACTTCTGAATAGAGTATCAACAATTGCATTTTTAGACTTTAATATCAAAACTGTTATTTTCAATATAAAACTGAGCTTTATAATAAATTTGAAACTTTATAATATATGTCTATATTAGAAGAGATATTGATACCTTCTACTAGCACAGAAAAAAAAAAGGATTATAAACCTAAACATTGCTGATGTTTCTTGAAATGCATTGCCAGAATTTGTTCTTGTTTTGTGTTGCATCAAAAATAAGTATACAATACACTCCAGATTATCCTGCTTAATGTGAAGAAATGGTAGACCAAATGACAAAACCCAGTTAGGCCGGACTTCTATGTATCCATTTCTTTACCCACCAATACCAGAAAAAAAAATGTTTTATACCAAAACTCACTGTTATAATATTATTTTCTTATTTCTTTTTGAGTACTAAATCTTCTATTTATCTCAAGCCACGCAGAAAGTGAATAATAGAAGCCATAGCCTGTAACACAATGGTTTCCAACGTGTGGGGCGCGCCACCCTAGGGGGCGCGATACTGTTGCAAGGGGGGCGTGTAGCTGTTTCCAAAATATCATTTTCAAATACAAACCAAAAAAGTCAAATAGGTGTCAAAAAATGAATCAGCAGTATACGTAATCCACAATCCTCGCCGCGGATTTTTGGTGTACAAATGCTAAAACATCCCATTCATACTCTTCTTCGAATCGAAATATCTCGCTTTCGCGTTTGGAGCCGAGTACCGGTGGGGCGTGGAATCAAAAGATAAGCACTTGCATCATCCCGGTTATTCTCGTGCTTACTTCAGTAAACAGAAGCATCTGATTGTTTCTGTTTTCTATGAACAGAATTATATCGTTAGTAGTGCTTACGATAACCACGTTTATATATAGAATGAAACACTTTGCTTTGGTAACTTCTAAATAAATTAACATCGAGGTAAATTTCATAACAGTTATTATAGTACCTTATTAACCAGGAAATGTTAATTTAATGTTGAGGTAGTTTTTCGGCACTAGCACGAAGTGCCAGGGGTATAAACATCCGAAACAATAAAATTACATCTTGTCCGATGTTAATATACTACTTTTTCACTACTAGCGCTTTTTTACTTTCTCGTAAATTCACCATTAATCGTTTTAATTGAGTAATATGAATATTGTTATTGGAAAAAGTAACGTTTATGTAAGAAGATCGCAAGTTATTTTTATGTTTTTTATATTCCAGTAATTTATTTTGACAAAAAAAAAAGTTTTAAATTCTACATTTAAAAATTATCCCAATTAAGACTGATATTTTATTTAAAAGAAAATATTGATATAATTGTATTGTATTTTAAATTAATATAAAATATTTGATTTAAAGTAATACCTCTTTTAGATGGATAAATACGTAACTGGCTTGAAAAGAAAATTGAATGAAGCAGAAGCAGAGGGCAAAAGAGAAGATGATAAAAATATCGGAAATATATCTTCGCAAAATAGTAAACCTAAATAAAGAAAATATGATCCAATGTACTTATCATTAGGATTTACATATAAGGTTATTAATGGCCAAGAACGTCCATTGTGTTTGCTGTGTATGAAAACTTTGGCCTCAGATAGCATGAAACCAAATAAATTAAAACGACATCTTGAAAAAGTACATGCAGATCACGCGGGCAAGACAAGAGAATTTTTTCAAAGAAAATTAGAGAATTTAAATAAACAACAAGAAGTGTTTTCAAAGACCACGTCTGTAACACAAAAAGCATTGCTTGCATCATATAAAGTTTCTTATAGAATTGCTAAATGCAAAAAACCCCATTCAATAGGAGAAACTTTGGTGCTACCTGCAGCTATTGACATGATAGAAACGATCCTTGGTGAATCATATGCTGATCAACTTAAAATCATTCCACTTGCAGATAATACGGTGGGAAGACGAATATCCAATATATCTGAAGATCTTTGTGATCAACCAATAATAGAAAAAGTAAAACTATCTTTTTTCGCATTGCAAGTAGATGAGGCTACCGATGTTCTTAAGGATGCACACTTGATAACATATGTAAGATATGTTGTGGAAATTGATGTTAGAGAAGACATGTTATTCTGTAAACCTAATGAATTCAATACTACAGCAAGGGAGGTTTTTAAAATCATTGATAATTTTTTTAATGAAAATGGCATTCTGTGGGAGAACTGTGTTGGACTATGCACAGATGGAGCTCCATCTATGGCAGGAAAAAATGCTGGTCTACAGGCACTAGTTCGAAAGGTGGCTCTTCGTGCAGTTTGGACGCATTGCATGATTCATAGACAATCACTTGTTTCTAGAGATATGGGTGAAGATCTACTAACAGTATTTGAAATTATTACAAGAGTTGTAAATTTTATCAAAAATAGCTCATTAAGAGGAAGGCGTTTCGCAAAATTGTGTGATGACATGGGTTCAGAATATAGATCACTTCTATACTATTGTGAGGCACGTTGGCTTTCTCGTGCCAAAGTACTTCAAAGGGTGTTTGAGCTAAAAGAAGAGATCGCCATATTTCTGAGTGATAATAATAGAGATGAAGCACGCTTGTTTTATGACACGAAATTCCTCGTGAAACTTGCGTATTTAGTTGATATTTTTCAAAGACTCAGTATTTTAAATAAATCAATGCAAGGGGCTCAAATTCATGCTTTTACGCAGAAAGACAAGGTTATTGCATTTATGAAAAAATTGGAGCTGCGGAATTGTGGAGTTAAAAAAAAAATAACTTTGACATGTTTCCCACTTTTAAAATTACTTGTCTTGCTGATGAAATAGAAGAAAGTAAAGTTCTTATTAATAATCATTTGACCAGTCTATGGAAGCAATTCTCGTTGTACTTTAAAGATCTTGACCTGTCCAAACATGAATGGATTAGAAACCCATTTGTGATTGAAAAATATGATTATTTTGTCCTTACGACAACAGAGCAGGAAATGATAATTGACTTATCTAGTGATAGCACATTAAAGCAGATGTTTCGAGATGAAAATAATATTGTTACGTTTTGGCTACGAGTAAAGGACAATTTTCCTACTTTGACAAACAAAGCCTTAGGAATTTTATTGCCATTTGTAACATCTTACCTGGTTTTTCTACAGTAGCTGTCTTAAAAACAAAGTATCGATCACGATTAATGATTGAAAAGGAACTGAGAACCGAGATTTCTTCAACGATACCACGGTTTGAGAAAATTTGTGCTGAAAAACAAGCTCAACCGTCGCATTAAATTTTTATGTTGTAGTAGTATTAATTATATTTTCCTTTTTTTTGTTATTATATTTCTTATAATAAATATATTATATTTTTACATAATATTGTATATTATTTTGTAGCCCATTAAATAAATTATAATATTAGTTGAGTATTTATGAAATTTGATTTTTAGATAAATTAACGGGACGCTACAATTTGTTTTTTAAAGGGGGGGGCGCATTAATTTTTTTTAAAAAAAGGGGGGCGCCGGTACAAAAAGGTTGGAAACCACTGCTGTAACATATCGAGTTAAAAGAGAAGATTCTTTATTGGTTGTTTATACATGTTTATCTGTTGCACAGCCCTTTTTTAATATTTATCAGAGTAAAAGTAAGTTAAATGATGTAAATTGGTCACTTTTTATCATAAAATGTGCCACGTTAAATGCAGAAATGCCCAAATTAAATACAGGAAATATAAACAAAACATTAACATAAATCATAGGCTGATTCTGAAAAAAAATTGACTCAAGCTGATTTCATTTTTTACTAATAAATGATTACACATATATGAAAAGGTAACCCTAAGATAAAAGTCAAAATTTACATTATTTTACTTTTTGAAAAACTAGGCCGGATATTATGAAAGTCGGATTGTCACGAACCAGATGCTCAGGAGGGTACTGTACATTATTCTATTCTAATAAAAGGTAATAAAAAACAGAAAAAATCTCACATAAAAATTCGTCAATTTAATTCATAATTTTAAATATAGTTGTAAAACCTAACTTTATACAATCCGATTTAAGTTCAGAATTTCGATAAATTTACCAATGAGCAAAAAAGCATTAATTATAATTAAACAACATTCCACTTTCTTCTCCTATAAATTCATTCTATTTTTAGATACTTAAAATTTACCTCTCTGTTAATTTTAATAACCTTTTGCTTGGCAGATAATTAAATTAGTTGGAGGCTTCTCACAATAAATCCATCCCTCGGGACAAATTTTATTTTATTTTATCAAGGTTTAATTGTTGATTATTAACTTTGAAACATAAATGAAAAATTTATTAACTAATGCATCTGCATTAATTTCATTCTTATTATTTTTCTTCTTACAGGTCATGCTTTTTAAAGAATACGTTTATAATGCAACACATCATTCCTAAAATCATTTATTGAGTCTAAAATTTATTGAGTCTATCTGCAAAAATTTTGTCTCGACTCTTAATCAAAATATTATATTTTTATCTTTAATAAATCCGATTCAAATAGATGCAAATCACAGCATTTTTATATAATTCATATGAATATTTTTCATGTTGCAATTTGGCTACAATTCTTATCAATAGCGCCGTTTTTTTATTTGTTCTTGATCTGCACAGAGTGTTTTTAAACCTTTAATATTTATTTATTTAATTTGAAAACATAATTCGTCATATATTATATTTAATCGGAATATTTATATTTTTTAAATAAAAAAAATTTAATAAAAAAATTCTCGGGAAAACTCTACATTTGCTAGTTTAATTATTCAAACCAAATCATAGTTTGCTAATGAAAGTTACGAGTTCTTCATTAACAATGGAAGAAAAAAACTATAATCAAAAATAATTAGATCGAAAAGGAAAAAGCTACTATAGCTGGTAATGAAAACTAATTTTGTTAGTAAATTGACCACTCTTGAAGATCAGTTGGTTTGTCGAAATTATTGGTTGCCCAAAATTTCAATTGAATATTTTTGTATAAAATCTGTTTTACAAAGTATGTTTAAAATTCCAGTTTTGTCAAAATAATTTAGTGGTTATATTTTTGAAGATCTTTCAGTTATGCTGATTTTATTGAAATGTTTCTGACTCAATGAAAAAAAATCAGCACATTGTGTTAAAGAAGAAACGCTTGCTAAGAGAGTCTTTGTATAAAAGTAAAAAGTTTTAAAACATCTCACTATTACTTACTTCTGAATTTGCATGTCAATTGCAATATACAATATTCAAAAAATTAATTAAAGGAGGGATTTAAATTGAAATCCATTCAATTCCTAAAAAATTAACAGAGTTTTAATATCTTGATCGTTGACATTGACAGAAAAACAAACAAGGATAAAATATAAGAAAAAAGATCGAAACAGCTTAGATTTCATTTACAAGCTGGAAAATATTGTAAAATATACTTAAACACATAGTTAAAATTAATCAAATCTGGAAAAATATTTATAGTTACTACATTGCTATCATTTAAAAGATTATATTTTGTATTTTAAAATGGTATTGAAAAACTATTTTACATGAATATTTTCGTCGAAAAACTATAAATTTCGCTTAATTTTAACTCATTCAAAAAAAATTTTCAAAATATGTCTGAAATCCTGTAATTCTATTCATAGTTATCTGTTTCTGTGTCAGTCAACACATTCATAAACTCACGCACATTCATTTTTGTTGTATGAAATGATTTAAAATCATTGGCCAAAACCGACTAAGTTTTTATGAAATTCTCTATTCTGTTAGTATTTTTAATCCTTTCGTAAATTAGGAATAATTTACATGAGAATGCATTCTGTTTTAATGCGTTATCATTGGAATATCTGGATTTTATAATGATTAACAGCTGTAAACTAAAACTAGAATTAAATTAGTAGTTACAGATTTCGTTTTCTATTTAATTTATACTTTTTTTTTGTCAGCCCTTTTATGCGTGGGCACATAGCCGTAGGTGGACGCTCGAACGAACTTTCCTAGTTTTGACCTAGTTAATCTTCAACATATGCTGATATAGAGCTTTTTTTGTGTAAAAATTTGCAAAGGCAGCTATGTCTCAAGATGTCTTGTTTGACGTATTTTCCATGCCGTATAACTGCTTCCTTGTGAAGCAGAAATTTTTGAAATCTTTGTATTACAGTGACCGGGAAGAATTTTTGCAAATGCTATTAAATATTCAGATCTCTTTAATGCTATAAAATTTTACACTTTTAAAATGTTATAAAATGTTAACATGTTCGAATTTTTGCTTACAACAGATTGAAACAAACTAATGGAAGAAAAAACATACCAAGTAAAACCAAAAAATATTTTGTAGAAAACATTTGGAGGAAAGAGGGGGGCTGAAAATACATATAACGGAAATTTCTACTACAAAAGTTTATCAAACAATTCGATCACAATGCTATGGATAGATTAAGAAATATGTTACCTAGTTCTTGAACTAAAATATAGGGTTTATTTCTGTTCAGTCTTTAAATACCGGTGTTCGATCGGTAAATAAAATAAACTTTCCAATTTTTTTTCAAATTGTGAAGCGTTAAAAGTACTACAAAATCTTTTTTAATGAACAAATTGCTTGTTTTGTAGCTCAAAGTCGCAGAATATATTGAGAATTATTGTGACAAATTAGAATAATAAATTTGCATTAGATTTCAGTTTCTGAGATGTTTCGGTAAATGTTACCAAAATTTAAAATTAGAGAAAATTGCATTAAATATATAAAATAGCATTAAAACGTGTTTAATCAATTATAAAAAGCAATACATCTTCTCAGAGAATGTAGGAACAAAATTTAAATGACGTTCAAAATTAAAGTAAATTATTAAAAAAGTAAAAATCTTGCGGATTAGAAACAAATTGAAACACTTTTAAAAATTAAAGGAAACTATTTAGAAATTAAAGATATTGAAGAATTCAAACGAACAAAATTCAAACGGTGTTCAAAACTAAAGAAAACTATTCAGAAATTTTAAAATTTGTTGATTGAAAACAAAACTCAATTGGTGTTCAAAATTAAAGAAAGCTATTCAGAAACTGAAATTTGTTTTAAAAAAATCAAACGACATTCATAATCAAGGGAAACGATTCAAAGATTTGAAATCTTTCAGATTAGAAACAGAACTTAAATGTAGTTCAAAATTAAAGAAACTATTCAGAAATTTAAAAAATTTGCAGATTGGAAACAAAGCTTAAACAGGGTTCAAAATAAAGAAAACTATTCCGAAATTAAAGATGTTGCAGACTAGAAACAAAACTCTAACTCGATGTTCCAAATTAAAGAAAACTAGTTAGAAATTAAAACTCTTGAATAAAGAACATTTACAATATTAGTCTTGATAAAGAATATATTAATACATAACCAAAAAATCAAAATAGTCATTTAAATATCCAATTCATGCTTTTAATTTTTTATGTTTTAGAAAAATATAGAATGGGTTGCTTGTTTTTGATCAGATCCCTCTTTTGATGTTAGTGTCCTCGTTGTATTTTTTTAAAAATTAAATCAAGATCATTTATAAAAATTGACACATCTAAAACAAAATATAACTATCACAGCTAGGAAAAATTTATCAAACACGTTAGTAATTTGTGCCACAAATGTTACTCGTTTCTCAAACTAATAAAAGCCAGATTTTCGAATTCTAAATGAAATTCGTTATATAATTTAATATCATAATAAACATATTCCAAGGACTTAGGTAAGTTCTTCAAGACTGAACTCTAAGAAAAAATCCGCTGATAAATTCCAGTTATCATTTATAAGTTGGGATAAATTTCGATTTAAAATCACGTTATAAATAGTTGTTCTTCCTTTTTGCATCTAAATAAAGAGGTCTAAACAACTTTTTGACCAATAACCTATCCGAGATAAATACGGAATTCCGTTGAAGTACATATCATTCGAGTGCGATAATATTCTATGTAGACGATAATTCTAGATTTCTTGAGTGCTGATAACAGCTATTCGTTTGGCGACTTTTTATACACCGTTTTGTAGATTTATCCTTGATTACGGTAACCAAGAATTACATTCAGTTTCATTAATTTAATGTAGGGTTGCAGCGGCTCGGTGCAATAAACATAGTAACCAGAAAAACGTAGTAAAGTGAATAAATATCATTAAATCTAATTCCCTATCTTTTTTTCGTCTTGAAATGGATTTTATGAAAGGAAGTCCTCCTTGGTTGATTATTCACAAAGCTCTTGCGCATTCGGCCAAGCACTCTTTTGGAGACAATGTGAAAATTATTATAAGCAAACATTATTATAAAAATTTACTATATGTCTTATTTTTTATTCAGAATACATCTGTCAATGGTCGTCGCAAATATTTCTTGCAGTATAGGACTACGAAGTTGTAAATATTCCTTCTAACTAATTCAAAAGATAAGCTATTATTTTTAAAAATCATTTGGCAGTTTTTCTATCAAAGTCCTTTAGCTCTTACAATATCAATCTGTTTTGTTACTTTTTAAATCCATGCTTTATGTGCCCTGAAGATCTGAAATAAAACCTTTTATTTGAAATTTTTAGTTGCCACTTCGACATTAGTCAAATCTTTCGAAACCCATTTCGTTCTAAAATCTTATTCAAAGCGCCTTCTATTGTCAAAATTAAATCACTCTTTACAATATTCTGTCTTTAATCTTAAAAAATTTATCAGAAATTTCACAAGGTTCGCTTTCCATATTCAGATTAAGGAAAACTGCATTGCCATTTTATTCAAAAGAAACTCTAAACTTAGATTAAGTCCATCGAAACTTTAATCTAAGCAATAATCAAAGCATATAAATAAATTTTTATAAAATATGAAGTTTGAATTCATTTCTGTGAAACACGATTTGCTCTTTTTTTTTTTTTTTTTTTGATTCATTGTATTATAAATTCAAATTCTTTAGCTCCTTCTAAAAATAATTAATGTTAATAATTCTAATGCTTTAAAAAAATTTAAATCTCAAATGTAAACAAATTTTGTTTTACTGAACTTGGAAAATTTATGTTGAATCCACTCAAAAAATCTGAAAACGAATGTATGCGACGTTATACAAGACAGAAAAATAATGAAGCTTTTATGCTTCAATTCATTTTGAATTTCTTCTAATTTGTCTATCAAGCAATTTTCAAAGCCACTATTTTTAACATGACCTGTATTACCACATTTAAATAATAAAAAAAATATTATTTGTTTAAAAAAACCTTCTACGGTTATATTTTTCCTTCGAGTTTCACATTATTTTAATGCACAAGAATGAAGGTTAATTGGAAAAAAATATAATTAAAGAGCAGAAATATTTACTGGTAGCATTATTCAAAAATAGCCAGCTTTAGAAGACTTCAGAAGCTGCGCTTGCTTAACTCCTTAGAATGTATTATTTGGAAATAATTATTTATTTATTTAAATTTGGCAATACAGATCGTGTTAAATATCTATTTTGCAATCAATACTGAATTATTCGATATAAATAAAGTCATTATCTCTGATCGCTTGAATAAGAAATTTTAAATTGTTTTTGCCAAATATTGAAAGGAAATAAATAACGTTAATTTAGATGATAAAGAATATATCTCGCGGAGATGAAAGTTTTAAAGTTTGAATTCTATTAAAGTATAAATAATTGTTATGCAAAACGTTCTAAATTTGGGGCTTCATTTTCATATGTAAAACAAGCATAATTTGTATAAGCATTAGAAATAGGAAGTAAAATTCAAGTTCAACAAGCTAAAAACAAACTTTCAATATGAATAACATCAATTTCTCCTGCCGAAGTCCTGGGTTAAATGTAACTCATCTTCCTCGTCATCTTTGCGTCCCGGGTTTGAGTCTTGGCTCGGGCTTGATTGTCCTTATCCTGTGTTCTATCTGTGAGATAGGGGAAAGAGCCACAATATAAAATATGCTGTAAAAAGTTACTGTGTAAGTTTCCTATTCGTTTGAGTTAGAAGCCAGACTACTGATCTCCGGTGCTCGGGGGTCTTTATTCTCAAAAGCTACTGCATCATTTCTTTTATATAAATTAAAACACACAATTGATGATTTTAACTCAATAATATTCATAAGCTGACATGATTTTCTGAATTGCGGTAAAAAAAAAATATGCAAAAAGTTTGCAAAATATTAGACCTGAAGCTATCAAATTTGGCAAGCATAGTAATAAGTTCTTCCTGGATAGTAATTTGTCAGGAGAGAAAAAAATTCTAATTTTTTAAAAAATTAATCGATTTTTTTGTGGTGTTTGAAAATTAACTAGTGGCGTCTTTTCCTTGCAACTTCGAAGCATGTTATTGGACAAAACACTCTTTTACACCACTTTAAATTTTAAAAAAAAAATCATCTTTCATATATATTTTTAATTTATGAATAATAATTTTTAATAATTTAGTCTTAACAAATTTTAAAAATATCTTTAAATACATTTTGCGAAGAAATCTATTTTAATAACCTTTGTTTATGACACTCATATTGCTACAATAATAAACACACTTTTTGTCTGTGTTCTCGTTATCGTTTGCTATAATTAAAAGTAAATATTTAAAAATAATATAAAAGTAGATGAATTCCTAAAACATTATCATGCTACAAAATTTTGAACAGAAACTTCAAAACATCTATTTTTTCAATAATTTATTTTTTCTGATGTTACTTTGCCATTCATAAAAAAATATTATACTAAAGGCTTAGTCGTGAATTAATCAAAAATGAAGAAAAAAATTAGGCAATAATTGCAGCTTATAAATAGTAAGCAAAAGAATTAAACAAAATCCATTTACCAGTTTCGATGGCCAAATTAATTGTTAAGTACTGGTGACGCTGACGCCATTACTAACGTTTAATTTCACTTTTAGTGGCGGTCAACAACTTTCCTGAGTCGTAATCACACGGTTATTTACCCGCAAAAATACTTCCCAGGCCTTCTTGCGCAGAAAGACTTCCCCTACGCATCCCAACTTTCATTCTTTTACGAAAGAAAGGAGATTAATTGAAGCAGTTATGCATTATGGAACCAAGCACAGTTTTGTAGATTTATCAAAATTGCAGCCTAAATTGAACAGCAAAATTCTGAGAAATTCACTTTGTTTCACAATAAACTACTTAAAGCATTAATATATTAAAGGACAAGCTCAAAATTTTAACCCTTTAACTGTTTTATTTTCTTTACTATCTAATAAGATGACACTCTATTTTGGAATAAATTCTTACTTTGATTCAAATGGAAATCCGTTGAATACTTGATTTATCAATGAACTCGAAGTAATATTAATATCGCAATACCATCATCATGAATGGTTTATTTTTTACTTCCAACTATGAAAATTCGATAAATCGATGGACGTATGACACTCGGGTAAAACAGTTAAGCGCTTAATTAAGAGATATTTTTAGGTTGGTATACAATATACTGGTTCCGATGAAAAGGATAAAAAAAATCATCCAAAACGGTCTACTGAGCAAGCCGTCGGACCATGAACCATATATACCATATGTGCTCAAAAATTAATTCTTAGGCTCTATAAATCCTTATTATAAGAAAGAAATTTTGAAGATCAAATTCAGCTTTTAACCTTCTGGCTGATCATTCCACGATTTCCACCGGCAACTGAAATGCAGCAAAATCTACTCATCCCGCGATTTCTGTGGTTATGTGTTTTTCTTGCTTTATTGGGGAGCCGTTTAGCTACTGAAATAAATTTTATAGTACAGTATTAGATGCTTACATTTTGTCTAACAGATGTTGCAGTTGTAGACTAAATTGAGGCATTTGAAGGTTGTAATACCACCGCTGAAGCTTCACTTTTTGCCCCTTTTTTCTTACAGAAATGATTGTTTGAAAAAGTTCAGCGATTGACAGAGAGTTTATTCCTGATGATTTATCAGATTCTGAAAGCGATTTTAGATTTGATAGTGTTAATGATAATAATATAGATTTTTCTGACTGCTCCTCAAATAATGATGACTCTGATCATGATTCAATGGACTTGCAAAGTGTTAGGCAGTAATGCAAAATTGGTATGAAGAATATTCCTCCCAAACTTCCTTAAAATTTATATATTTTACTTTTTTATACTATGCAATAAAAAGAAATTAACTGTAATTTAACTGATATTTATTTTTTAAAAAAATTTTGGTGTTAACATCTGAAATTGGTTCTGACATCTTAGTTTTCTCATGATAAAAATCTGTATGAAAATATTTTTTAGAAAGAAAAAAAATGCATTTTTCAATTCTCCGATATATATGCAAAAAAATGTAGCGTTTGAAGCGATTTCGGTTCATAAATTGGGCACTCAGAGGATTAATTAAAATAGGGGGATCGCATATCAAATTTTCATTACCTAAGACTTAACGTTTTTGCAAAATCACATGTACCTGAATGCAAATATATAAATTAGCAACATGTTTGCTTGCACTCAAGCAAACACGATTTGTATTTCATTCAAAAAATTTTGAAATATTCCCCAGTGTTCAAAGCTCTTTTGATTATCAACTTTATAGGGAATGAAAAAGTCAATAGTTCAAAAATCTGTTTTTAGAACTAAGAGAGATCGAATTTTTTGATGATTATAATATTTTCTCCTTTTATAAGATCATAATAATGCAAACTAAACGTATTGAAAACTCTAGTCTTTTTTCCCCATGTTAAAGTGAACTCCATACAAATAGCTTTTAATAAAAGAATTCGCTCAACTTGCATCGAAAATAAGATTAAATTATCTGGTAATCAACATTGAATAAATTAAATAATATAAAAAGCAAAAATTACTTTAAAACAAAACTATTATTTAGAAAACTGTCAGTTTGTGAAAGTCTAACTATTTTTACATTAGTTTTATAACAAATTTTTGTTTATAAAGTTTCTATAGCCTAATGCATTACAGTACACTTATTGCTTTATTTTAAAATTTTTGATAATACTTATTTTTATAAAGTTCTTTCCAAAGTAATAGATTTCTTGATGTATTTTTATCACTAATATTGATCACAATAATTGAATCAACTTCTAATTTCCATCGTAAATCTTTTTTAATAGGATTTTACTTTGTAATATTAATTTGTGCAGCCATAATTTTTTAATTTTTTTGCATTGAACGTTAAGGTTTCGTAGTCACCAAAACTTTCGATCTGTAAATTTCGATGAATCTTGGCGTTTTAAACCTTCTTGAATTAGAAATACATATTTTTAGAGTTAAGTCTGCCTATTCGTGGTTACGATAAATCAAAAACGCTTTGAGATCGATGAAAAAGATTTGATGTATACCTAATTTGCAGATTTCCATCAAATTCAAATTTCCATTCAGATGAAGTCTAGATATTGTTTGGCAATTCGAATATATTATAATTACCAAATGAAAAAAAGCTTGATAGATAGAGTTTGATACACATAATTATAATCCAAAGCATAGATCTTTGATTTCATATAGTCGGAAAAAAGAGTTCCAAAATTTTGCTTATCTAATATATTAACGGTATACTAGCAATTCATTACCCTAATTGCCGAGGAGTGCAAGCTAGATTCTTACCAAAGAGCAATCCCTCTATGCAAAGAATATTATACAATGTTTACATGATGTTATTTCGCTATTTTGAATACCGAGCAATATCATGATATCCTGAAAATGATACTGGGCATTTTGTATTCATTGAAATATTTCGTGATTGTCGTTTGCGATGTCTTGTAATCGAAACCTATGTATCAGTTTTCTTTTTTAATACTACAAAAACTTTAATATAAGGGATTGTCAAAATAAAAATCTGAGCCTCCATTATATCCATGACCTTCCCCAATACTCACTTTGGAAGACAGGGAGGGAAATAACTTTTTTTATGAAATAGTGCATGAGAAAGTTTCAGAAATCATTCCTACTCGTGAATTAAGATATTTCTTTCTTACCTTTTGTGAAATCTTTTGTATATTTCTGTATAAATATAACAAAAGATGATAATCGATTAGTAAGTGATAATTTAATTGTAATCTGTTAAATTTTCGTTGTTTTGTTTAATTTTATTTTATGTTTGAGATGATGTTACGAAGGGAGAAGAGTCATACCCAGACGGTTGCTTCAAGCGTGAAATTTTTTAGAACCGATCATATCAGATGCCAATACTACCTGAAAGTCTCTTTTGCAATGATTATCTTTAAATGCGAGGAAAAACGTCTCTGAGCTGAATTATACTTTTCAAATGCTGCCTTCATTTATGAACTATTATATTCTATAAAGTTGTACCTTTTTTCCAAGTAAATTTAACAATATTTTTTTTAATAAATTGACCCTATTACTCAAGATAGGCTACGATAATCTTTACGATATTATTTTTTAATATTCTGAATGATGCACAAAATTGTGAAGCTGTCATACTAATGCTACTGAACATTTTATGTAGGAAGGGATCTAAAATGACAATGAAAATACATTATCTTATTGCAACGTCAGATTAGATATACATCAGTATTTTAAATTATGAATGCTTTTATATCAATAAATTATCTAATCCGTTGAATATTTCATTTCCAAATACCAGCAAGTTAAGGAGATAAATACTAAATACGAAAAAGTTTATCAGTGGTGTACCGTTTATATCCTTCGTTGAAAATTATCTACATTGCTAAATATTTCATCACAAAAAAAAAAAACACCCCAGAATATTAAATATTAGATGTACTGTTTATATCCTTCGTTGCTATTTTATTGTATGGTGATTTAATAAATAATAATAAAATATATATGATATTTGTTGAGAGCTCAAAGTAGCAGAAAAATGACTTTAAGCCTTCCAACTTTTTTCTCCGCCAGCCTCTACGAGAAATCCTTCTACTAAGACTCCAATGGAAAGATCCTGATAGAAATAAAGTTTCCAAATATTTACGCTGTGCGATGCCCCAAACTAATTTTTTATTCTCGGATGTTTTTATTTTAAAAGATAAATAATATCTGAAACTTGTGAGATTATCAGGCATATTTGCACGTATAGAAGGTACCTTCAAGAGACAGCTTTAATAAATTTTATTACATTAAATTCTAATACTCGCATTCCGAACATGGAACGTTTTTCATTTCTTTGGTCTCTTTCTTTAACAAAGATCTGGAGAAATATGTCTCGAACCGTCATTTCAGAACAAACTATACTGGCTGAGAAGTTTTGTTCTAGTGCGACACAGATTCAACAGATTTTTTTCAAAAATGAAAATTGTTCCTTTTTATTTGTTAGTCCTTTCAATAAAGTATTTACAAGCCTCATAAATTCATACAACTACATAAATTTTACGAATTAAAAAATATGTAAAAGTATAAAAGTATGTTTATATTCTTTTGTGTTTTATTTAGTCGAAAATGGAGCTAAGTAAGGCAGCATTTTAAAAACTAAACCGAGGAAAAAGTAATTAGATTAATTATTAAGAAAAATTATTTGTTTCTGTATAATTTTATCGAAATTTTTTAGCAATATATTGGGATATTTCATTTTCACACTTTTACTGGTGAAAATGCTTGTTTTGACACCAGATAAATCGTGGCGCTGAAAGCAGATGTATGATGTCAGAAGGTCAATACTCATGCCCGTGATTGTTTTGTTGATGCGATCTGCCACAGTACAAAAATAAACAAAGTGGAATTTGCAAGTGGAATGACATTATCGTGAGGGAAAGTTAGTAAATTCTTTTATTTACCGATCTTTGTATTTTAAGATTCATTTTTAGAAGTTCCGAGTTGGTTTATTTGATATTATATCTCTGTGTTAAATTTATTTTACATTAGTGGAGGTCGTCACAGATGTTTCTCAGCTGTTTCAAATTATCCATGTTGGCACATCCGCAATGCTAGAATTTTACTACCTGAGTTAACCTTGATTTTCTCCGTTAAAGATTCGAAATCTATTTTATGTGCCGTTATTATTTTTTATTCATTTCTTCTATTTGTTTTATTCTCCGATAACTTTTACTTCCTTTGTATTATTTTTGTGTTTCATTTTGACCTATTTAGATTTCGAAACGGTCTAATAATTTTGAGGTATATCGTATGCATGTGAGAGTGACAGTAGGAACTCATGTTATTAAATTTTCAATTTTTTTCATGTAGTGTTACTCTCCGAATGTTGTCGTGGCACTCTTTAAAAATTTTACGCGATTTATGTGTTGGTGGATTAATGAGTTAAATACCGACTTTATTACTGGATACGTATTACAGGTAATACATTTATTCTGTGTATAAAATTAATATATGGATTATTAATTTTCTAAAGATATTCTACTTGAAAAAATTAAATTTAAAATTTTCAATTATTTTATATCCATTAAGGTCAATGCTTTATAAAAATTATTGAATTTCAAAATTCCTAAATATATATCCTTAAGGGCCTTAAAAATTTATATTGTATAAATTTTTAATACCTTTTATTTGTATGAGGTATATTTTTTTTTTTTTTTACTCGTATGATGCTTAATTTAATGACCCCATAGCAACAATATATGAAGAAAACTTTCATTTAATGGATTTTTTTTTACAGTGATGTAAGGATTATTTAATATTTTAAATTGATAGTTATGAGTTAATTCAATTTTGGTTAATTATTTGTTTTTGAATTGATAATTTTTTTCTTCTTGTAATTGGCATAAAAATTATTAATCAGCAATCTGTCAGGGGCTAAGAAAATACAAAATTCCCCTATATTGTGAAAGTATATATATATATATATATATATTTGTTGTTGTTAATTGAAATTGACATAAATGTTTTCTTATGCGTCAAAAAATCTTCAGTGATGATTTGATTTCTTTATTCTTTTTTAATTTGATTTTTTTTTTAATTTACTAGTATTCTGATTCATTTAATACAGAAGCTTTTTTATATATTTTTTCTGTAGTTTTTAATCCCTTCCCCCAAAAAAATGCTATTCTGGTTGCAAAACTAAAAATAATTCTTTCATCAAATAAAAGTATTCTCACAATATAATATAATATGTTCTAAATGATATTTGATTTTTGTTGATCTCAGTAAAGTATTTTTATTGGATAACCTCCTCCCCTTTCCTTCCAAAAAAATATATGGAGAAAGATGGAATTTCAAATGTAAATAAGGTTTTTAAAATTTAATTTAAAGATAATTGTATATTTTTTAATAAATGATACTGGAATATGATTAAAATATTTAATATCTATACAGGTGCTGAATTTAAATGCTTTCAAGAACCAGAAAAGGGTATGGTTGTATCTTGTGAAATATATTACTTTATTTCAGTTTTTAATGCTAAATTTTGTCCCTTTAGTCTGTCAAAAAGCAAATACTATATTTAATTTCCCAGTATTTAAGGAGTTTGTTACTAAATATATAAAATTTTATCCATTAAATTATATAATGATTTATAAAGTATTGCTTATGATAAAAGAAGGAAATGAAGATTAAGAAAAACTTAAAAGTGTTAAGTATTTATAATTCTACTTTCTGAATTATTTAAAAGAAGCTCTATTGTTTTATAAAATGTTCCGTATTGATGAGAAGTTTAAAAAATAATAATTCAATAAAAAGTTTTATCTTTTAATAATTTTAACAAAAATATCAATTGAAAAAAAGTTTTTGTTTTATTAATTTTTTTATATTTTTAAAGGAAACTTTTTTTATAAAAAAATTGTTGAATGTATGGTTAAATCTATTTTTTTATTCTGTGGGAATCTCTTTCCTTTCCTTTCTACAAATTTTATTTGAAAATTTAAAATATTGGAGCATGTACATAATGAAAACCAGAAATATGTGGCTTCTCAAAGAAAAACAGGTTTTGAATTTCTAATAAACTAAGAACAGTGATAACATATAACTGTGATTTTAGTTTTTGAATTATAACTTGATTTACTTTATTTGATTAATTTCTTTCAACAATGGATATTGGAATTTTCTCCTTAAATAAAATTTCAAGAAGAAAAAAGAAGCTAAAGTATTTTATTTCTTTTTTACTGTTTTAATAATTCTTAAACATTAAAGGTTTCAATTGTTAAAAAAAATCTTTTTTTTCTCTCATTTATGATAAATTTTTATAAATATATAAATGCCCGTTTAGTTGCTAGCAATTATTTATATTGTAATGTATGTTTAAAAATTTTTTACCCTTTCAAATTGTGGAATAATGGTTGCCTGTAACATTTTTCTTTTATTGGAAATCACTTATCACCCTAAATACTATAACACATACATTTTTATAGATTACTAATACCTTAACAATCCCACTACTGTGTATCAACTTTCTTTGTCTTTCTGTCTTGCTCTCTTACACTATTGATCTATAGAAGAGGAATTGCTTTTGCTGACCTTGACATAAGTATTGATTTCTTATGAATGACACTATTTTATGTCTCCGTCTTTTTACAGTAAATTAGTTTACTAGTAAATGGAATGCAGTCTGCAGATCTCAACATATGATTTAAATTAGTTTAGAACAATGTAACTTCAGACTTAGTGAAATAAGAGTAATGTGTGAAATATGGTGGTAGAGGAGACAGATGATTGATACATTGAAAATAGCTGCCAAAAAAGCATAAATATAATATTTTTTGAACTTAAAATTTTCAAATCAACTGAATCTTGTCTGTTTTAATGAAAAGATAAGAATTTATTCACAAATGTAATTTTTTTAATTACACTTTCTAAATTTATCTTTTGTGAATTTTAAATTCAATAAATTGTTTTAACTTTTAAATTAAAAAAATTTTTTTTGACTTTAAATTTAATTTAAAATACAAGTAAGTTGTGGATGGTTTGGAGATTAGTTTTTTTTTTATTTTTACTAATATAATACTTAAAAGAAAGATCTACCATTTTTATCATTTAGTCTGGCAGTTAATATTATAGAGAAAAATTTCAAAGATACTTGGTAGGTTAATGAGAGGCTTTGGAATTTCCATCATTTTAATTTGCCGTAAATGTTACACTAATTCAGATAAAAATATTTTACAGTGTTTATAAATCAATGTTATATGTTTTAATATAAATTGTTTAAATGTCATTGTTTACGTATATTAATCATAAATATTAAAAAATGAATTATTGTTCTGAAAATATATTCAACTTGTAAGAGATCTTTCTGACATATTTTTTTTAATTAACTTTTATTCTATTTATAATGCATAAAGTTGATAACAGATTAATCAAGATTTTAATACCTTGACTTATTGTCAAATAACCGTCTGAAATTTTTTTCTGCTTTTCTTTATACAATTTAGCATTTGCAAGTCAAGGAAGTCAAGACTTGGTGGATGGTTTTAAATTGGTTGTATTTACATTTACCACAGAACATGCCTTTAGAATGTTTTCAAAAGGTTTCATTCCTGGTAACATCTCTGGCAAGTAGTGTTATTTCATTCTGCTTATTTTTCTGTTTTAAAATAAGAATGAAAATGTTGCATTTTGTAAATTACTATTCACAATTTTTTTTTTTTTTTTTTTTTTTGCTTATATGATCTGATTTTATGAAATATTTCACGTTATACTGTTAATTAAGCTTTTTACTTAAGGAAAATTATAAATCTATTTCTGTTAGTTGATAAACAGCATTATAATTTTAATGACAGATTTTTAATCTTTATATATATATATATATATATATATAAACTTACCAATTTTCTTAATGATTTAATAATTTTCTGTTTTATCATAATATGAATAAGTAAAAGCTACTAAACATGATGATCTAAACACTTCTTATGTTAAATTCAGAACATTAATATTTTAACATGAGCTTTACATCTTTATCAATTAAAATTAAAGTAGAAACTTTATTATAATAGTATTAAATTACCACAAATCAAAATTAATTTTTATTAGAAACCAGACTAATAATAATTGGAAGCATTAGCAATATATATGAATTTCCTAAGATAATTGAAAACATTTTGTAAAAAAAATATTTTAAGTAAAATTACAATATTTTTTTATGGAAGCTGTAAAATCTTTGATTGTTTACACATATTTTTAAAAAAAATCCATGTAAAAAGTGTGTGTAAAAAAAAAAAAAAAACTAAAACTAAAAATTATTTATGTATTTCAAGAAGTTATTATTTTAACCAAACACCTTGGAAAATCAGATTTTAAAATGAATCCCACTTATACAATAAGAACTTCAGCACCTGAAGAATATTTTTTCACATAAATTAAGAATGGTCCTTTATAGACCGTATAGATATTGCATCAATAATAGACTGATGAAATATATTAAAAGGAGAAATATTCAACATATATTAAATGATTATTTGCTAAAATGTTAAAATGTAGGTTAACTCCATGGTTGATTATTGAAGACTGCTGAGTGTTTGTGCAATTGAAAATTGGAGGAATATATATATATATATATATATATATATATAAACAGTTTGACTACTTGATTATTATTTTCTAATATTTTGCCAATATTTTTAAATAATCTTACACCTACAGAATAATAGAATGAAGCATTTTTATATTATTTAAAAATGAAACTTGCCGATTCAAAATAAAGTATCCATTTTTGAATATCTACAAGTCTTCATATTTATGTGTTCTTTTTTATCAATGTATATTAGATTTTGTATTTGAGAAGAGCTTCTGATTTAGTATTATTTTAGTTCATTTGTCTGTGCCAAAATCAGTTGTCATGTACAGAGTCTGTGAATTTTACTGTATGCAGATTAAATTGCCATAAAAAAACTCAATTCTTATTTTATATATATATTTTTGAATATTATATATGGAACTGTTAATATATCTGACAAAAACAAGTATTGTCCATTATGAAAATGAAACCATTTTAAATCGTTCGAAATCATAACAATCACATATTATTTAAAATGATTTTTTTACCCTCATGGTTCTTATTTATAATTGCAGAAGAATCTGAGGGTGGAAAAATCTGTGAAAGTTTCCATAACTCTTGTACTTTTCTATTTGTGATTAAAATTTAAGAATCCCTGTTTTAGAATAAAGCATAAATACCTTGAAGACACATTTGCCTTTTTAGATGATTTTAATATTATTATTCATTTAAAAACACCACTGCTTTTTCATTAATAAATCATGTAAAAGGTTTTGCTATCATGGTAATGCTGAAAATTGCATTAGATCACAAAGATATATTACCTTTCAACAGCATCTACCTGAAAATGTTATCTGAGACCTGCTATTACTTAGAAAAGGCTGCATATGTTTGCACTGCTTTTAATTGATAAAACTTTTTAAAACAATCGCATGGACACAAGCAAAAGATTTAATTTATTATATATATATATATATATATATAATATAAATATTATATAAATATATATATATATATAAATTGTACTCTAACAGAGTTCACTTTTGAATATGCATTAATATTTCTTTATTACACTCATTTTTCTATATAACTCCAATCATTCTCTATTGTGCTTATTTTTCTGGAAACAATTTTCTTAATCTGAATAATTTTAAAAAATAAAGATGAGGTCTCAATAAAAAAGAGCTATAAGTGGGAGTATTGTGGATTCTAAAATAAAACCCAATAAAAAACATACATTTAAAAGCATCATAGCAAAAATAGCGAAAATTGACCAATTTCTTTACGATTAGTGGTAGTTTATTCAACTTTGTTATTTCAGTAGCATTGACTTTCCCTTTCTTTTCCTTTTTCTCTAATTGTGTGTCATTTGAATAATCATTGATAATCTGATTTTTTGAGCAGCTCTGAGCTGTAGCTGTGAAAAAAGTTTATTTGCTTCCTCATAAATTTAGGTTTTATGGAAGAACAATATATTTTCTATATCCAATTATGATTGAAAAGGATTTTTATTTTTAAATGCATTAATAGTATCAAAATATTGGTACAACTTGTTTGATTCTTTAAAAAAAAAAATCATTTTTGGGAGGGAGTTATTTCTCTGCCAAACAACAGTGGACAAACCAACTATGCATGAATAATATATATATATATATATGATTTCAGGTTGGAATTTCTATCATGTATGTTTATATTCTTTTCTTTTTATTTTCAGTGGGCCACATCAAAAGAAATTCAGACTACATGATATTAATTGGATTATTGGATCTCTTTTGAATGTTTGAAATTGTACCCAGTGTTATTTTTTGTTGTATCAGTTTTGGACTTTTGAAAAAGCCCATTCAAGAATCATGACATCAAGTTGCCTTGATCTGACTCTACCAACATCATCAACTTGTAAGGATGATTTTGCATCCCAGTGGCGATGCCACAGAAGAACAAAAAGTGCAGGAAGCAATGCTTCCCGAGACTTATCTTTGTACACATCAATGGGCCTCTATGCCCATCATGGTGTATTTGCCCCACCAGAAAATAGTACAACTGAAAAGAATGTGGAGGTTTCATTTAATTGCAAATATGATCTAATAAAAATTGTGGAAAAAAGTGACAGAGCAGCTCTGCATTCACGTGATCTACAAGGTAATTTTTTAAATCTATTTACCATTGAATTAAGTGTATATCAAAATCATTTGTTGAAAAATACTTCATAGTTCGGTCATAGATTTGGGCAAACTTCTATAAGGTTTTTCAAATTAAATATCAACTTAATTTGAGAGCAAATAGAGAAGATAAAATTTTAATAAATATTGGGAAGTCTTGTTGCAGTAAGCTAAAATAATTCTACAGACACAGGCATGCATTAATACAAAGTTGTACAGTGGAGGCAAAAAGTATTTGCTCTCATACATTTTTGTTTACAATTCATAAAAAAATGCAATAAGAAGCATAAAAATTGGCATTTAAAAAAATAAATTAGCTTATTCATCTAAACTAATTACAAAAAAAAAAATGCAATAATTTGAATACAATTTTTTTTTAAATTTGAATTAAAATATCATATATCAGAAAAGTATTTGCACATTCAACTCAACTTTAGAAAATTTGCAGCTTTATGATAATTATTTGACAGTCACCCCACAGTAAATAACATATATAAGATGACTATAAATGATGGTATTGTCAATACTTTATCAGTTGATTATGGTTTTCAAATTGGGATGGCTTCTCAGAAACCTAAATTGCTGATTTTGTTGCAATAAAAAATTGTTTCTCTTCATAAAAATGACCCTAAGTTATTAAGAAATATGTAAAAAAGTAAATATATATATATTTTTACTGTTTGGTACCTTATAAAACGTCATAATGAAAGAGGGTCTACATAAATTAACTTGCATTCTGGACATACATAAAGAAACTTTCAAGATGGATTAAGTGAAAAATCATGAGAGAAACATAAAACAATTCATTTGTTAGTATGATTGTATTAGCTAATGATGTCACTTCCAAAATCTGGGGTTCTTATTTGGGCCCAAAGTGTTTGAAATGTCCTGTACAATGCACAAATTTATGGGAGAACTCCTAAGGGGAAAAAAACTTTCATAACTGAACAAAATAGACTGAAGAGACTTGAATTTGCTTAAGAATGTATCAATAGTTAATTGATTTATGAAGAAAATGCCATTTTCTTTGATGAGAGTAAGTTCAATATCTTTAAATCAGATGGCAGAAAAATAGTTTGGTGGAAGTCTTGCTCTGTTTTTTATACTAAAAATGTACTACTTATAGTTAAATATGAAGGAAGCTCTTTTATGGTTTGGGAATGGATGTCTAGCAAATTGGTAATTTATGTTTCATTAATGGAAATATGACGGCTTGAATCTATATTGATGTGTTACGAGATAACTTGTCGCAAAGGGCAATAAAATAGAGTATAAGTTATTCGTATTTTTGTTAGCAAGACAATGATCCTAAGCACACTGCTGGTATAACCTGAATGGGATATAATGTACCCAGATGACTTGCTACACACTACAATCACCTCTTAAATCTGGAATTCTTTGGAATTAAAAATAAGGAAAAAGAAAATTTCAAACAAATCTGCTTTGAAACAAACCTTTATTGAAGATCAGTCTAATACTGACTCTACTGTTAAAAAAATTAATTAAATAAATTCTTGCAAGGTTACAAACAGTAGTAGATGCTAATGGAATGCATATTACGTATTAGCTATTTTAAATTTGCTTATGTATTATATTTCTTTTGCATTCATGTGGGTGTGCAGATACTTTTAGATATGAGATTTTAATTTTGATACAAAAAAAGTTGTTATTTACATTATTGATTTTTTTTTTTCTATTTTATTTAGATTATTTAAACTTATTCTGGTTTGGCAACCTCAGTTTTTTTATTTCTTAATACTTCTTTTTATAAATTGCAAACATAAATGTGTTTGCATATACTTTTTTGTACTCACTCTATATACATGAATTGTATGCTTTCCATTCTTATTTGAATCCATTTTTTCTGTCAGATAAGAGAAAAAGGTTTTCAAGGTGATTTTCAAAGGAGGCTAATATATATTTTTGGTTTAAAACTGTGATTATAATTTTTTTTAATGTACAGGATTATTTTTCTGCTTTACAGTAATAATAAATTATTATTAAGAAAATAATTGATTTAAATTATCACTAACATTTTTAAGTAGTTTTGGCTAAGATATTTAATTACAGAAGTATTTTTTTAGTTGACTTATATATATTTTATTTATGCTGTATTGATAGAGATTTAAGTTCAAAAAATTATTTTTATTTATTATTTTCATTGTGTCCTCCTTCATTAAAATTATTCATGATGTTATTACCATTTTGTCTCCTAATTCATCTGTAATATTTCTGTTACTTGTCTAGGTAATTTTAACAGACATTTATATTAGGCTATTATTTATAAGCTGAAGCACATATATCTATAATGTTTCAAAATTTCTATTTCTATTAAAAAAATTGACAGATAAATAAAATTTAGTTTTATCTAGGAACTATTATATTATTAAAAATATTCAAATTTGCAAATTCAGTAGAATTCATAATCATCTGTTATCTTTAAACTGCATGTGAAATAGTGTTATGATCTAGTAAAAGTTTTTTTTAAAAAGTCTGAGATGATTATCTATCTGTAATAATATCAAATATGTGCTTAATTTTGATTAAGGAAATATAAATTCTGTTCATTTTAATTCTTTTATAGTGTCTACTAAATTATGGGTTATACTGGGTAGCATTTTCTTTACCCCCCCAAAGTATGATTAGAAACATAAAATAAAGGACATTTGGTTATCTTGACTTCTTTGCAGTAGATCAGCAGAGGAATGCAAAGCATAATTTTTTTTCTCTTTTGTAATAAATGGAGAAATTATTCCTATTTGATTTTAATGTAAATAATTTGTTTGTTTATTCTCTGCTTAGTTTTTTATTAGATAATTTTTTTTTAAGTATCAGGCAGGCCAGTTTTTAGCTAAAATATTCTAGTTGTAAAATAAATAAATTTGTAAAAATTAAAATAAATTTTTAAAATGTTATTCCAATGAATTATAAAGTATTAAAATATTTCCATTTTCATCAAGCATAAATTGTCATGATCTATACAATTCATTAATTAGTTTAATTATTATTTATTAATATTGACTGCTTACTTTGATAAAATATATAAACATTGATGCAGATAATCATAATAGGTAAAAGTTATTTCCCCTAAGTTATTAATTTAAAGCAATCAATCCAAAGTAAGTTTTTAACATATTGATTAAGTTGAGGAAATATGTTTAAAATGTAAAATTACATAATTTATTAACAATTGCATATGATAATATGTGTTGTCTAATGTTACAAAACACATAAATCTACTACAATTTCTATGATACTTTTGTTGAATGCATAAACATTTTTTTCTTTCAAGAATTCTCATTTAAGCTCATAAAAACTGGATTGCAGTCACCTGGACAACATTTTATGTGCATTTTGTATCTTTCTGGTGGCATTATATTGTAAAGAGGTTGAGCTAGTCAATTATTTTCTATTTACTTGGTGTTTTACAAAGAAAAGTAAAAAGAGGAAATTCAAAGATTATTAAAAATTAATAAGATAATATTGCAGAGAATTGGGTGCTTTTTTGTTATATGGGCACAAGAGTCAATGTGAACCAAATGCGAGTCTAGTCGCAAAGCAAACTACAAATTTAAAGCCGCCTATGAAAACAAAGTCGTCAAGTGTAACTACATGAAATTTGACATAATTTTGCATTTTTGCCAATTTTTTACTTTTCCTGATTAATGATTATTTGGCATCTTTTTTTTGTTGCACCCATATAAGGGAAAAGTACTAAGAATTTTTATATCTCTTGTATATCAGAAAATACATTCAGCTTTTGTTTTAATTTAAAAATTTTCAGATAAGATCTTTCTAATTAAAATACTGTTAATAACTGACATTTTCAAGTAGTTTTTAATTATTAAGATTCAGTCAAATCAGCATATACAGCAGTATATTAATATTCATTCAATCTGTTAAAAGTTAGAGGAATATAAATATTACACATGCTTTCTAAAACCTTTGAGGCTATATACTTAATATAGAATAGTAAATATATTTTCAGCAAATACAAAAAAAAAAAGATGAATCACTGAAAAGATGCATTTCCTTGCAAATGTTCTGAAATGTAAAATGAAATTTAAAGGACAGTTGTTTTTTTCCCTCCTGTGGAAATAACCAGTTTTGAAGTATTTATGTACAAGATTGAATTGGATAGCATTTTGAATTGCTCTGAACTGTCCTGTGCTTGCAAAATGTATTGGATCTTACATGCATATTTTGTGAATTACAATAATAGTGTGGATATCTGTAAGAATATTAAAATAAAACAATTTTTCATACTTTTGATATTCTGTACATTATAGAATGTTTGAATTTACAAATTGTGACTAAGCATTTATTAAATCTTAGCATTTGAAATTATGAAACTTTTTCTGTGATATTTTTACATTTAAATAAAACTGAACAATCACTATTAATATTTCTGAAAAAAAATTGTGCCTAATGAATTTTAAGTAATACTTAGTATTGATACAAAGTTATAATTTAGTGATATTTAATCAATGGAACAAGGTTCATTTCTTTTAATGTAAATTGTATAAATTTTGTTTTTACAAGACTTTTTGGAGAAAAACAAATTAACCCTTTTCACTCTGAAAAGTAATTCGATCCATCATTATTCACCTAATATAAAGACTTTACAAAAAAGTGAAATCATTTATCATTTAAAAATATATATATAATTGTTTTAAGTGCAATTCCTCCAAAAAATAATTTGCATGTTTTTAACACCTTGTAGGTAGTGCTGACTATCAAAATTTTAATTAAATACATAAAACCTCAAATTGAATGCATCACTTTGAATGGTGCCTGAGTGGAGCCAAAGGAGTGCAAGGGGTTAAAATTTATTTAAAACTACAAGTATTTGTAGTAAAAATTTGTTTGTTGTTTCCTGCTTCAATTAAATAAACTTATTAGATGTGTAATACTAGATTAATTTGATTTAGTTCAAAATATATTGAGATTATTGTGCCGCCATTTATTTTGAGCTGAAAAAATAATTTTCTGTTGCTTTTTAATTAAAGGTAAAATAATAATAATAACAACCGATGCTTTTTCATTCTTTTATTGTATTGTTTGATATTTTCTTTTGCATTTGATACCTGATATTAAGATTTGTTTTGACCCTTAGATGACTATGACCTTCGAGAATGTGGAATTCTTTCTTTCCGTCCACATTTCTTGCAGACATTTGCCAGTATCCGTATATTTGTCTTCCTGTCCTGTGTTTTAGTTACTATTCAACAAGCTTTGTCTTCAGGTTATTTCAATAGGTAAAGTTCTTATTTAGTAATTTTGTGCAAGGATTTTTAGATAATACTATCATTTGAAATTAAAATATTTACTATTCAAAAGTTATTTCATTATTGCTATTAATGAAAGCTGGACTAAATGAATTATGATAACTATTATATTGCACTATTGCAGTGAATAAGCATGGCGTGATAAATTTTAATACAATATAGTGTGAAAGCTTTTTATGAATAAAGAAAAATATGCTTAAAGGCCAAGTTGATTAAAAATACTGTTAAAGATGGAGGGAAAAAATCCTTAAAAGTTTATGGAAAGGTAGTAAAATTATTATATGTATTTTAATGAAATTTAATGAAGAATCCAAATGTAACAATAAAGAGTTCTTTTTTACTTATAATAGATGTTACAAAATTACACTAATTAAAAAAAATACCAAAAGTGTGAGTGAAAAAAAATGTATGTTTTAAGTAACTTTTTTTTTTTTTTCAAACTGTTTGCTACAGTGGAAGTATAAGTATTGAAAGCTGTTACTTTTTTCTGTGTAAGGTATAATAGTGATTCTTATAAAGCTTTGCATGTAAAAAGTTTTTGAACTTATTTGTTGATGCTATAGTAATTTTAAATGCTCATTAATCTTATGTATTTCTATACAAATTAATATATCAGTATAATGTCTTGATAATGTAAATTACCATGCATTAAATATTTTTGAATACTTATTTTAATTTGGAATTATGCTATTTTACATTTGGAAATTTCAAAATATTTCCTTTCATGGGACTCGAATTTGTTGAGCTACAGTGTTCTTATATTGAACATCTTTTCTAATCATTTAAACAAGATGTTTATTTCATATGCATATTTAAAAGGATTATATTTTTCTTTTAGTGTTATCACAACTATTGAAAAAAGGTTTGATATTCCCAGTCGTGTATCTGGAGCTATTGCCAGTACATTTGAAATTGGTAATCTCTTTACCATAATCTTTGTAAGTTACCTTGGCAGCCATAGACACATCCCAGTTTGGATTGGGAAAGGCAAGTAGTTTATTTTTAAAATCTAATAAAAGATATTAGCTTTTACACTACTTCTATCTTTGTTTATATATTTTTTATTTACTAAAACAGAGCACAAAATAACAAATGGCTTTATATTTATCTGACAGCCATTAGAATATGTTATGAAACTTTAGAAGTGGGTGGAGATGTAATTTTTGCTCTTTGCATTGCATTTTTACTTGTTTCATAAATTTCAATTCTTACGATTTATATTCTACACCTAATAATTAACATATTAATTTTTTTGTTTATAGAAAAAATCTGAAGTTATAATAAATGTTATAGTAAATAACTTAACAATAAAAGATTTTATTGACTTTTTCTAATTTTTTTTTAAATCTAGGAATTATTGTGATGGGAATTGGATCACTTGTGTTTTGTATCCCCTATTTTCTGGAGCAACATTTTACCACTGTGTCACTTAAGAATCTCACTCATCCTATGGATGAGAATACATGTCAGCTACCAACAGCCACCGTCCAGTCTTCTCAGCCGGCTTCAGGGTCAGTTGATTGTTTGAGTTTATAATTTGAGCATAAAATAATACACCATACATTTTAATTACCAAGAAATTGTTGCTTGCAAAATATTTTAACCTTCTACTTCATATATTCAACTAATATAGAAACATGTTTTGAAACTCATGCAATGATTTCCTTTGGATTTCAAATGTTTATTAATAAAAATAGTTTATGAAGTTTGCAAGTATACATATATATTTACTTTTGGGGGTTATTGTTTCTTATGACACTTGCCATTGGACAAATCCGCTGTGACGTAGACAGCGATTTGAGCCAATAAGGGTGTGTCTCTTGATTTTTTCAGTGGCGCCATCTAGGGCCAAGTTTACGTCTTTCCCACTCACGCATCACAACCCTTTTTACGGGGTAGACTTTCATTCATACATTTTCATTCACTCAACTACTGATCGTAATTTAGACATTAATCAGAGAACGATAAACTCTGAACTGGTTCCCCTAAGTAATATTACTCTCGACATGAAGGACTTTGTGACCACGACAAATTTATATGTGTGTCAGTCACCACCACACTTGAGAAATCTTTGGCTGGCAGATTCGAACTTGTAACTTAACAGATACGAGTCCAACACACTACCAACCAGGCTATCCTAGCCTTTCTTGTATTTGTAATATAGAGAAAGTATAGTAATCATCAAAAAAATGTTAACTTGAGAGTTTTATGAATCTCCACATTTTAGATCTCCATGAGTTCAAAAAACATATTAAAAATTTTTTGTCTCTATGTGACAAAGATAGCTAAAAAATGCTTTGATATGGTTAAAATTTGATATATGGTTTTTATACCAAATTTGCTGATTTGCATCAGATTTTGTGTGAAATCTGTTCAAAAGGAAGGGAGAGGGGGTTCAAATTTAAGTTAACACTCAGACTTCAAGGAGATAAAATCTAAATAGGTAATATTCTGTATACAGATTTAACATTTGTAGTATTGGCATTTGGCAAATTTTGAGTTAAAACCAATGAGAAGTTGACAGTCGATCAGTCTATAGTTTTAGAAACATGTAAATGGGATAGTTCAATAATGCAATGACATAAATATATGAAATTCGGTGTGGGATTTTGCATTAAAAGAGTAATTTTATAACCAATTTTCTTTTCAATTGGTTGAAGGAATCATGTCCAAAACACAATTTTGATTTTTGGATAGTATTAATCCATGCCAGGATTAGTCTCCAAAGAACTCACCAAAGATGACAGTGGTGTCAGTAAAAATATTAAATGTATGCTAAAAGTTAATATTTGTTAACTATTTTATACCAATATCATGTAAGGTATCCTTTGACATGACAAGTTGTTTGAGAGTATATAATAATGTTTTGTAGAGACCACTCCTGCTGGTGTAATTTCAGTTTCACATTTGTTCAATGGTTGTGTATTAATATTTCAACTTAAGGAAAGTCTAATTGTTAAAAAAGGCATTTATTTATTTAGCATATTTTGCCATTTTTTGCTGTTAAGAAAAATAAATTATTATAAAATAAATATTGTGCTTATTCCTGTTTCTTTCAGGCACTTTATCAATCCTCCATCACATGAAACTGACCCCACAGTTTGCAATGAAGGAAGATCTTCCAATACTTTATATATTTTTATTTTCATGATAGCTCAGATTTTAATAGGTAGCGGAGGAACTCCCATTTTTACTCTGGGAACAACATACATTGACGACCATGTCAAGAAAGAAAGCTCTTCCATGTACATTGGTAAGTTTGTTTTTTATTTTATAATATATTCTATATTATCTGTTATTTTTCAATTGGCCATTAATATATTTACAGCAAATTATTAGTTCTGAAGATAGCAGGAAATATGATTATTTGCTTTGATTAGAGTTGCTATCTCTGAGATTCAAAATAAATATATATTCATTAAATTTATATGGTTGTATTGTTTTTATTTTAAGAAAATCAACTGAATTTTCATAAAATAAATTATATTTGATAAAATAAACAAATTTCTTTAAAAATATTTATAAAAATAAAATCATTCAATAGTAAAATAAAGATATTTTAATTTGATATTTTCAAAAGAAAGGAAAAGGTATTTTAATGTCATAAATAAAACTCTTGCTAATTCTCTTGTATATAATATTACTTGTATTTCATGTGATGTTATTTCTTTTTAGGCTGTATGTACAGTATGGTTGCATTTGGGCTTGTGTGTGGTTTCTTACTTGGAGGATATTTACTTTCCTATCATGAAAATTACTTTTTGTATAATACTGTGCCTGAAAACTTATATCCTGGTCATCCAAGATGGATTGGTGCCTGGTGGGCTGGATTTGTCATATGCGGCATACTGTTGTTGTTGGTAAGCTCCCTCCATCTTTTCTTATCAATCATTGCAACAATGATAAAACAAAAATATTAATTATAGTTCTGTCTTCTGATTAAAAATGGTAAAATTAACTATTAAACTGTTTATTTATTAAAGCAAAAAAATCAATTATTAATTATTTCAGTAATTAAACTGGATGCTGTTACTTGTTTTTATAATTAAGTGGGAAATATTTTCTAATTTCTTGTTGATTTTTTTTAACTAAATCATTTAGAAATGGTTATATGTAAACTCTTATCACATGTTATTGACTTTTTTTCCTGTAATTTCATTTTTATAAAGACAGTCAACTTCTGAAGTCTAATAGGAAATGAAGGGTGATGCACATTTTGGGATCAATTGAAGATATTCAACAATTTCTCAAAGTCTTTGAGGATGAAAGGAAATTTAATTATCTGAATAATACCTGAGTGATTCAAGTATTTCAGAATTGAAGGATTTTACATGAAATATCTTGTCTTCCAGTATTGATGTAATGAGTTAACCAGAAAACTTGCTCAGTTGCCAATTGGAAATTGAATAATGAGTATGAGTTTTTGGCACCTTGTGATTAATGTTGAATTTTGCAAGTAATATTGTTCTGAATAATGCACCATATATCTGTTTTAAGTGCAGCTACATTTCTATTACAAATCTGTGTTCTGTGAACAATCCAATTTTTATGCCCAAATTAACATTTATTTTTTTTAAAAAATTGGCTATTTGCTTATATGCAGTTGTAATTTATTGTTGATTTGCTTTGCCAACAATCATAGATTTTTTTTTAAAGTATTCTTGTACTTTGTTTTGGTATTTTTTATTTAATGTATTAATTTCTCAATATATTAATGCATAGTTCTTATTAATTCTATAATTATTGATACTTAGCTATTTTTTAAGAAAAAACAACAAAAAAAACCCTTTTTTTTAACTAAAAATTTGTTTTTGTGATATTTTAGGTTTCTATTCCTTATTTTGCTTTTCCAAAAGTCTTGCTAAGAGAAAAACAACGACTTCGGTGGGAACAAAAAGGAGAATATTATAGCACAAGGCGTTTAAAAAGTGAGTGCAATACTTTGGAAAGACAGAATGGTCAAGAAATGGTCACATATTCTGAGTCAAATACTGGCCATAATAACAAAGAAAAATCAAAAGAGTATGGCAAGGATATTAAAGGTAAATAGCTTTTAAATTATGAATAATAATCTTTATTGTCTTCTTAAAATATTACCTGAATAATATTTTATAGAACTTGAAATCTGTTTCTTATACAATCTGATAGATTTTAAAATATAGTAAAAATGAAAACATACATTTTAAGTAAAATATTTTTGTTGAATTTACTATAAAATAATTAGCTGTTTGGTATATTATTTAATAAGGACTTAGCTAGAATATTTTTTGCTTGCTTTTTATTGTTTGTCTTTTCTATTTATGTATTTAGCTATTATTTATTGTATATTCTACAGTATTTCAGATTATTTCAGTATTTTTATCTTTAAAAGTAGTATTTTATTATTATCCATATGTTTTGGGACATTTTTCTTCAGTTTTTGATTTCTTATATGTAAAATAATAAACTTTTTAAAAAAAATTTTTTAATGGGCATTCTTGCTTATCTTTTGCAGCTTTCTGCCAACGTGAAGGTAATTTTATTTAAAACAAAATAACTATATTTAAATATTTTAAGAGATAAATTAACTCTTTTATATTTTTTAATAAATCAGAGATATTTTATTGAACTTGCTTGTAACAAAACTGAATCATTATCTGTCACAGTAAAAATAAAAGTGTTTGTTTTTACTAATTTATCCAATATAATTTTTTATTTCTTTTTAGGGAAATGATTTTAAGATGTATATAATTCCTCTTCGTTATCTTATACTGTAATACTCTCATTTCTAGATATTCCAGCTTCCATGTGGCGTCTTTTAAGCAATCCTATATATGTTGTGACTTGTCTTGGATCATGTATGGAATTGTCAATTGTAAATGGTTTCCTTGTCTTCCTCCCCAAATATTTAGAAACGCAATTCAGCATTGGTAAATCACAAGCAAGTATTTTTACAGGTAATTATTTCTTTCTACAATATTTAAATGAAACTTATTTTAAAAGATAAAATTTCTTTTAAAGTTTTTACTGTTCAACCATAATTTTTTTCTTATCCAAATACTATTTGTTTTCGGTATATCCTTGAAATAAAAAAGGTTATTTTGTTTTAGCCTTATTATTTTTTTTGAAAAAAATGTTGTATAAAAATTAATTTTTAAAAATATAGTTACAGTTATGATTATAGTGATATTAGTTATTTGACTTAAAAATTAAATGTAGTTGTAAATCTTTTAAAGACTTTTTTGTTTGAAATATCAAATTGTTGTCTATTAAAATTTTATTTTGATATTTTTTCTCTTAGGTGGAATTGCAATTCCTGGGGCTTGTGTTGGTATTTTCATGGGTGGTTATTTATTAAAGCGCTTCCAACTTAAACCTAAAGGTATTGCTATGATTTTATTTTCAATTTTATTCAATGCTTATATGTTTATTTACATTATTAAAGGGATTTCCTTATGTGTAGTCATATTTTGTGTGCTTAAAAATTTTCTCTGAGTACTGTGGAAACTGGAATATTTTAAAAGGACTGTTTATGTTTGAAATGTTACATCTCATAATAGTGTTTAGATTTGTAATTAATTAAAAAGTTCTTAGAAATAAAGTTTATATTCTTTGCTAATAAAATACAATCTTTTTCTTTCCCTATGGTATCAGTGGAAAGTACACATTTTGTATAATTCTCTATATACATGCATGTTGGGCCTCCATCAATTATAGTTTTAACATTTTGCAGCAGGCAGTACATTTAATAAAGTGGTCAGTTTATTTACACATTTCAATGCACTTTTAATCTATTAAGGACTTACTTTAGTATTATTAATTTTTTGCAAATTCACACATTTTCATTCATTTATTAATTTTGATTCATCCTGGCACAACTACCATATTTGTGCAAAACTGTATATAAGTAAAAGATTAGTTTTCTACATACTTTGATTTCTGAGTATTATAAAATAATTATATTTGTTACAATTATACTTGTCTGAATTTTAATATTTTATTAATCTTAGGATTTTTTCCACAAACTGTTTTATTTGGCAAATATTATATATATATTGACCAATAAATGACATCCTCCCCATTGACTCTAAACTACTGCCTAGTTAAAAATTTGTCACTAGATTTTATATTAAAAGGAAATTATGGGTTAGAAAATCTCAAATTTTCTAAAGCTTTAATTTAATGCAACAATCAACATGCACATGAGAGATCTCATATTTTGTTCTATTCATTAAATCAATTTCAAAATTTTGGAAATGAGTTATATTGTTATTACTTTGAATTTAAAATATATATCATAATGTAATACTGATATGACAATGATTTTTTTTTAATCTAAAGTATTTGTTGTTAGTGTATTTACTTTGAAAATATTAAATAATTGAAATAGGTAAAAATATAGCAATAAAAATGTGAAGTAAGAACAGGAAGTTAAAAATTTGAAATCCTGAAATGTAATTATTTTTAGCCTATAATCCTTGATTACCTATCAAAATATTAATAATGAGATGCATGAATTAGCTATGATTATTAGAAAATTGAGAGGCTTGTTGTAGACAACTTTATTTGTAACTTTTTTTCATAGTCATGGTCTATAAATTTTCTTTAAAGATGCAGGCAAGGAATTTTTAAACATTTTTATTCTTCATGATGTAACAAAACAGTTGAATATTTATTATTAGAATTCTTTTTCAATCTAAACTGAATATGGGGAAGAATATTTTTCAAATTTTTTTGTATTAATTCAGAAGATTATTCATTAAAAACTTTTCTGACTCAGTAAAATTTTAATGTTTTAAAATAAGAAAATAAGGTTTTGACAGAAAATGGGAAAGAAAGAGAGAATGAAAATAATTTAATAACTTATATAGTTTTAGAAAATATTTGCTAACTCATCATTTTGATTATGTGGGAAAATAATTGTTGTTCAGCTTGGAGGTTTTAGTGAAGTCAGAGTTTGTATGACTTAGATATTATTTTGGATTGTAGAATAAGAAGTTATGCACACATATGTACATGCTTTTCAAAGGTGTAAGAAAAGTTGGGTTATTAAAAATATGCTGTATTCATTTACTGATTATTTGATATATTTTGTTTGTATTTAAAGCAAACTCTAATACCATGTCATTATTTGCACTTCTGTTGTAAATGTATTTTTTTTCATGTGAAAATTATTTTTAGGTGCAATACAATTTGTTTTGTTTTTTAATATTGTGTGCATGGGATTGTACACCCTTCTCTATTTCCTTGGTTGTGACAATATTCGTATGGCTGGAGCAACACTTCCTTATTATAACAAGTACTTATCAGATTGTTTTATTCTTTCCATCTTCCTTTTTTGAAAATATTTTATAATTCTTGTAAGTTAAAGTATTTATTCAGTTTGTATACTATTAATTTATTATAGCACTCTAAATACTGAATTTGAACCTTTCCAAGTCAACTTAACTGCTGACTGCAATATGGGTTGCCGTTGTAGCCCTAATGATATCGAACCAGTATGTGGGAGCAATGGAATTACTTATTTCTCTCCCTGTCATGCTGGATGTAAAGCTGAAGTTGATCACAAATTAAATGTAAGTGTGATTGACATTTGAATAAAATGGTAATAATTTAAAATTACAAACATGTTATTTGAAAGTTGGAAAAAAAAAATCCAGATTTGTACATTATATTAATTTAGAATTTCTCTTTAAAAAGTTTCTTTTTCTTTTCTTTAGAGTTATTCCAATTGTGCCTGTATATTAGCTAACACCACCAGAAATCATGAAGTGCTGGCTTTTCCGCTTGCAACAAATGGCCCCTGTCCCTCTGTTTGTCATGTTATAATTCCTTTTATGATTTTGTTATTTGTTATGACACTTGTTGTGTCTATTACACATATGCCTCTACTTATGATTACTCTCAGGTGAGACCAATAAATAAGATTTTTTTAGTTGCTACATTTTTGAATTAAAAAATATATCATCAAATATAGTTTTTGGGATATTGAATTTTATAATGAATTCTTATTGATCTTGATAACAAAAAGGTCTAAATTTCCACAAAAATGTGTATTTCAATATTTTTTATACCACAAGCATTTTTGTATAAGTTAATTGATTTTGTTGTTCAATTAATTATACTTATTTTACTTCTTTACTCTTATTTTTTAAAGATCAATTTTTCTTGTGTTAAGCTTGTGTCATGTCTATACTAGGTACTAGGAATGAAGGTATTTAGTTCAAATCTGAACTAAATTTAACAGTTACAATTTCATCACAGCTAAAAAAAAATTACATTGGGCTAGAAAAAAGATTAGACAAAACTAGTGAGAAAATGATCCAAGAATTGTTCATAGTTACTGATAGTTAACATTTATTTTAAGTATTCTGTTTGATAAATAAGTATTTGGGTGTAAATTAAATTAATTTAACCCCAAAATATGCAGTTATTCCTATTATATTTTGCTATTACCTTTTTTTTTTTTTTAGGGAAGTGAGTTGAAAACCATTTGCATTAAAACAAATTCAGTTATAATGAATATTTGATTGTTATACACATTTTCCAGTAAATGGAATTACAATTTCCTTTCCCTGATGTTTTGGATAAAGGCACTTTATATTTAAATGTATTCTGAATTTATTATGTATTTATGCTCTGTAGTAAAAGGGGATACGGATAATAGAGTCGATATGTATTGCCTTCTTTGATATATTTAGAAATATAATGAATTATTAAATTCATCTCATTTATTCCTGTTTGTATTTTTCAGATCTGTTGATGAAGAAGAAAGAGCATTTGCCTTAGGAATGCAATTTGTGATCTTCCGTCTGTTTGGTACGTATACTGTATTTTTATTTTTAATTTCTTATTAACCCCTTGTTACTATTTTTGTGTTAACTTTTATGAACTTATAAGGTCAATAATGCAGACATAATTAAAAATTACATCTCTGTCACATTGAATAGCATACTTTTAAGAAGCTGATATTTTTCTGTATTAATCTTAAGACTTTTGCTTAATAATTTAAAAGAATACTACTAAATTATTTAAATCTTGAATAAAATATTTATTTAATATTTTCTTAGTAATTTTTTTAGTTTCAGTATATGTGATCTTAAAACACAGAAATTTTATTCCAACATTTAAATGAAATGTTGGCAATAAGCATATTAATAAATAAAAATTTAGCTAAATTGTATAGGTTTATGATAGTATAGCTATTATAATGTTTGCTCTTTTTTACAGGTTATATACCATCTCCAATTATGTTTGGAAATGTAATTGATTCTACTTGTATTCTGTGGAAAGCACATTGTGGTCGACCTGGTGGATTTTGTTTAATGTACAATATTGAACACTTCAGGCTTAAGTAAGTTCAATCTCTTAAATTTTTATTATTTAGTTATTACATAATTTATACATATTATATAGTTTATTTCTACAAATATCATTGATGAAATACTTCAAACATGAATTGGAAATATGTGGTTTATAATGCTGTAAAATGATTTACAATCATTTTTTAATAGATTGGGGAAGGGGAAGGAGAGTTCCCGATTTTTTAAAACTCTGAAAATTATTTGAATTTTATTTTGCTGCATCAGTATTTTGACAGTTTGATATTTGGATTCATCAATCTTTTAAAAATAGATATGTACATTCATCATATTTTAGGAGAGAAGTGGAAACCAGTCTGTAACTTAATTTTGTTTTGAGAATTTATTGGGAAGTGTAAAAGTATTTATATGGAAATGTTGTCAGTCACTATTTTTTTTCTCTTTGTCTAGTGTAAAGCTTAGGAGGGGAGAAAAAATTCTTCAGGAGACTCACTTGCTAGAGATAATGCTATGAAATCATTCATTATGTCTCCTTAATTGAAAAATTGTCTGGATCCTTAAAATGTACAAGGATTAATTATTTATATTATTCTATTCTGTATGGGTGGAGAGTAATTATTTAGACTTTTCTTGGAGCAGTTTAAAAATCTATTGCAAAGAGACTTTAAATTTGTTTAAAAATTATTTCCAAATTACAAAATTGCCCAAAAGTTAACTTGTGGGCCAAAAAAATGCTCTTATGTAATTTCATTCATCACTGTTTCACATTAAGCTTGTTTTACATAAATATCACATTTAAGTAAAACAACCTTAATGTTCTAATGTTTGACCCAAAATATTCCAACTAATCTTTGTAAATGAAACAAACAAATAAATTTATTCATTCAACCTTGATATGGAAGAAACAAGGAGTTTAAAACCAGATATGTAACTTCAGCTTCTTTTAGCATTTTTATTGCTGGAGATATTTAAGTAGAAATTTTTAAATTTGAAAGTTAAAACAGAATTTTCAGTATCACATGAAATATGAGTAGTTGCAGTCTGCATGCTATCAACACTTCATTTAACCATGCCAGAATATTAGCCTCATTAGATGTAAACCTCTTTTATCGGCTGTATCTTATTTATTTCAAAATGCAACTACAAGATGAGAAGGACAACCTAAAATTTTATTGGGTGGAAAACTTAAGAAAAAATCTTTCAAAACCAGGATACATCACTACTGAGCAAGCAATTGCAATGTGAAACATCTTTCTTTATGCTGAGAATGTTTGTTCTGTATGGTGATGTATCTACACATTATGATCATAAATATGTCTCAAAATGTAAAAATGATCCAATCATAATTATTAATTAAAAGATTTTCTTCTCATTGACAAAAATTATTCAATCAGTTTAACCATGGGATATGAAATTTTTTTAGCACTTATCTATTTTAAAAAACATTTCTAAATTGAATAAACAAATAAAAAAGTGCATCTTTTCTATTTAAAATAAACTTTTTATTTTTGTGAATTGTAAAGGATCACAAGATAAGTAATGTAAGTCTATTTTGATAGAATTTAATAATTTTTTGAATGATTTGACTTGGAGCTCAGTTGAATTTTTTTAAAAAAATCTAAGAATTGAAATATAATTTTTTAATGAAAATATCTAGAAAATTGAAGATCTCAAATCAAATCTATATAATCTTTTATTAAAATATCTGGAAAATTTTGAAAGATGATAAAAACTCTGATGATCCTGTCTCTTAGCCAGATCATATTTGAAAAGAAATTTTTCTTGATTAAAATATTGAGGTTGAAAATGTGCTGCTAAACATTTGGTTTTAGATTAATTAAAAATATGTATAATGGAGAAAATTCCATTAGTTTATATGCCTGGTTTATATATATATATATATATATATTGAAAACATGGAGAGGCCTGATTTGCAATCTTAAATTAATGTGAATATAAGAAAAGTAAGCATGTTGCAAATGAATTAAATGTTTTAAAATAAAGAGAGATGCAATTTGAAATGCAAATTTCTACTTTGCAAAAGTCTGTGTAGAAATCAATGGACAAGATACAAAGGAATAGTAGAATTAAATCATTTCAAGAATTAAGGCTTTTATAAGATAAATTTAAATTTAAATTTAAAATATTTCAATTACATGCTATCCAGCAATTGTTTGTATGGAAAAAAAAAGCATCTTGTTAAATGAAATACGTATACTTAATTTATGTTGTGATCTCAAAACTATGTTTTGTGTTTAAGTTTCTCCTTATTGATGGCAAGATTAACATAATCAGCATCTTTGGTAGAATGTAAGTGCCTTCACTTAAGCTATAAAGTAATGGCACATTTAAAAATTATTTAAATTCATCATTTTAAATTTTGTCTAATATACATCATTTTGTAAAGTTTGAATTTTCTAAAAAAAATTATAATTGAAAGAATTTTATTTCATTATTGTAAATTATGTCTGAAATAGTAAAATTTTCTACTATTCTCTTGATTTGTGTAGCAAGTTGTTATTTATGCTGAACAAAATAATACTTATATTAATTTCACATTTGAGCATTTGTAAACCAATTTTGATATTTTTTTCTACACTTCCTAATTTTACTTAGTTTTATTTATCTAAAGGTAGAATTTTGTAATAAACTTATTCCACTTTTCTTGGTGTGCTTTAGTTTTGAAATTTGTACATTTATGTCTCTTAATTACACATTAAAACACATTAACTGTCACATTAATTTAATGTTTTTTAACTTAATTATTAATTATTTAATTCAAATAAATTTTGGTTCTTTACAAATGATGCTGTTTAATAGTGAACTATAGAAAAGAATAGTTATTTAGGATTTCTGAGTTTAATAGGGAATTATAATTTTAAAAAAGACTATTGAAAATCATTAAAATAAAAAAGTATATGTTTATTGCATTGATAGAAGTGTGACTTTAAAAACTGTGGCAGATTTATAATACATTGCTATACAATCTGTTTTTGATTTGAAAACTTATTAATATTATTCTTTCTTAAAAATCTAGATACATTGGTGTATGTTCTGGTCTGAAAGTCGCATCTGGTTTATTATTCTTCCTTGACTGGATGCTGATATCATGGAAGCACAAAAAAGACATCGAACAGCCCCCAACATTGACTGTTGGAGAAATTGTATCTTCCATTATATCTCTGGATCGATTGTCTACTACTGGTTGGGGAGACATCACTATTGATCCTTCTAAAGAGGCTCCAGAAGATGCATTGCCATTGGAAATGGAAGAAGAAAGTTTCACACATCCCCCTAGGACAATAAAGAGACTTGCAAAACGGGATAGCTCAGCCAGTGATGTACTGAATTCTCAGTAAACCATTATTAACGGATATAGTTCTAACAAAAGGGATATGGTACAATGCTGAAAATTTACTTTAACCTAATATTCAGGGAATATTTAACTTTCTTGAGGTATCAGGCACTCACAATTCGAATTTTAGGGGCTAGTTTATGGCAATGAAAAAAAAAGCATTTTTGTATATTTTCATTTATAGTTATTTATTTATATATGTCGTTTAAAATTGTGTAAAGAGATGAAAATATAATTGCAAGCAACTGCATTTGTAGGAATTTATTAATATGAATAATGGTAATTCAAGGTTCAGATACATATTATTTGCAGATACGATCACTAAATAGAATAATTGTTCAGCAGAATCAATGTACTTGAAATTGTAAAATACCGCAATATAAAAAAAAGTTAAGAGAGGGGTATAATTGTTTTGATGCAATTTAACAAAATCATAGTAGGATTATTTAGGTTTGAACCTATTTGAGTTTGTGAAATTTGTTACAAAATAATTTATTTAAAAAAAATAGTGTAGCCATGTATAATTAAATAAAGAAATTGTAACTATTCTGTGTAATTAGGCAATAATGAGAATTTCTTTATTTGGCCTACAGAATGAATTATTTGACATTTTAGTTTAGAGATTGCATTTTGATTAATGAAATGTTATAAATACTTAATAATATCTATTGTTCATTATAAAGACCAATTGTTTGGATTAAAAGTTTTGTTTTAAATTATTAGGAATTCTGTAAAAGAAAAGTAATTATTTGTTACTAACTTTAAAAAAAAAACACATATATGATAAGTTTATCAGATTGAATAATTTTTCTTCATTGACACACTAATCTGATGTCTGCCATTAGAAAAATATTGTGAGTGCCTTAACTATATTTAGAAGAAAATTTAGTCAATAGGATAAATATTGCCTTTCAGACTTGCACTAAATTAAGAACTATTTTCAATTTATCTTTAAAAAGAACTCAGGTTCTTTTAGACTTGCAAGAGTAAAGTAACTGTTTTTTTACTAATCTTTTGAGAAATTTTAATGTCATTTTTATTTCAAAGTTTGGGTCAAATTATGAAATTATGAGCAAATATATATATATATAACAGTTAGGTGATAAAGTAATAATTAGATTGTGATGTATACATAAAATTTGTTTTTTTATGAAGTTTATCATTTTACTTCATATTTCTGGTAAAAGCTGACAAAATGAAAATGATGATAGTTGCATAATTTTCTTAAGATGTTTCTGTTGCCTTTTTTTCCATCTGTTTTTTAAAAATAAATACTTTTCAAGCATTTACATATCCTTTGAAAGTGTATCCAGCTTCTTAAAGGAGATATGTCCAACACTGCATTATAGCAGTTCAGTACTTGTAAAATATGTTTGTGCCTAAATCAAATCCTCTTTAATTTATTTTTAATGTAATAATCCATCCATATATTTTTTTTCCTCTTAAGTGGAATTTTACTTTACAGTAAAAAAATTTTTTAAGCTTTTTGTGTTGCCAAGATTAAATGCTAATATTTTATGTATTTATGACATGTACATATTTATGCATAGTATTACATATTTGTAGCTCTAGAGTTCATTTGTTGCTTCAGTACACACCTGCCGTGTATCTGAACAAAAAATAGAATTACAATGTTTTATTAAGTATTAATTGAAATTTATTAATTTGAAATATTTTTTATTCAGTTAGCTTCTATACATTTAATTGCTGTTTTTTAAATTTATTTTAGTATCATTTATGTAAATGATCTTATGTTAAGCATCCAAGAAACATGCAATATTATCAAAATAAAATTTGATACCTTACTGTTTTAATTATTGGAAAAAACAATAGTAAGTACAAATTAATTGTTTTGCCTTTTGAATTCTCTCTGTTTATATAAATTGGTTCTTTTAAAAATAGAATTACTCTTCATTATTGATATGTATAGTTGCTATATCTTATTATGATGTAAAAATTGATTGGATTTTTATATATTGATTGAATTTTCATAAATACATGTTTTCTCTTACATTATTTGCAGTTTTTCATAGTATGTGTCTTTTGTTTAAAATACTTAAAAATGCCTGTAATCTTTTTTTTTTATGGATTTTTATATCTAAAGAGTCCTAGATAAACATTTCAAAGAATTCATTCTGCATATTGTAAACATTATGAAAATTTATGTCCTTTTATGTTAATGTTTTTAGACTATTCTTTTTGTTCTGAACCTTTAAAATATTCTTCACTTAATTTATTTCAGCTCTTATTCCTGTGATGAAAATAGAGTAAAATCTGAGTTCCACTCAGAAAAATCTGAATGAGCTTAAATTAAACTTGTTTTCTTTTGAAGTATTATTTTGTAACAAGTATTCTTTTGAAAAATTCTTTGCTGGATTAGTTGAAACACTTAATATAAAAAGAAGGAAATATTTTAACTTGTTTGAAGAAAAAAAAATCAGAAAAAAGAAAATGTTAGTTTAATATGTGCATGTATGTGTGGTTGTATATATATATATATGTAAATGTCATTCAGATGTTCATAAAATATATATGAGAAATTGTTACTGTGTATAAATTAATTGTTTGTAGATTGTAATAGTTGTGAGCATTACAAAAATTTTCTCAATTATTTCAATTTTTTGGAATGTAAAAAATTTGATTATGACTACTGTTTAGTCATTTGCACTGTAATAATTTTCTTAAAACAATTTTGGTTCATTTCGTTAGTTGTATGAAATATTATGAAAAAAATGATTTTATAGTGCAAAAGGTTAAACTTAATGTTACTTGAATTGTTTATGAATGTAAAGCATATATATTTTTTTGAATGATAAGACAAAACATCTATCAGAAGGCATGCAATTAAAGTATTCGAAAAGCCTAAATGGAGACATCAGTGTGTTTTAATTTTTATTCTTTCTTCATTTTTTTCAATTCTATTTTATACTTTTTCTCTTTCACTTTCATTTTTTTTTTCTTTATTTTGCTCAATTTTCTGACTTTTCTTTTTAACCTTAAATAACTAAACTATTGTAACTATTTGATTCATAAACTATGAATTAAGAGAAATATAATTTATAATTTCTTTCAAATAAATTAGTGTATATTAAGAAAAATACTATAGTATTTTAATTTAAATAATAGAGCTCATTTTTCGAGTTATGAAGATACTATAAGGAAACACAACAAGAGCATCTCAAATTTGCAAAACATGGCATATCTTTTTATATTTTTTTTATTACAGCCATTCATTCTGAGAACTACTGAACTAAACTTTTAAATAGTGCCTAAATGTTTGCAGTCTATGAGGTAAATATTTAGTTATGTAGGGTTTAAATTTTAAATATAATAACTATTATAAAAATAATGATTTGTTTACTTAATGTTTCTCCTTATTTTATGTGAATGTCTTTCATAATGATGGCTTAGTTCAATTACCCAGTATCATTTAAAAAATCATTTACTATCAGTTTAAGGTTTTTATATTGACAGAAATCATCTTTAATGTTTTATTTTGTGGTAATTAGGTTTTAACTATTATTTTCCTTATACAATTAATTTCTTTTTTATTTTTCAGTTAAATTTTGCATTTTAAAATCTGCTTGTTTGTTTTGTAAAAATTCACTTGTAGATATTTTTGTCTCATATGGCAGTTTAAAAATACAGTGCAATCAATGTATAAAAACGATGAACTTTTAAAAGATTTTAAATATGTGAAATTGGGACAATCAACAAGAATGAAATATTGATCAGGAATTGGAATATTATTATTAAAAAAAATCCAATATCCTTTATTATTACTTATTTCATTTTTATAATCTTTTTGTAGCTTATGCATAATTTTCGTTCTTCGTACCTTTTTAATTATGACATTTTAAATAACATTGCCTTACTATTATGTGTTCAGAATGTACATGTGCTTTAAACACATGTAAATGTCAGAAATGTTTATTACTTATATTGATTTTAATTTTAGTCTTGTGTTCTACAATTTTGAATTTTAACCTTTAATTTATATAATTTTGAGTTGTTTTTAGATAATGGTGGAAAACTTTCTATGTCTGGCAATAAATTCGTATTTGTGTATTTGCACATTTCATATTTACATGGGTGATATTTTTTTGGTGTTCTTTATGTTAATTTTTTAGATTTTAAACAAAGCATTTTATACTAATGTTTTAATGTCCTGAATTTAAATGTAAATCTCAATGTACCAGGTATGTTTTTGTTTTTAAGATCTCATTTGGGAAATGGAAAAGACCTAACATATTCAAATGCCTTTTTTTCTTAATCATTCAGTGTGGTCCCTAAATGATGCTCTTTTTAATCTTATTTTATTTACTTTATGGCAAAGAAATTGCATAGTAGTTTAAAATTTTGATGGTAATGACTAAAAGTAACTGTTTATGTTTTGATGTGCATTTATTGATCACTTTTTCATTATAAAAGTATTGGTCGATTGATTGTTTGATATTTTTGTTAGATTGCATTGTGCATACTTCGTTGTGATGCAGTTTCTTCTTTAATTGGGTTTTATTAATTACTATAACTTTATATATTATAATTTATCAGTTATATCAAAAGAAGCAATACTCTGGCAACAAATAAATCTTGTGTATTGTTCTGAATTTTTTCCCAGAACTGTGTAGAGATATATTTTATGTGTATGTCTGCTAATAAACATTAATATGAACATATTAAGTATTTTTGGTATAGATTCAGTATTCTGAATTGGGGCAAATAATTTGTTGTGGATGTAGAATTTCATGACGTGAAAAAGCTCCATGTGAAGTAGATTTAAAGTTTTGTTCATAGCTTCATCATAGATTATGACTATTTATTTATGGTAATGTGGTGTTCATTTTATTATATTTGTTGATTGATTAATATGTTCTTAAATAAGTAATTATCATACTTTTTGATTTTTAAGTAATTTATAAATAAAACAATTTTCTTAATGGTGATATGTAATAAAAATCAAAGAATTGTTTCCCGAGTAATTAAAAATATTATTACTGCAAAACCTTTTCTATGATTTTTTTCACTTTTGTAATTCTTTAACAATTTTGATTTTCCATCAGAATATTTATTTTTCTTTTAAATGTAGAATTATATACCTATGTGATATGAATTTTCAAAAAGAAAAAAAAAATTAACACCACATTGCTTTAGTTACATGCTTATCATTTATAGCCTTATAATAACTTAAGAAATATGCATATGTTTGCCTTTGATTTCAGATGCTGCTAAAAAACTCATAGAAATGTGTTCCTTTTAAATGAAACAGTGGATCTTAAAAAGATTCAATTTATTTTGATTTAGCTTGGTATTAATTTTTTTGACATTTTTCTTTTAAAGTTATTTTATCTTATATCCAATAAATTAAAATCTACTATTTATAATAACAAAAAAGCAATAATGAAATAGACTTTTCAACTATTTTTTTAAAAAAATATGTTAAACCAAAAGCATATAGTGATGTAAAATACTGTGTTGATTTTATTCAATCTTATTAGCTTATTATGTTAGGATTGTAAGCCTTCTTGTTTTCAAAATATTATATCGAAGTGCAATCAAAATTATTTATTAATTTAATGTACCATTTATCGGTGCTATTATTTTATGTCAAAGTCATTAATTATGAATGTCATTTCAAAAATGTGATTCTTATTAGTAATTGTAAAATAATATATTCTTGTTTGTAATTCATTCTATTGTGCTAAATGTTGAAGAATAATGTCATTTCTCTGAGTTCCTTAAGTGGCATCTTTTCTGAGTATTATGTGACGAAGAATATTTTGACTTGTGTATGATAGATATTTATTATTGTTGCGGAAGAGTGTTGTTTGTACTTAAGAGTTAGTAATGATTTAGAGTTGATATATATATATATATTAAAAATCTATATATAAATATGTATGAATATATTTTAGATGCACTGCAAATGCAGGAAAGAAGTTTGCTGCAAATAAATTATTCTGTAGTTGACAGTAAAGCTACGCACTATTCTTTATTCAATAAAGGAATGCGTGCACCATCATTTGTTTGTTTGACTGTATGCTCTTTTTTTAAAGATTATTCTAATCAATTTTTGTATTTTAACTGTTTTAAATTCAGATTTGACACCCAGAAAAAAAAAATTAAAATTTGGACTAGAAAGAAATGATGCAAAAATAACAGTTGAAATGTAATTATTTCATAGTCTATATCCTTTTATGAAAAAATAAATAGGCATTTTTATATTCTCACATTTGAAATATATCAGAAGAAAATATTGTAATTATCAAAAAAATTCAGTTCCATGTTTTAGATCTTTCTGAGTTCGAAAAACACATTTTTGGGATTATCTCTTTATCTGAATTAAAATAATTCAAAAACACTTTGGGATGGATAAATAAAAATCGATATATTGCTATAATGTCATATTTTTAGATTTCCGTTACATTTTGAACGAAATAAGTCTTAAAGTACATTTATCTGTTTTTCTTGCGAACACAAATCATAATGCCAAAGAACTACATGTATGAAATTGGACACATCGTTTTGTCATCAAAAATAAATATATTTTCAAATTTTGGGCGTAATTCGTCTTTGGATCACCATTTGTCAATTGATATAGACGCTTGTATTCCCCACCGCTTGTATTTGGCCAAATACAACCAACACGCTTGTATTTGGCATGTTTGTTGGATCTCACCATTCTGGAGGATACATAAATAGATGAGTGTTTGGTTCCTCTCATTGATGACAGGACGTACTTCTTTAGGCAAGGGTTGTACCGTGACGGTTATATCCGTTAGAACTCAACAATAATCTCTTCAGCAATGCTGCTGTTGCAGAGGTCCGGCCATTCAGTATTTATTGTCTGCACGCCTTCGGTGTGTCAATGATATAACCATACGTTTGTATACGTAAACGCGATAATTTAAAAACGTACAAATCTCGATATTTTAATTTTTTTTAACTAAAGATCAGTATCAAATATATGTAGCCTTTAAAAATGGGAAACATTCAGTGTATTTCATTATGTTACAAAGCACAATGCGTGGTTATTATGGTCACTGCGCCCAAATCGGAAGAGGAATGACTTTTTAATGTTACTACAACTTTTGAGAGATTACCGTCTTCCTTCCCTTTTTCTATACATTCAAGAGATTCTCTCTTGTAGGGAGTACCGAAAGGAATGATTATAAGTTTTCTTAAGACTGCGAGAAGGGAGAACATTTTTCTAGCGTAAAGTTATAAAGTCAATAGTCTAATGTCGTTTTTTAGAAAAGAATTAAGAAACAAAACTCGAGAGTCGCTCCAAAATGTCCCCGCATTCTCTCTAATAAAGATATCCTAGAAAATTCCTTGCATGGCATTGGCGTTCAATACTTACAAAGAAACTTTGGTGTGAATTTAGCATGTTTACTGAATCTATCGCATAATACTTGGCGAGTAATCCCTGGCATGCTTTAATTGTATTCGAAAATAGAATTTGTGTTTTAGCTAGGCTTTTCTTAACCTATTTAAACAAAAATCCCATTCAAAATTTGAACTATTTAAGTCTTTGAGTTATTGCGTTTACATATTTCTGGAGAGGGGGGAAAACCACCTGCAGACAATCAATTCCTTATTCAATACGGTTGAAATTTTGAAGTCTCTAAACTATAGGCGCCAATTCTGTGTATAAAATGTCATCTACCTAGCTTCATTCGTTTGTCGTCATCGTGCTTAACTATAATCGAACAACTGGAACAGAAAGACTTCATTTAAGCAAATTTTATTCAAAATTTTATAGAAATTACAAATTTATTATAAAGGCCATATACCAAATTTAATCTATCTGCATCAAAGCATTTTTTAGTTTGAATTGTTGTAACATTAAAAGTAAATAATTAAGTCCAGAAACTAAGAATGTAAAAAACGAATGAATTATGATCTGCAAACTACAACAACAACAACAAAAAAAAGCAATACGACTATATGAAAAATTGCTGTTCGAAAACCAATTGCCCCGTGATAGGAAATGAATGAGTGTAATAGAAATTGAAGATCTCGGATCGTTTATCTTTGCTATAATCTATCATTAAAAAAATGTAAAATGATATATATATATATATATATATCATTTTTTGGGAAGGTTAACTGATTTTCATATTTTTTGCAGTACGCGTGTTTTAATGCTTTTTTTTTTCTTTCTTTTTTTACACAGGGTTTTATGGACTAAAGACTGAAGCATGTTTTTTATTCAAATTTCATCTAATAATTTTTCAGCAGTTCCTGAACAAGATAATAACATAATAATTAATCTATGCATTTAGAATTATAATTATTTTAATGCATCAAAATATTAAAAAAAACATTAGACATTTCATGCTATTTTTGAGACGATCCAAATATTTAATAGACTATATAAATATGGCTTCATTTTTTTAAATAAATCAGGAATTAGGTAATATATTTCTTCATCTAACTGCCAAATTTCAAAGAAATTATTTGATTGATATCTAAACTTGAAAATTTTTGTTGTATGTCTCTGTTTCGTAACACCCTCCTTTTTTTACAATTTCAAAAAGGTTTTTACCTTTCAACTGCTATATTTTGTTTAATAAAAGTTTTTCAATTAATTTTTGCAAAAATTAAAAAAATATAACTATTTTACGGCATTTTTCAAGGGAAAAAATAATTCCAAACGTAGTCACGTTAAAAATAAATGAAGAGAGATTGATTGGGTCGTAATTAAAATGTAAGTATATAGTACTCATTGGAGAAAAGTATTCGATGGGAAGCACAATATTCTATCGCATACAAACTGTGTTTCGTATACATACGTACTTCGTCAATGGAGGGATGATTTATAAAAAAAAGAATAATTTAAATTTTCAATAATGGAGGCAAAATTGTCGCAGCTGGTTGATTTTTGGAGTAAAATGTGCATAATAATAATGATTGCAATATGGATATTTTTAACAAATTTTTTTAATAGTTGTATTTTATTTTTATCATTTAATTCAATTTTCTTCCTGCTCTGCAATTAAAACTTTATTCTCACATTATGAATAAGGACGTCGCATGTGAAAGTATTTCATTCTGTCTTTGATAAAATTGGCATTTTTAGTATTTTCTGAAAAATAATATACTCGAATCGACATTTTAAACAGCAGCATCTTACTAAATGTTGATTTATTCTCATAGATTTTAGGAATTGGTAAAGCATGGTAATATTATTTTATAGTTTCTTTTGGGGTATGAGAAGACGATAATTAAAAACAAGTTCTGTATTTAATCTGAGAGGTGTACAGAAATGGTATTTAAGATAGAACTTTAGTTATTGTGGTCATAGTTTGTTAAATACGAATCCTTTGTAATAACGCACAGAAAATTTCATACGAAATACCAAAGGTATTTATACCTTTTTGATTGGTATGGATGATGCATATCAAATGCCTTTCATTTTTTCACATTTACCAACAATTCTATTTTAAGTATCCTTTATATAATGAGTTGTTTTCCTCACCTTTTTGCAATTTTCAATATAAAAAATTATGTTTCTAGAGTAAATTCCAGACCTCAAGACTTTTTCTAAGAGACTTGAAATGAGCTTTATTAAGGAATTTCTTCATTAGGCATCATCAAGCACGTCAAAATTTTAATTTCTAACTAAACGTCCTTTAGTAAAAGTAGAGGGCGATATATATATCCCTTACTAATTGTAATACTATTTTAACTACATTTTAGTATCAATCATTTTAATCGAAACGACAGTAAGAATGTAATAATTAATCTAATCAAGTTGTCGCTCCCACCGAAAGATCATAGCATTAAAGATCTATTCTCCAGTAAAATATTCAATTACTTAAGAAAGAATCGGCGCAAGTGAAATTTGGTTTATATCTTTACACCAAATTTTCAGATTTCTATCAATATGATTTTGAATAAAGTATGTTCAGATGAAGTCTGTCTGTGTGACTCTCTGAATATAATTTAATACGAAATTTACAAAATGGAGAGAGTTAGATAGATAAAATTCGCGACACAAATTTAACGTCTATATGCAGACATTTATCGAATTTCGAGCCAAGTCTAACAAGTTCTTGACCGTCTGCAGTAATAAGTAGATTCGGTAATTTAAACACGCAAGAAATTAAGCCTATTGTTACGGACCTGTAATTTTGCTTTCCCGCACAAATAATGTCATAACAGGAAAAAGTGATTTACATTCATCTGTATTGGACTGTGCCAGGGTGTTTCATCAGAAATTCCAGAGCTTTGTGACAAACTTGATGATCCTTTGGCGACTTGGCGAAAAAACTTGAAAATTTTTCCCGATTCGCCCATTATGTATTAAGATAAGTCCTGATTGCCCAAGAAGTTTCTAACCCCTCCTCCCGAGAACTATAAAAGGGCAGCACTGTGAGTAATTCTGACGGAATGCTCTTGAATTGACCATCAGTTGAGGAATTGTCAACAGAGTTCAGTAATAATAGTAGTCCTGGCGAGTACTCCCGAATTGTGTCTCCGTGAACGGTGGAGTCTTGGGGAGTGCTCGACGTGAACTGAGCAGTCGTGAATCGGGAGTCAGCGGGAGAATACCGAGGCAACGACGGAGTGCTGAATTGCTGTTTACCGTATCCTGGTGTCGTCATGTCTTGTGGCGTAGCCCGTTGTGTCGTGAGCGCAAAAGTCGAGGATTGAAGTAGTGAGTCGGCAGCTAAAGCGGGAAGAGACAAATAAGTAATTTTAGCAATCTGGAGAGATAGTAGAGCAAGGCTCCGAGGATCTCCCTTCCTGCTGAACCGCTGTCTGACCGCTTTGTGCTCTGTGGACGTTGTGACTACTGGATTTCTACGCGTGGGTTACTGTTGTGCTGCCTTGTGTATAAAGTAGTCGTAATATTTGTCTTATTTGTGCTGTCCTGTCTTCGTGTAAATAAACGTCGTTGTTGTCTGTTGATTTGTGTTCTACACCATGCACACCCACTGTGCCCATAAACGAACCAGTCGGATAGGAAATCAGTAACAATATTTAATTTGGTATGTGATTTTATGACTACAAGGCCAGTTTTGTGTTAAAAAAATTTTTCAATCGATTAGGATAAACATGCTTAAAATACAAATTTGATTTTTTGATTCTACTGAAGCATGACGAACATTAATCGCCAAATAACACGCAAAAGATGACAGGATAGATTAAGCAAATATGATACATTCACCCTAAAATTTAATATTTTGTATTGTACTCCGATACCATATAAGGCATTTTCTGGCAGTAATTTATTATAGAGTGTACGGGAAGGGTTCGAGGATTCTTTCCTTTTGGTTTGGCTAAACAGTTATAATCTTTTTTTTCCTATTATATTAGTATTATAGCACTTTCATTTTAACAGAATTATAATATTTTTATTATATTTGTATAATTTATTAGAGTGCTTATCCTTATTTATTAACTTATTATAAGTTCCTGGCAACTTATTTCAGCTAATAAGTGAGGTTTAAATTAATATATTTTATCAGCTTAATATAAATCACATAATCGCAGTGTCTTTGTTTTAAATGGAGTTGAGTCATTTTTCCTGAAGGAAAATAGTTAACCATTCGATAGAAACGTTATTAATATTTTATTAAAATGATACAATAGAAAAGTAAACAAATAACTTGATGTAGATAATTAATAATGAATTGGCTCATTTTTCAGAGATGACAGCTTAATTCGAATAAAGTTCGCATGCTTTAAAAATTGTTATTAACGGATCCGAATTTACGACAGCATAGTCGAAAAGGTCCATTTTCGGAAAAGATAATATTATCCTCACGCAAATGACAGACAGCAGGCTAACTTAACTGCCTTTGAGTTTTATATTGCATTAATCCATAACTCTATCACTCTTCTAAGTTTAATATGCTTATTCCACAGAATAATTTTAAAGTAATTTTCAAACTTTTTGGAAATATCATTGCTCCACCTTCGGCCATTTCACTGGTTTCCTGGTTTCTTTTGGAGCCAGTATGCTATTGTCTTGATGTTTAGATAGGGTAAGAGCTTGTCACCATGATTTTTTTGCAAACGTACAAAAAGCCTTTGCAAAAATTTATAGCTTCATTCTCGATGTTGCATCGAAAACTCTACATTCAGTAATTTGTATCTGCAATTTTCTGCCATGTAGTATCAAACCTATTCAGAAATGTAATCATGGAAATGATTATTAATTACAAAAATTATCCTCTTGACTTTACTACTAGACCACTTTAATTATTTGAATACTTCTTTCTCCTAATTATTCGTGAATGCTAAAAGAAGAATGTCATTAGTCTGCGTGTGCAGCAAAGAGTAGAAAATACTCTGCTGTCAAGGATTTTTATTATAGAAATAAGTATTATTGATATTGGTATAATTTAGTTAAATAATAACGATTAATAGAAAACTTTTTGCCTGTAGTCTTCAAGCCTTTTAGATTCACATTATCTTTAGCATTATATGATTTTCCGGAGGAATTCTGTACCTTTCCCCAAAAGTATAAATTATAAGTTTATATTTACATTATATAGAATGCCGAGAATAAAAAAATAAAGAAAAAAGATATAACTGAATAATTTGAAATTAATATACTGTTATTTAATCCATTTACTAAATGATTATATAATTCTTGTTACTGGTAATACCGATGCTCACATTATCGCATGTAAAGATTAAGTTGTACCTGCATTATTTTATACAAATAATTGAAATTTAACTCAATAGTTGTTATCTGCAAACACATTTTATTGCTAAGAATTTGTAATGTTGCTCAAAATGTACTCCAATCTTAGCAATAAACATTTGAAAACTTGAAAAGGAAATGGGCGACAAAATTAAACAGTCCAGAATCTGCAACCATATTGCATGCAAGTAATGCTAATCGTTTTAAAACTTTCTTTGTCCTATCTGAAATTATAAAAAGTAGGGAAGCACAGCTGTAAGTAATCGCTAGTCGAATTAATATTGAGGTAGTTAGTGAGCTGTGTATTGACTAGTCAATCAGAATTGATTCGAGTAATTCATTAGTACAGAGTTGGCAGTCGAGTTTAGTTCAACAGAACAAATATTGGGAAATAGCCGACATTTGAAAGGCATGAACAGTCCTGCGAAGTCTCCCTTCTGCGGAGTTTTCACTGAGCGCTTTGTTCTGCTATGGTTGTTTATTATCGATGCCGCATGTGTGTTGTTTATCGTAAATGCTGTTCGTGTATCCACTTCAGGTATCTGTGTATTTGTGTATTTAAATATAGAGTAATGTGCCGTTTTTTTATTATTGGGACTTTTATTGCTTCCCAGTACATGTTGATTTACAAATTTTGAATTTTCCGTAAAAGCATCCACTATTAAGTTCTCCCTAAAATTAACGTGTCAGATGTTGAAAGATTTCTAATTTGTTTCCCACTCACCGAATTCTTATGGAAATCTCGCAGATATTAGTTTAAAGACCACTACTCTATGCTAATGAAATTACACAAACATTTTCTGTATAAATAGCTATTCATTCCGCTTAGGACTTTGTATTCTGTATCATTGGATTTCAATATTTACATTGTAACAGATAGTGTAAGCACGTCAGATTTAATTAGGTTGCTCAGTTTATAATAAAATGACGCATTTAGCTAATCGGATATCGAACTTTGTTTTACATCGCGGCATTTATATTTGATGAGAGGCTCCGCTAATGGATTCTACTAATTCGCCAAATAAAAATGTTCTCTCTCCATTTTCGTTTTTATTATTTATCTTGACAGTTATTAATATCACTTCTGTAGAAATAAAATATTAGTTTTCATAGGGATAATATGAAATTTTCAAGAGGAATTTGTGAACTCAATTTGAGAAATCAGAATTGGACAATGCAAAAAACAAGAGCACTTTTCATTATGGTAAAACTTTTTTAAATAAATATCTAGGGCATGTGATGATAACAAGTATAAAAAATATGATGTGCAAAGTTAATTTGGCTGTTATCGCTTTTCCTTCCATTTTGTACATGTTCTGTATCAGAATGTTGCTTTTACGTAATTGAATTTTCAAAACACACAAACGGTTGGTTTTGTAAATCTGCTTTTCAGATATACAACAAACTAATTACATCTCGCAAAATCCTTTGAAAATTTTAAGAGACTGAAAATTCAATTACTGCTATTTATTGACAGATAATTAGGCTGGAATGTAACTATTTATGTAATCGATACGTTTCAGAATTTCATATTTTTACTTTTATCTCGCCTAAAATCTCCTTTGAAGTAGTGTTTAATGCTACAAAATGTAATTATTTTGGGTGGTATACTGAAATTAGCTGCAATCCTTACAATGACGCAAGATTTTAATAATGTTTCTTCTTCAAAATACACCGTAATTATCTCTTTGTCTGACAGCTAGTACATGCTCGAATGGAATTCTTGGCTACCGGAAATACCGAAGATATGAGTCCTCAAGTAAAAACATAGTCTTTTCATTTGCTTTTTAGATTTATTTGTGCTGGCGGCATTTTGTGGTAGACCTTGAGAAGGTTCCAGAGATGTTCGCAGAAGCAATGTATACAAATTTCGTTTTGCGGTTGAAATTTACTGGACAACTATTAGTGAGAAAAAAGAAACGATGTTGCAATCTGTTAAGTGGGTGACGATAATTTATTTTGCCCTTGAATCCATATATCTAACAATGACTTTTAGAATACAGATATGTAATTAACTTCATTTCAGAACATCTTTCCGGATCATCCTTAAAATGATGAAATCCTTTTTGGTTTCAAATTTAGTACAAAACGTTTATTTAATTTTGCTTTGATGTCAGTTTTGAAGCTGTGAGATCCAATATTGTTCAGGTAGTCAGATTATTAAATTTTAATCATTAAAAAATCCCTTTTTGCCTTCTCACATACGTAGTATATAAAAAGTATAATAATTGTACAAACTTTCAAACTAGAAATTTCGATGAATCTCCATGCTTCAGAAATCCTTCAGTTCAAAAAACGGTTTTGGAAAGGTCCATCTATCTGTCTGTGACAAAGATCACACAAAGGCATTTTGAGCTAGATGATTGAAATTTGTTATGCGGTCTTTACACCAAATGCACTTATTTATAGCAAAATTTGAGTACAATCTTTTCAGAGGAAGTACAACTTTCGAATGTAATTTAATATGATAGCTACAAAAGGAACGCAGATAAATCAATGAGATACGGTACACAGATTTAACATATATTTTGTAAACATCTGTCAAAGTTTGAGCTAATCCAAGCAAAGGTTGTCTATCTGATGGTAAATATTTTCAGAAACATGCAAACTCGATGGTTAAAAAACGCAGTTATGTAATTTTATTATATTAAGTTTTGGATTTTATGACTATAATTGCAGTTTTGTGTCAAGTCTTTGTTTTAATCGATTGAGAAAAACGTGTCTTAAGAATAACTTCAATTTTAGGATGCTACCTGGCTAATGGCATACCAGAATTAAACGCCAAAAACACGGCAAGGATGACACAGCAGATTCAATAAAAATGCTAATTCCGTGCAAAAGTTAATGTTTCGCAACTGTAATAAGCTAATGGCATGCAAGGCTTTCGCTAGGATGGCAATTTTATTGGAAAATATGTCAAAAAGTATTGAGTAGACTGCTGATTTAAGATAATATTGAGAATTTTAGTTCTTTTGAATTCAATTTATCTTTCAAAATTCAGAATAAAAGATCTCTCATTTTGCTTTGGCAATATTTTTTAATCTTTAGAATTAAGGTTAAATGCGACCAAAAATCTCCTTTTTTAGATATGGACTACAGTGAAACAGCTGGAAAGTACTCTATTCTAACCTTTACAAATCATAGGGAGATGAAATTTATGATCTGTTAAAGCCAACTGAAGAATTGCCAATTCTTTCTAATTCCCTTTGACATAACTTATTGATCTTACATATCTTAAAATGATTGGTAGAATTAATGTTATATTCTGAATAATTAGAATCATAATTGGAAGATCTTAAAAGAATATAAAAATGCAATGTAGGAATTAATAACAACATAATACAAGACCGACAGAAAGGAAACCCAATCAGCTAATTGTGGGATAGTTATCATTTGCTAAACAAGTGTAAAATGTCTACTACTTCTGCACTTGTACCAGCATTTTAGCTTGTCTTACGTTGATGTAATAAAAGATTTATAGAATGAAATGTTGATAGCATTATCTTAGTTATATTTTATAGAAACAACAAATAAGTATACCCTTCACTTAACCTCTTAAAATGTTGATAAAATAAACTATGGACGGAGGAATCTATCATTTATGAATCCAATAAATTAATTTAGATATCTAAAAGTTAAATGTAGAGAAATAAAAAAAACACTGTATTTGACACTTTTTGCATTAATTGTGCCACTGACAAAAAAAGAATCTGTATCAGATTAAATCGTTTTGGGGAGTCTAACCAAACTTGATTTCTGTTATTCCATGGCATTAATTAATTAATAAGTTATAAATTGGTAAAGTGCCTTGACTTATGCAGCTGTTTGTTAAGAATTCAGTGAACAATATGGTCCTTCTGGGTAGAACTAGTCGCCAATCATGTAAATATCGCGTGGTCTCACTGTTGATGTTTCTTTTTTCCTCAATAAATGCGAACTCGACTAGTGCATTCGGAGGGGGTGTTCCTGGCTCTCTCCAGAGAGATTTTATGTGGAATTTTCTAGACTTGGCACACATTATGTTTCTTTGTTGTTGATGTTACAAATAAACTATATAAAAAACAACATGGTCTTCAAATTATTTCTTCCAGAACACAACTTTCAATATCAAGTGAATTATTGTTTAATCTAGAAAAGCAACAATATTTTTTTCTTATTGTTATTACTTACAGAACTTGTCGTAGAACTCAGAGATTTAAGTTGCGTTTGTGAAGTAGCTTCTGAGGATAAAAGTCCTCGAATACCCGGGGGCGGAAATCTGACTTATAGCTCATATACGAAGATAACACTTACACAACCGCTTTTTACCGGGGAGGGGGATCTTTCACATACCCCAGAGATAGAACTGCGCATTTTTGAGGTTCGAACTCGGGTTCGACCATTGGGTCCGTAACTACGTGACATAACCGCTAGACAAAAGTGTACACTCTTGTCCCGACGTTGTTACTTGGCTTATGAGCTTATCACCACATTACTCCCCAACCAGTGAGTTGGATGTGAGACGAACGATGTTATCGCACTAAGTGTTTTGGGGGGCGATGAACGATTTTATAGTACCAAGTGGCATTATGGCGGGCGATGAACATTTTTATAGCGTCAAGCGTTATGGCAGGTGACGAAAGTTTTTGTCGCTAAAAGCCTTATGGAGATTTTTACTACCGATAGAGGGCGCCACTAAGGTTGCGTTTGTTAGTTCAGAACCAGGGTCCACAATGCACATTCTTGAGATTCGGACTCTGGACCGTTAGGTCTGTAGCCATGTAACATAACCGCTAGACAAAAATATGCACTCGTATCCGAAAGTTGATATCTGACTTATGAACTTACCACCACAAAATACAGGGTAAAGAACAACCATGCCCGAACCAGGAATCGAACCCGATATGCAAAGATCATGGGTCAGAATTGATACCCCTAGGCCAGGAGTCGACTACTTATTGGAACGGTAGAGCCAAAAGCAACAATTAAAAAAAATCATGTTTTTAAAAAGCCACTAAAATTTTCGTTTTAATATTATAGTATTTTTTTATTCATTTATTTTAATGTATATATTTGATTTTGGAGTTGAAATAAATTGCTTTAAATACGGAATAATCTTTATTCATATAAAAACACGAATATAGATAGTTACATTAATGGGAGCATTGGCTTTGAACGCCTGTTGGAAGTTTGATTCAATATGACTTATAGAATGTTGTTTTAAGTTTCAAGCATGACTCTAGATTTTTATTTGTTAGTTTATTTCTAAATGTACTTTTTATTATATTCATGCAAGAAAAAACGCTTACTCATAAGAATATGTTACTCTGAAGATCGTCAGCACTCTATACACCGGCTTCTTCACTTCACTGTAGCATTCTGGAAGACTGTTACATGTGTCGAACATGAGAGCCCCAACTCTCGGAATTTCTTTCAAAGCTGACAACTTGTACTGCTCGATGTGCATGCATTTCTGAATCTCCAACTTTTCAAACTTACTCTCTCAAGTGACTTGTGAAGTTGTCACTTCACAAGTCTTTGATTTTCAAATCTAAAGGTGGCTGTTTGATAGTAAGACAGGAATAAAATATAATTGACTGGAAGATAGTTACAGTCTCATTTCTTAGAACAAAACAAAAGATGAAATTTATCTCATTATCGTCTTGTTAAGCGAAACGATTTGTAATTAACGATTATATTAATAGAAGTTGTTGAGAGATTAGGTACTTAAAAATGTATTTTCTTATTTTTTAAGGGTTTTGTTAATAAGTTATTAATTTTTCGTATGGAACTGGAAATCCGCAACTTAGCATCAAAAAAGCCGTATGCGGATTACGAGCCGCAGGTTGCCGTCCCCTGCTTTAGAGGCGACATGAACTTTCAAAATATCAAATACTTGACTCATTTTATCTCCCACTGGTATCTTTTCAAGAAGTAAATCAGTCTTCTTTTGTTTTTTCTTCTTTCGTAATTCAGTCGCAAGTAATACTGGTTTATGGCTGTTCAGCAGATACCAAGCCATATCTGGTAGCAGAGATGACAATTTAAATCAATACCCAAATCGCTCTAGTCAAGATTAATGAACATGAAACCCATTCCAAGAGAAAAACGATTTCCAGATGTTACTTCAGACGCGGAGCAAAAAATACCACGAACGCCAATCATTAACATTGGTTGAAAATAAAGGATTGGTCGATTCTTTATTAACTGATAACATTAAATGGTGTAGCAGTGGCACTGATCGAATATATTTGAATATATTGGGTTCGGAACCAGAGGAGACTGACAATAAAAAAAAGGAATGTAATATTAATCGCGATTACAATATATGTAGAGCCCAATATATATGCAATCAGGAAATTACTTATTAAGTATGCTTTGGTTTCTCTCTTTTGAAAGAGGATTTAAATTAGTGACATTTGTATAAGTAATTATAGTGAATAAAGGGAGATATTAATTTAACTAAAACAAGGAAAATTGTTATAAAAACTTTCCTTTAATAATCTTATTAATAATACGTTTAATGTTAATTTAAATTATGTTTGTAATAATGAATATAATGGAATCGAAAAATTTCCTTCTTTACGAATGCAATATTCACGAAATTATTAAGAGTTCAGTTTGAGAAACAAACTTTCGAAATGACTATTTCATTAAATGAACTATTCGATTTTATAGAAAAAAAAGAGTACTTCCATTAGAAGTGATAATAAAATATTATTCATTTATCAAACATCACAGTAAAAAAAGAGAGAGCGAGAGAGAGAGAAGACAGGACGATGGTACTTACAAACCCCTTTTTACCGGGGGGAGGTGAGGCTCTTTTGCATGCATCATAGATAGAACACAGGGTAAGGAACAGCCATACCAGAACCAGGGCTCAAACACGGTAAGCTCATATCACCGGAAAAGGGCGCTAATCCTAGGCCAGGAAGCCGCCACGACTTCTGGAAGTCTTATATCTTAAATTAACTGTTATTTATATCGAATAAAGTTTTTTTCTAAAGAGCAAATAGAAGACATCAGATATCAATAATTAAAAGAAAATAATTAATTTTATAAATTGTTTTGATTCTGGATCTCATGATCTGAGACATTAGACACCTTAGTTAGTCAATTAATGATAATGTGAAGAAAGCGCTTTCATTTGGACAAAAAGCTTTTGGAAATCGACTGTTTGTGTTTATTTATTACAAAGGTAGATACACTCTGTACTATTTTGTTGCTATTAAGATAGAATGTATTTTTTGATAAAGTAAAAATGAAGTGTTTTCATCATCACTTCGGAGTTCTTTGCCTGGCTTCGAATGTTTAGAAGAACTTTCTATTAATTCAGAATATGTTTGATCAATGATTCGCTTATTTTTTAAATTTTTATTTTAAAAACCAGACAAAAGTAAATAGCTGTTTTACACAAGAAATCACATAAATCACTGATTTGCGGCGTTTCACAAAAAAGGTAATTTTTTAGTGAAAATTCAGATAATGCTCACTAAATTAGCTACGGGGATCTTTGATTTATATTGAGCAGTCTATCTCTAAAGAAACAATACCTGCAAAAAAATCAATTTCCAAAAAATAATAGCTTGCGTTTTACTGAAATATTTTATTCAGTTGAAAATTCTCGTCATGTATGAATTTTGTATCTAACTTATTATACTTGATAAATAGTTTATATTGTTCTTATGCTTTATAAATTATTTTTTAACTTTATATTTATAAATTTATTTATTTAGTAACTAAGTGAGAAACAATTTTTTTTTTATTTCATATACGAAGTACAGGAAAAGTACTACACTTATCAAAAGTTCCGAATTAGAGATTTTGGCGAATTTCCATGTTTTAGACCTTCCTGAATTCGAAAAATATTTGTTTGGAAGATGCCTGTCTGCCTCTGACAAAAATAACTAGTAAATGCTTTGAGCTACGGATAAAATTTGGTCTTTACACTAAATTTACATAAATTCTATCAAAGTTTTAAATAAAATCTGATCAGGGGAAAGATTTGCTGTCCATCTATTCGAATATAAGTTGCTGTTACTAATGGCGCTTGCCATTGACAAGCCCGCTGACTAAAGAGCCATTGCTATTTAATCCGGATTTTTTGCTTCTCTTGTTTTTTTCAGTAGCGCCATTTAGGGCCAAGAGTATGAGCTAGCAACTCACGCTTCACAACACTTTTTACGGCGAGGACCTCATTCATATATTTTATACACTCATTCACTGATCATAATTTAGACCTGGATCACAGAACAATAATCTCTGAACTCGCAACCTTAGTGGTATTACTCTCGACATGGAGGACTTAGTGACTTCGACGGATTTATACGGAGGTCTTTTGCCTGCGGAGTTCGAGCTCGCAACTCAAAGGATTCGAATCTAAAGCACTACCAATCAGGCTACCCCAGCCCTCGAATATAATTAAACACGATAACTTCAAAATTAAAACAGCTAGAGGGACAAAATTCACTACACCAATTTAACAACTATAATGCAGGCAATTCTCAAATTTTGAGCCAAATCTAATCAGGATTTGATTGTCTATCAGTCTTATTTTCTGAAACATGTAAGCGCGATAGCTCAAAAGCGAAATGGTTTAAATATATGCTAATGCAATTCAGTATATGATTTTGTGCGTGTAATTGCAATGATACGTCAAACTGTGGTCGAGATGATAGAAACAATGCGTTTAATACATTAATTCGATTCTCATTACTAATTGCCAGAAATTAGTCACCAAATAATCAATCAAGATTATGATAAATCCAATAAAAATGTTGAACTCAAGCGAAAGATCAATAGTCCGTGGCTATTATTTCCTAATGCTATGAAAACTTCTGTGGCCTTGCCCATGGCCGTCAATTTTATGCAGAGTAAAGAGACATAATACTTTCATAAGAAAATACGAGAGAAAGTTTTGATGAGACCACTCCTTCTGGCAAACAGACAAATAAATATAGTCTATATAAGAAATAAAATTATACAAGCTCTTTAAAATATAGCTAAGAAATTAAATTCCAAAACTGCTAAATACCATTTTAAAGGCTTAAGAAAGTAAACATTTCACTCCAACCTAGTACTAAAGGCCGCGGTGGCCTGGTCTCGGCTTCGGAACTGGCGGGTTTCTGGTTTGAGACTAGATACCTCCGAAGTACCGTCATGTGAGGGAGTCTTGCACGTTCAATCTGTCAGGTATAAAGTGCTCCCGCTGGTGTGGTGTGGAGAGGAGTGTGCCATTTAAGTGTCGTCTTCGTCATCTGACCGCGATGATCAGATGATGACTGAGATGGTCTTACAAGGTCCATCCCAAAATAGCTCTAGTGTTGCTTTATAGTGGGCCGTTAATAAATCTAAACTAAACTAAAAACCAACCTAACACTATTTTAATGTTAATTACTTAAAAAAAAACACTAATTTTTATCATCGTTATAGAAATTGAAACTAAGCACATGTTTTTTAAAGATTTTTCTCATAATACACTGAAAACAAAAAAAGTTTTAGTGAAGATTTTGGGATAATTAATGATTTTTAATTAAAAACTGCATTTCCTTTCAGTTCGCAGTGCTGCACCAACATGAAAACTGTTTAGTAAGAAAATTTTAAGAAACCAAAAAACTTGGGGAATAGAAATATTATTTATCTTATTGACATCGAGAATGTTTTTTAATTAATTGGACATTTTGAGGTTTTTTCCTTATTTGAAAATTAATTCAAAATTTCATTTTGCACTTTTAATGTTAAATGAAAATTGAAATTCAGTTTGGAAAATGGCTTCCTTCGTTTTACACATTGAAAAAAATATATTTAAGTTGCCACTCATAATATTTAATTAACTAAATATTGCATTATTATTTTCAAATTATTTATAATTAATGGCTAAACTTAATTTCTGTTTTTAAAATTCATTTAGTGCAATGTGTGATTTTAAATTATTTCATCGCGATAAATTTTCTCGTCTTAATTAAAATCAAATTGGAAACTAAAAAAAATTTGTATTCTTTAATATTTTACGTAAAATAAGTTTTTTGAACTGAAAATAAATTTCTTAAAAAGAGTTTGTTTCCGAACGCCTTGGAATTCCGTCAAGTGATAGTATTAAATAGAATTTTTTTTTATCATGTGAGAACGTGATATTGTTTAGGTCTGAGGTTTTTGAAATTTCAAAATGCACAAGCAAGAAAATTGACAATTTAGCGTTTTTGAGGCATCAATTTTTTGCTTTTAATGCTATTAGAAAATAATATTTACCATATTCGGCAACTTTTCGCAAACAAAAAGCTATATCTTGGTGTGAATCTCCACCATGTACCCGATTCTCCAGTCTGGCCAATAAAGGAATGGGTTGTAAGAAGTTATCCCCCAAAGAAATATATATATATATATATAAATTAACAAAATAAGACAACCGAATCTAAGCAATAATCAATAGAAAAAGAATCCGGCCAGAAAACTTCGTCAGGAGCCACTTTCAAGCAAGGATTCCTAATAAGGGATTTTTTCTGTGAGGCATCGGTGGACAATGGTCAAAAGTATTGACACCTCGTGGCCCGAAAATCCCCCGAAAATGAAGGCAAAAGAGACATACCAATTTTAACAGCAAAAGACAAAAACAAAGCAGAACATCAACAAATGAAACAAATATATATATAAAAAGTAAAACTACATAAGAAATATATATATATATATATATATTACATATGATGCAAATGTAATTTTTTTAAACTTCATCTAGCTGGCAAAAAAAACAACAACTTTGAAGCTCTAAAAACGTTGCCTTTTCTAAAAGTTAATGATTGCGCATTACAATAATCAAGTGATCATTCTAAATCATATTTTGGCAAAATAAATTATGGCGAGAAAAAGTTTTAGAGCTCTACAGATTTTTAATTAAAAATCACCTTTGTTTGTTTAAGTATTAACGTACGACTAATCTGATAGCCACGCGATTGTTTCAAATCAGTTTAAACTGGTCAATGATTTAAATTAAGTAAGACAAAAATGGTTTAAAAATTAATAATGTTCAGACATAATAACTGGAAATTTCCGATAGCAGATTTCAATTTCATTTTATTATTTTTTTCGCAGTCATGACCAAAACTTTTATCAAAAATATTACACTATAAACAAGATTTCAAAAAATAATTAATTAAGTCGTTAATCGCTTATTAAAAGAATAGAATAAGGCGACGTTGCATGTATTCGTTTAAAATATTACATTTACGCTTTTAGAACACAGCCAACACCAATCATTTTGCCCAATTATTTATATAAATTTGATTTATTTATGATATAAATAACTTTGTAAAGTAAAATTTTCATAAATAAGCTCTGACTAATATTGGCTATTATATCCGCATTCAGTGTTTAACTCACTACTTCTCTTATATATTGCGTCTAGAGAGCTTATTCCTGCAAAAATTTCTTTTTTTTATATGAACAATACAAAAACTCTTATATAAAAAAGAAAAATAAGTAAAATTCACCCAATATATTCAGTAAGGGGGCAGACAGAAGCCACAGAATCATTTTGATTCGAATGAGTCATAAGATTGCACTTGAATGACAATGAAGAAGTAAAACACAATGGATTGCCTATTGCTCAATAAGTTGAAACTGTTCAAATGAACTAGCCACCGAGGTTTTACAAGCAAAATGAAATTTGTTGCTCGTTTGATTGCTAGCACAAAAAGTACTTACCATGCTGAATCTTTTCTTTGAATTTCTTTTAATTGGAAAGAAAAACAAGAAACTAGGGTATGTTATAACCTAAACTAGGGATCGGCAACTTATTGAAAAGGAAGATTTAAAGGCAATAATTTACAAAATTTCCCAGTTTATAAATAACCACCAAAATGTTTTATTTAATATTATAATATGTGTTATAAAATGTTTGTATATATATATATATATTCGTGTGATGCGTCTTCGAATTTAATAGTTTTTGCCATGAATACATAATGAACTATATACGCACTTGTCAGATATTATATTAGATTATAAAATCGATTTAATGATATAATTAATCAATTCACCGGGATGCAGTGTTATATATGCCACTTCCATGATTTAATTAATCAGTCATATTGCCAAGGTAATACACACCAAATGTAGTTAAATCTATCTAAAATTATATATGATTATAATTATTAAACTTATATTGCACTCTAATCATTCAAACGGTGAACAACAGCTATTAGGATAAATTAGATGACGTGACTCAACATGAATTTCGGAAATTTCGATACAGTTTGTAGTTTGTTAGCGGGATTCTTTTTGTCTTTGGTAAAATGTTGTGTTTCCATTCTGAAAAGCCATTATAATGTCGTGCAAGTGGCGGTTTGAAGATTTGAAAGATATCTTTCGAGGGTTTGAACTTGAATTTATGTTGATTTAAGATATCTCTTTTTAAAGCATATTTCAAGTTCTAATATAATATACAATGTAAGGTAATACCTTAATTCTGGATGATTTAATTTTTAGTTAAAATGGAAGATGTCAAGACAGAGAGAATTGACAATACCAAAAAAGGTCTGACAAATCAAGAGACGATATATGTAGTAACCTTTTTTAAAATTTAAAATTATGCTATTCTACTCTCGAATTTCGAAATCGACTAAGTCTGTGATTAGATTAAATTATAAAACTTTTCTCCATTATTTTCAACTCCGGTAATTGCTCTAACAACCATTCACCAAGAATTTTGAAGTAATTGCTAATGCATTCTTTTTATTAAAAATTAATGTATTTTATTTAAAATTAATGTAATCCAAATGTATTGCTTTTATATAATAGTAATTGTTTAAAAATTGTTTTGAGTTCATCATTTATGTTAATACATCCTTAGAGTTAAAGCTCCATGCCCTTATAAAAATTAGATTTCAGGTGATTTCCTGATATGTATTTAAAAATATTTGAGCAATTAAAATTAGAGCGAAGGCTCTGTAATTTCTTTATATTTAAATGATAGTGATTATATTCAGTTTCCCGAAAACCTCGTATATTAAAGTTTTCTACATAAAATCATAACTTAATAGCGCAATAAGTTTACAAACTAGTGAGAGTGGACTCTCCAAAACTTACCCATATATATCTAATAAAGGCATACCAGAGAACATGGTGTTTGGTATCGATGTACAATAGTTATAAAATATTAAACTTGGCGAGAATTTAATATTTTTATTAAACTACTGTGCTATAATTACTGAAGTTTTTGGCCATTAACCCTTGGAATGCGGTTACAAATATCCGAAAATAGAATCAGTATTTTAGATAAGTGTTTTCCAATCGATTAAAAAATGTTATATAGCTACATATATATTCACACAATCCATATCGTACCAAATTTAATATATTTAAGTCGTTTTGTTTTTTCTTTTATAGCCTTTACATGTTTCTGAAATTACAGGTCGACAGATAGTCAACCCTTCATTGGATTTGCATCAAAATTTGATCGATGTCTACTCTGCAGGTGTTAAATATGTGTGGCGAATTTTATACATATAACATTTTTCGTTTTGTAGTTATCGTGTTGACTTGTATTCGAACAACTGGACAGACAGACTTCATCTGAGTGGATATTTGAAGAAATATACAGATTTGGTGTAAAGACCGTGTACCAAGTTTCATCCATGTAGTTCAAAGCTTTTTGAGTTATCAAAATCTCGATTTCAAATTATTGACACTATATTATGTATACGAAAAAGTAAAATGAATCTAGGACAAAGGGGCTATTGATATTCTTGATTTGAATATTATTCGTAAAATATTGAATAAGTTGTGTGAACTAAAAGGTTTTGGCTTCTTTTTATGTTTCTTAAAGGATGATCTCAGAGATCGATCCTGTTTATTTTTTATTTATTTATTGTCTCTCTAATATTAATTAAAGAAATTTGTCTTGAAATGAGCACTTTATTTTCCCAGAAGATGGTCGCCGCACTTAACAACATAGTTCTTCTTATTATCCCGAAGAGAATGAGAAGCAGTGTGGAATTTTTATCTTGGAAAATGAACAGCTGCCCAAAATCAGCGGGCTGAGATGGTCACAGGTAAGTAGATTAAAAGGATGCATATAGTCTAAAGATGTACAGTACTGTGCAAGTTAATTTGGACAAACTCAATTTTTTTATAAATTTCTACATTTCTCTGGATTTTTCTCCCTGAAACCAGTTTCAATTGCATTTTTTTTTTACAAAACTCTTAACTAGCCTAGACTTTTTTAACATGTAATCATCACATATAGAGCATTTTACCATCAATTGTGTTTCAGATTCTGTAATAAAAGATCGATTGTGCATATTGTCTTGTTCTAATGTATGTTAAAATGTATACCATACCCAGGAAAAGACTAGAATTGGTACCCTCAATCAGCATATTTCGATGGCAGTAAAGGATATTACTGCAACAGTTGGAATTGAAAAATCCAGTGTTTCTAGGATAATTAATAACAAATTAATTACCCTATAATAATTAATTAAGAGTAATATTATTTACTCTTTTGTTTGTGACAGTTTCTCCAAAACTAAAGAGTAAATATGGACGTAAAAACAATACAACACTTCGGATACATAAATTTCTAGAACAAAATAATAAAATGCATCATAGCAAAATATTAATTAGAATTATTGGCTACTACTACTTTTATGCATCAACAATACGACGAAACCTTATTGAAGCATGCAGGAAAGATCACCAGTTAAAATACATTTTAACACCCGCAATGAAGGGAAAACGTTTGTATTAAGACAGGGAATATCAATCCTGGACTGATTAAAACAGAAATAAGATTGCATTCGGGGAAAAAAACTTTCTTTTTGTGTGCGTGTGTGCAATGTATTCAATCAAATTTGTCAGACGAAGTTCTGGAGAACTATCAGAAAGCAACATCTTAATCAAACAGTTAAACACCTTTAAAAGTAGATGTTCAGGGGTTATTTTATAAATGGAGGACTTGGTAATTTACTATCAGTTGAAGGGATAATGAACTCTAAAAATGCATTTCACTACTAGAAAAAAAATTGTGCCTCTGATGCAAATGTTTGCTGTTAGTGTTGATATTTTTCAACAACATTTTGTTCCATACCATAATTTCAAGCAATAATAAAAATTTTCAAGAAAAGATTTTAACATTTTTGGATTGATCTGGTAATTTTAGAGTTGTAAATCCCATCAAAAATTTATGCAGCATTGTAAAGAAGCATGCGAATAAAATGGACTGATACACTAAGAGAAATATGATAGAGAATATCATAAAAGTTTGGTTACATGTTGATGGCACCAAAAACATATGTTATAAATTAGTTGGAATCCATGTTTATAATAAATTAATAGAATCAGCTAGAGAAGGGCATATTTGCTATTAGATTGCTATACCATACATGTAAGTCAGCTTATACTAATTAAACAACAAAACTGAAATTTTTTGTTTTTATCCCAATTAAATTGCACAGTAAGTACTTTACAGTTTAATTGGGAAATTGGTAAGAGCCGCATTTGTATCAAAAGTATAACAAAATTTTGTCCCTTAATTTTCAAAGCTTTGGAACTTCTTTTATGCATCTGGAATTCATCAGTCAGACAAAAAATATATCTTGGTCTGCGCCACGACGATCCGCCTATCCGAAAGAGTCTAAAACCTTGAAGGTAGCCGAGGAGAAAAAATATCTGATGGCTAGTACTCAATAGCCGTTTCCATTCTTGTGGAAAAGACAGCATGAAAATCCGATACCTTGCTGAGCGAAGCCAAGCTTGACACAAACAACAGATGCAATTTCCAGTTTCTTCAAGCAGCATGTATTGGACTCCTCTCTGTCTCCTCACCTATTTGGACCCTGTTTCTCGAAACGATGTAAACAAGCTGGTGACTTTTGACCTCATTCTCTCCCCACCTCAGTGAATGTGCAGTTACACACTGATGAACAAAGCGTCCCGAGTCGATAATTGTTTACAAATGTTGTTTTAGCCGCTACCATAAAGGAAAACGACTGAACTTTCACAGGTAGAAGCTTGATTACTATCTCGCATGAATTCCAATCTGCCATGGTGGGATCACTTTTGATTTTTTTTTCTTTTTCCTTTTATGCGAGGGATAACCTTAAAAAAAGTTTACAAGCAGCAATATTTGGAAAGTACAATTGTGGTTGGGAATATTGTTATTGTTATTGTTATTAGAGTAATGACCGATGCCCCTAGTTGTTTTAAACTGCCGTTCGAGCAGATAGTGTTAGTACTAAGACTTGAAACAGCGCCAGTAATGGGAAGAACTCAAGAGAAATGGTCTCACAGATAAGGGCCAGGAGTGTCTTTCCCCATCGGACATTCACAGACAAATTTTTCAAGTGTACGGTTGGCGAAGCAATAAGTAGAGAACAGGTGACGAAATTGTGTTGTCGTTTTTGAGCGGTTAGAGAGACTGCTGGGAAGGTTTAGGTGGAAGGTCTGGGGCAACTTCCCATACAGCCCGATTTGGTCTCCAGGAACTATTTCCCTTTCAGGGCATTGAAGAAACACTTATCCGAAACAAGGTTCATATCAGACGTGATGTTCAAAATGATGTTGAGAACTGGCTCAATTGCCAGAGATTTAAGTATTATCGAGACAGGTTTTAAAATTGGTCCAGTGATGTAGTAAATGCCTCAAGAGATTTAGTGATTAGGTAAAGGAGTGACCACCTGGTATGTCTTTTAATTACCATTTGTATTATGTGCCTGTAGTTAATAAAGTATTTTTCCTTTGCCTTGTAAACCTTTTTTGGATCACTCCTAGTAGATCAGCGCATCATTGTCAGGGACATTGCTGCTGAAACTTTTAAATAGTTGGAACTTTTGCTTAACTTCCAAAAAATGTGAAGTTTCTTCTTCTAATAGAAAATATTCTATGCAAAAGACAGCCAATACTTATATTCTTTATGAGGGACAACCACAAATTGGCTATTCCGACCAGCAATAAAATCTGAATAACCAGACTGCAGCAACAGCAACACTGGCTGTGGTTTAAACCTAAGGGCCATCACTGGTCACGGTACAATCCTCTAAAATTCCCCTAAGGAAGGTACACGGTACAATTACCCTAAGGAAGTACATCCCATCATCAACGGGAAGAAGCAGACCTCCCTTTTTTTGTAGGCCGACAAGGTTGGCGAGAACCAAACACTTGCTGGGAGCTTCTCATCCTCAATTACAAGGTGCCTCCCGTGGGATTTATGGGATGGCAACATGAATTAGTTCATGCTCAAATTTGTTTTCGTGCTTAAGAGTAAGAGTAAAAAATTATCAAATTTGGAAAAATTCGCTTGTTATTCAAATCTGGCGCATAACAAGATAAAACAAATTTCATTTATAAGACACATCTCTTTTCTGTATCTCTCTATGATTTGACAGACTAATTTAATTTTCAATGGAATTGATTTTAACTATAACATTTTGATTAGACAGAATCTATATTTTAATTTTTTAAGAGATAATTGATTGTGCGATACTTGACCAAATAATATCAGTAACTGTTATAATTTTTGGATATATTATTTTGAAGTTATTATAAAATTCAAATTCTCTTTACATTTATTTTGTCATCTATTTATCTAGCAAAGGCTATCACAGGCGTAAGTTAATCATCAATTTGTCCTTTGAGTTGAGTTCAAACGAGTAGCTAAGCAAAAATGTTTCTGCAAGTTGTGTCTGAGTGCCTTGTACTGTTATGGTTGTTTAATAGTGATTTTCTACTTTTGTGCACTTTATACTGCAAGTAAAGTTCTTGAGTACTTGACTGCATTTTGGTGTTGTGTATTCATGTTCTCGTGTTGAATAAATATCTTTATTTGTTATTGATCTAGATTTTTAGTGTACAATTCATGAAACGATTTCAGAATTTTCCATAACTACATACTCCAAAGTTATTAAAGAAAAAATAACAATATTTCAATAAATAATATATTTCTAATTTACCGCTTTCTACCTCAGAAATAGTTACATACAAAGAAAGTGCTATAGTTCAAAATTCAATGGTGTGTGCTATAGAAGATTTTGAGTGATTTTTTTCCTTAGTGTAAATGGCAATTTAAAAATAGAATGCCAGCTTATAAACTTGATCCTGATAAAAAAAATGTATGTATTTGAAATCCATTTGAAGATTTATCGGTTGATTATATAAAAAAATAAGGATAAAATACAGCAAGTATTTATTGATAAATTTTCACTAGTTTAATTAGTTTAAAATCACATTAAATGTTTATGACATCTTTGCACTGATATTTTAGCAATTTTTTGACATTTGGCTTGCTGTCCATCACAATCAATTTCAGAAATTCAATTTTATTTCCAAAAAAGCATTTAAATTAGTATTCAGCATCAAATTCAATTCAAATAATAACCGGATGATTCGATCTAATTAAAAGAGCTCTGAATTCACTTACAAAACTGCAAATGAATAAATAGTATCATAATTTTTGTTGCTTTGTGAAGAACATAAACTTTAATCAGTAAGGGTTCATCCGATCCAGATAATCCAGACATCTCGCGTATGCCAGACATCTACTTCTTTTGATCTAACATCCGTCTTCAGTTCAGCACAGTAGACAGAGACGGTTCGTCGGTTTAAGAATACTGCCTGGAAAGATAAATTTTAGGGCAGATAACTAACTATTAACTTTAAGCATAGAAAAAGTCAAATTCTGTAAGAATTATTAAATCAGCATAATTTCCCCATTTTAGTAAAAATGAAGAATAATGGTCTATTAAATAAGTCAGTCTGGTAAGTCCGATCAATGCATTTATTAGTTAAAACGTAACATTGGCGAAATTTATACTGCACAGAATCAGAAGCAATTTATATTTAATTGAGCTAGTAACCTTCGTTGACCGGCTATTGGCCCATTACTATTTTAGTCATGTCAAATAATTTTGAGGAATTATATAGGAGGCCAAAGAAAAATGCTATTTTTAATTATACTTGCGCAATAAACAAAGCCAACAACTCCCTTCAAAATTGATTTGACTGCCGTGACTTTCTATTAGTCTTAGTTTGCCAAACACGGAGGTCAATATTATCTAAAACCATTTTTTAATGTCATGATGAAATCCAAATTTATTTATCATGGCATTCAATCATGCGCTTTTACCAGTGTTAGTATTAAGGTTTTTTAAAAAATGTTTCTTTCGGTTATTAATTCCGAAATAGAATTTTTACGTCCGCTTTCATATCATATTATATAAACTTTTTAATTTGTGCCCACTCTGTTTAATGGAACTATTTAGAAGCTGATTTAATTGAATTCACTTTTTTTAAATGTATACAATAATAAGGTAATTTTTTAAAAAAGTGTATACCATATTCATAGCTTAATAGCTCTACATATCATTACTCCGAATGTCAGAAAAATATAATGACATTTTGTTCTGCGTAAATACACAGTCGAAGGATACACAAGAAAAGGGTATGCGGTAAACAATTACATACAAGCAAGAAATCGTTATTAACCAACTGAAAGAGCACAAAGTGCCCTGGAGAGCTCGCTGAAAATCAAACTTACAAAGGGTTACAGCATTCAACTACTCGCTTAAGCTCAATTGACTAATTAGTGATTTTCTTTCTCAGCTTTCTACAGTTTCCGAGATAGAATATTGAATGTTACAGAACAAATGTTGGATCTCGAGTCTAATAGCGATATCACATGATTCTTGGATATTCTAGGTCCCTCATTTTTGTAGCCAAACGATCGCGACTTTTATCAAGATCATTGACCTGCCATCAAACCCGAAACTTTATTGAAATTAACAATATTTTTGTCTTGTTCTATAAACGATGTACGAAATGAAAAGGTTGATGAAAATTGAGTACCTTCAACAAGTGCCATTATGGATGGGAAAAAAATCTCAGTGCATCGGTAATTGTTAAATATACTTACCATTGTTCAAAATTATAGTCATAGGATTAGCAAAACTAGATTGTTGAAATCAATCACAGGAATGCTTTACATTTGTATCACATAGTCAAATTTTGATAAATTGTATCCGAAAATTCGAATTTAGCTGTATTAAAGTCTCTAGGCCTTCAAATCATTGCGAGCTGATATATCATATTTTTTTTCTTGGTTATATATGGTTTGTGACATAATTTCTATTTATATAATTTATTGTTTTAACCATGCCTATATCCTTATAAATATAAAAAGAGAATTTTCCCCACAATTTGTAAATAGGGGAAAGGATATAGTGACGCCATTCATGTAGTCACATAAGCATGATACATCTTAACTTTCACTTCCGATATTCCAGTGCATTCGTTCACTATCACAAATGATTAGGACTTTTATTAAAGAAGCACTTTTTCCTTGTTGAATTTTCAGGCAGATATAAAGAAAAAACGTGAACTTGGGAGGTAATTCCACAAAATAGAATTGAACAAACATTCTTTACATATTTTGGTGAGATTATTTTTTATTTTTCGTTTAACAACCATTCAGCTGGAAGATAAATAAATATTTGGAGGAAATTTAAGAAGGTCATCATTACAAACCCTTTTCCCATGCAACAAGTCATGCCTATCTGCATGATTTGTTGATGCAAGCAGAGCAGACTCTGATGCCTCTCTTGTTCGGAAACCATACCGCTAAGACCGTTGTTAGGGTTCATTGTTTAGAGCCTCATTGTTTTTTCTTTTTCCCTTGTTCTTTTTGTTTAAATTTTCTTCTAACTTCATAGAAAAAAAGAAAAAAATACGAAGACAGTCATCAAACAGTAAGTTTTTTCTCATCTAATCGATTTGATGAGAAGGAAAGATATATTCCATTACCTCACTGAAAACTATGCAAAAAATAGATATAAAGGAATTTTAATCAGATGGGCATTGAAAATATTGCATATTTTTTAATACAGAAGTTTAATTTCAATTTCAGGAATTCTTTAAAAAACAATTTTTGGGTATTTATTTGGTTTATTTTTTTATATTAAATGCTATATTTCAAAGATCATAGCGTTATGGGAATATTCAAAAAGCTTTATTCGCAAAAGTTAGGGGAAAATTTAAACAAATTTACATTGGATAATAACATTATGTAAAAAAACAAATGAAATCACTAAGAAACTTGTTTAATAATGATTAGAAAAGAAAAGTCCAGCAAATCATTCAGTGTGTTTTATCGTGCTCTCACTGAAACAGTTAGTCGTCCAGTGTTTACCACTATATATATTTTTTATTTAGAAGTCTTGTTTCTATTTGCAATGGCAAGGGATTATCAGGATTAATTGGAAAACTGATTCTACTCATGCCTCATCACTTTCAAACGCTCGTTAGCAATCATATGTGAATATATACCTCGCTGAGCAGTCAATCTTTGGCATTTTCATCCCTTATGACTTGACTGTCTATCCCCGCATGTAAGTCAGTGTCGATGGAGTTTTCTTTACATGTTTTGATTTCTTATGCTCTTGTTGAATAAAAAATCAAATGCCAAACCGCGAGTAAGATCATTTCTCTTATAATGAGATTAACTTCACCATATCAAGATCTACAGCATTGGAGTGACAACATGCTTTTGTTCAGTGACGCAATCGATACGCATACACAGAGATATCGAAGTCTGCTTTCACGTGTATGGAAGTGCGTTTTAAATTTCTTTCCGTTTGAGAAACATGTAAACAATGTATATGACATTATAGTAGATATATCTTCAATAGTTTCTGTCACTTAAAGCAAAACCCAAATAATAAATTTGCGTGCCCTTAGAAAGGGTTAACTTGACTGGATAAATGATATGATGCGAGTTGGTACAAATGACTCACAAATTCAATTGAAATAAACAAGAATCCAAGTATTATAAAATGCTAGAGCATTTTCATTACACTTTAAAGTAAATACGGGAATGTGGGTAAAAGAAGATGAATGACACACTTTTGCTTAACCATTAAATTAATTATAATAATAAACACGCTCTCTAATATTCTTATAAAGGCACTGCAATTTCGATTGAGTGATGCCTGATGATTTGTGCATCAATTTTTCTTCGACGATTAAGAAATATTTTTTGTATGTAAGGATACTGTTTGCATAATAGTGTTCTAGTGCGTTATGGTTTAAGGTACAACAGGCTTTATAGAATTAAAAAACGTTTTGTCCATAAGAAAATCTGAAAATGCTAATTGTACATAAATAAATAAATCACAACCAAAGCTTACATATACATAGTTGCAAAAATAAACAACACACATGCAGAAATCTCACTAGACGATCAATATTCCAAAGAGAGAATTCAATAAAATTAAGAAGAGCTCCCATTTTAATAATCCTTATGAAAGGCTGCTGATTTTTCTAAAAGCATTACAAGATCTCGAATCTTAATAGTAATATAACTATAATGTTTGTATTTTTTATAATCTTCTTTGTCTTCAAATTACCAAATTATTGACGAGGCAGGAAGTTATTGGCGTGGCATCTATTTGAAATCCGTTAAAATATCTATAAATCTCTCTATCTTGCTATAAAGCTATTTTCACAACGAAAACATTTTACGCCTTCATACATACAGTAAGGCGTCATTTGAAGGTTTCTAATTTACACATCGTTAACATTTATGCGCTATTTCACCATCGTCCTAACTGATTCGTTATCATCGTAATGACAAATTATTTTGTTTATTCGATCAAAACTTCAGATGTAAGACTATTATGATGTTGAAGAAGGCATAAAATTCCTTGGTGTAGACATCACATACGAGGAGTTTTGGAATTATAATAACAATATTATAATTTTTGAATTACGTATAATTAATGATTTAATAAAAGATAATTATGCAATGCAAATGCAAGCAGTGATAGAGAAAAATATGAAATTATTACATTTTTTTAAAAGACGAAGGACAGAAAATTTCGAACTTAATTCATTTGTCAAGACACTAATGTAAAAACACTTCATGGAACTTAATTCAATAAATAATATTGTTTATGCGATTTTATTATTTGTAATTTTTGTTTCCATTTAAATATTTTATTTGTATTTTTTATTCTTTGTATAGTTATTCATATAGTAAATATTAATTAACACAAAACATAGATGTCGCTGTATGCTCTAAACCAAATGTATATTTGGAATGTGTGTGAAACGCACGTAAGCCTTTCTGCTTTTGTTGTAAACACGTCAAATGGAGAGTAGCTATGAAGCTGGGGCAAGAAGGAACCACTCGCTTTTTGTTAGCGGAAAAAGGAATTATTTGCCCATTCTTTGTTAGTGGTAAATTCTTTATTTATAT